>JAZDUA010000179.1:1220000-1607500 GCA_038098605.1 Gryllus longicercus
TTGTATTTATGTGTACATGTGCTTAAAGTAATGTCATATAAAGTTTGTCGAAAACACCCATTTTCTGTAAAAACCAGCTGAAATTTTCGCATTTTCAGAAACGCTTAAACGCCATTTTCTTGAAAACTGCCTCAAATGTTGTCTTCAAACTTTTCGAAGGGATAGTGCTAATTGCACTGTTTAATTTGACGTGAAGTCCATATTGGGGATTTTGTTTCTGAAATTATACAAATGTAATTTCTTTGGAAGATCTTCCACGTCGTTAATATACACATTTCCACCAATTTATTAACACTGTTGTGTTCATGAGTTAATGAGCGTTAAATGACTTCATGAGAATTTTTTTTGAAAACTCAAAAATATTCGGTGAAAAAGAGCTTGAAATTACTCATTTACAGTGGGGCTTAAACGCCATTTTCTTCAATAGTTTCCAAATTTTTAAGAAAGTTGCCATTTATGCACAGGTTTTACTGTATTTTAATATTCTTAACATCAAATTTCCATTTTACTCGTAGGAAACCGAAAAATTGCGAAAATTTTTAAAAATGTACTTTTGGCGCTGATAGATAGGAGCTGGCAAGAGTATGTGGCAAATCCGAATATCTTGCCGTGACCCAAGAAATAGAAAACTAATATGGGAATGTCTGTGCCATTTGTAGCACCATTAGTTTGAAACTTTTAGTAGTTTTCGCGCAATACTGCATAAAAGTATGTAATTTTAAAAAATTACAAAAACAAGATACCTTTAAAATGGCTCCAACGTTTGATAGTGATTGTGCTATATGTACCTATGAGATGACATAAACTTCATATTGCTCTATTTTTTTTTCTTTCGAAAATTACAGAAATTTAAATTTTTTGACTAGCCTCTCAGGCCTTTAATATTTACATTAGCGACGATTTGTTCACATTATTGTATTGTTTTAATTATATTTAATAAAGTTTCTTGAAAACTCAAAAGTTTAATGTGAAAATGAGCTTAAAATACTTCATTGTCAGAAACACACAAACGTTTTTTTCTTAAAAACCTGCTCCAATTGTTTTTCTTCAATTTTTTCCGACGGGTAGTACTAATTTCACTGTTTAAGATCACATAAAATTAATTTTGCTGTATTCGTTTCTTTTTGCAAAATACACAAGTAATTGTTTTTAAAAATTCTCTCACGCCGTTAACATGCACCTTTCCAACGATTGGTATACATTATTGCACTTGTAATTGGATGTGCTTCAAATGACTGCAAATGAAGTTTATCGAAAATTCAAACAATTACTCTGAAAAAGAGCTTCAAATTTCGTATTTCCTGTAACGCTTACACGTTATTTTCTGAGAAACTGATCCAAATATTTCAATGAATATTGCCATTTACAACAAGATTTTACTCTTTAATATTCTTAAAGTATTATTTTTGTTCTACTTTTCGAATACCGAAAAATTGAGAATTTGTTTTAAAAAAATGTACTTTGGGCAACGATAGAATGCAGCCGGCAAGATTACGTGGCAAATAAGAATAGCTGGCCCAGGCCAAAGATAATACAAAAATAATTCGAATAAGTCTGTGCCATTCTGTAGCTCACTAGTTCCACTTTCAAAAATGGATTTAACTCGTGTGCCATGCACAAGGACGAAAAGTGATTTAAAATTATTTCCAACAAGGGGCCATTCAATCTCTGCGTAGTAGTGTAATTGAAACTGTGTCAGCATGGAAGTGGTGTCATTTTTCGCAAATTCAATTTAAAATTATTTTTACTTTCCAGCCTACTAGGAACTCGTGTAGTGAAGAGAAAGTATTGTAAAGATGCCACGGAAAGTGGCAGTTGTTTGACAAAAAAGCATATGGGTTCCTGATAACGAAAGAGTGAAAACGTCTTGTTGCTATCTTCGGAAATTACTACCTCTAATGCAATCAACATCCTCGTTTTTGAGTCCTTAATATTGGTTTTCGGCCAAATTGGCCAACCATGTATCCGACCGACCGACCGACCGACCGACCGACCGACCCTCCGTTTGTCTAACCGACTGTGTGATTCTTTAGTCATGAACTAGCTAAATTGGGGCATGAACGAAAATTAAACATTTTGCCTAAGTTCATTTTAAAAAATTGGTCTTTAACATTTCAAAAAATAGTTTTTAACTTTCTGGAGATATACATATATGTATATATGCATGATCTATTCACTATTTTGATACAAGCACTAGCTTGAATGTATATTCCTTAAAAATTAGAATTGAAACAATATAGCTTGTAGTTCCAAAGTTAAGAGACCTATGTTACAATGCTAGGCCTGGTTTTTCTAATTAAAATGTAGTTGTCTTGGGGTTTAGCATTTTGATGCACTATTCTTGGGAAAATTTATTATATTTTTTTTAAAAATTTTGCACCTTCGGAGTATAATATAATTTAAACACCTATGCTCGTTCCACGCGTGATTTGTTTCCATCCTGTTGCCCTGTTTCTCCTAATCCAGGATTGGGGGATGTGCTGATCCCCCTCCTCAATATTTTGTAAAGCGACTTTTTTCTTCTTCGTGTTACGGCTGTCAGATAAGACCCCTAACTGATCGGTAGCCCCATTGGAGAGTGAAAGAATGAAATATTCATATTCTTGTTTCGTAATATTCCATTATCGAGAATCATAATTGTATCAGCTAGTGGTGTTATAAAAATACAAGTTATTCATATTTGAGTAATTTAATACCAGAAAATTGAAGTTTTATATCATGAAAATCGCAAAATTTTGCTATTTGTTGTGTTTAATAAAACAGATTTAAACAGATTACTCCAAAAATTAAAAATTGAGATATACAACCTATATGTTATTAAATTATTAATTTAGGTAATTAAATTCCCAATTTTTTAAGGGCGGAAAAAATCCATATCGTATTTTGGAAAAGTTTTACCATATTTCGTAAATATAAATAATTCTTAGTAAAAAGTTGTTTCCCATTTTTTGAACAATAGTAATTTAAGTATGTAATTTAAGCTGGTAGCAGCCACTAAATATCAGTGGTTTCCGGTTTTTCTTGCTTCACTTTCTATATTATTCATATTTCAAAACAATCGAATTTTATACTACTCTTGAAAATTGCCCTTTTAACTCTAATATACCGCACACGTTAATAAAAATGTTACGTGTAGGGTGAATGCCTTTTTTCTCTTTTTTACTTTATCATTTTCCTTTAATTTATGTCTGAGATACGCTATCAACATGCGCGTATATTTACCTTTATACAGCCAATATACGAATACCATGCTTCTCATATAAATCGATCGCACTCAACGTTGATGATACTGCAACTTATTGTTCTGTGATACAGATACCATACCTTCCAGTGACTCACTTTTTAGATTACGAAAGTACTACTCTCATTTTCCTCACCTTTTCTCCCAGAAATATATATTCACACTTCTCACTTCTATATTGTCACTTTGAATTAATTTAATGTTGTAATTAGCATTCAAAAACTGAAGGAGTAACATTGATAAACAACGTAGCTGGAACCTCTTTCTACCGTCTGGAGAGAATACGGAAGCAGCGAACGAGCTGGCGTGCTCGGAGACGGGGTAAGGGAGCACAGAAGGGTTCGAGCAATGTATGTAGTTGGATGTGCCTGTTGACCTGGAGATGGTACTTTATTTTGTTTGGTAAAAGATATCGACGGCTCAAGGCCATCATAGTGTTCGGCAATTTATTACTAGTTTCACCGATTATTAGATAAATACGTTCACATTTCATTTTAAAGTTCTCCAGTAAAAATGTAAGGATAGCATAATTGGCATTTGAAATTAGGAGATTGACAAATTAGTAGTACCCGTAAGTAAAATATTAAATTAGCGACAGAAAAAAATGTTGAGGTTTATCATGGACACTACTTTAATTATCCCAATTTTATTAATTGAGAACTGAATCATCTCTTTTGAAAATGGGATTCCCAATGTTTATATTGCCAAATCATTGTATTGAGTACATACAATAACAGAATAAATTCATGCTGAGTGATAACAAAATTTCATTTCAATATTTAGTATTTAAAAAATTATCAACTCTGAATCAACCGTTTTTAAAGATTGCTGGCGTTAATGTTGATGTCAATGTTTATTAAAAAAAACATGCTTTTTGCAACGTTTTTAAAAACCCGAATGTTATATGGGTGTGTTCTAATACCAAACTTAACTTAGTACTACAACTTAATTTCTGAATAAATAGATTGCCCAAAAAATTTAAAAATATTATGTATTTTAATACAACTATATAATGTCGGAAACCTTTATATTGTTTGGGATTGATGTTATAAAATGTTATAATAACCGTAGTTACATAAGCTATTCTCTTCTGTATTACATTTAACATTTTACATTTTTAAAAAATTCAAGGGCAAAGAATTTTGTGGCTCCCATTCAACAAACCAGTCAAATGTCTTCGTGTTATTTCTTGACAGACCAAATATCCTTCCCAGCGTAATTCTGACGACCCGTCGATCACGTCAACTAATACCATCTACTCAAAGATTCGTCACCCATCCGATTACATGTTGCAATTCCATTCTAACATTCAATGTTCCGACCAATCCTGTCCGCCTTTCATATCTGGACCTCGGCTAGCTAATTCAGTACTCTAAAAATCAAAATCGAGATTTTTCAAAACAAATTCCCCGGGACCAAACTACCTTGGCTTATACGAAAAGCCTAATTACATAATTAACTCCGCATTACTCCTATCTCCGTTCAATTTTCTCGCTCTTTTCTTTCCCCTCTCCCACTTTCTCCTCTCGCTTCAATCTTCAAAAACCATAGATACATTCAGGCGTACATTACAAACTCTGGGGGAAAATCCTCGTAAGAAACGAATTAAACGAAAATTGCCACGTTTTTTGAGCCTTCATGACAAGTATTCACCCGATTTAGCTTTTTGCATTTAATTCACAATCCAACAACTCGTATTATCGTCATGTATAATTGAACACTGAAATAATACGGTAATGCGAAACCAATGTATAGTATTTGGCTTCTGAGGACCTGGGCCATGCAGAATTTGTTTTTAATTATTAGTTTATGGATTTACAGTTCTTGTATTTCACTAATGTTGCAGCATTTCCGTAATGGTTTGGTCTACTACTTCCAACTTGCAATTTCTCCGGCAGCCTACTACAAACGAAATTAACAGGTTACGTTTGATAGATTTTGTTCCTGGATTGTATTCCCTATATTTGCTGTGATGCGTGTCGAAGGGAATGGGTTTATTTTAATTCCCTAATGCAGCATCAGGTCCTATGAGTAATATTTTTCTTAATTTGGAAGCTATTCTCAGTGCCCCAATACACGTGTTTTCCGTCACTTGAAAACGGACAATACAGTTAAAACACTCGATCAATCTCCTCGAAGTAGGTCTTTGACCTCTATTCTAGTAAGAGGTATCTTGGTAGCGTCGGGCGGGTAGCAAGCAATGACACTCTCTGCTGTATCCCCATGGCAAAACTTTCGCTCCAACGCAGTGTCCAGTTGTTTGGCTCCATGGTGGTTGGGGACTACGTGATGAACTGTAGTCCACTATTTGAATTCTAAAGGCTCTGCCAACCCCCGTGCCCCTTAGAATAGAATGTAGAACGATGTGTCGAAAAAGTATTAATTCTAACAGTTTCTAACGCGGCTAACCCTACCTAAATTCGTGTTCCAATGCTGGAGCACCCTGAGACAAATTGGTCTTGACGGGTCGTTGGGAAGGCGTCACCCGGTGGTTTGTCACACGAACGTGGCCATCCTTGCTGAAGCACGGATAGACGAGTTGATAGATTTTTAACAAACATTAATAATTTGCTGCCCTCCAAAAAATGATTTCTACTGACCTGAGCCTAAACTGCGACAGCATCGGCGCACGAATATGACTGATTTTCACCATCTTACTGCACAACTTCATGGGAAATAATGTGGGCAATTCAATGCAATTCCACTCATCTTCCAAAGGAGACAGTTTCCGAAAGCTAGAAGACGATACATACTGAAGTACCCCTTGAACCTCTAATAATTTTCGACAGTCGTTGACTAACACAAAATGGCACTGGCAATCTGCAAGGCACTGACCATGCCGTTGCTCTTTTGATTGGTGTTAAATTTTAAGGTATTCTTGTAGCCTTCCCTCGGTTACTTCATTGTCCTCGTCGAAATGGGTCGATCCATGTCCTGACGAGTGTGATCACTCATTTATTCTGTCCTCTACAACCCATTCTCTTGCTTTCCATTTCATAAGCTATCTTTACACTTTGATCACCTATTTCCCTTCACTAGCCTTCTCTATATCCCGAGAGTGTGTGTGTCGTGCATTACACGTCTCGGAGGAATAAGTGACTCTGGAATTGCAGGGTCTTCGCATGCTCACCAACATGTCACCTTAACACTGGAATTTTGGTGGTAGACTACGCTTTAACTTCATTGTGCGACCCGCAGAGAGTCCATATGTCTGCAGAAAGATGTACTGCGAGACCGGAGTTTCTAACTGTGGTATCGGCCTCTCCTAGACAGTCAGTGGAGATCTAATCGTCTCCCGATGAATCGGCCCAAACTAGGTCTCCAACTGAACTTGTGTCAAGGTGTCCTGCGGCGAGGAAGTAGACATGACACGCCTTTCTTCCCATGACAACCTGGCACTCCAGTGGAGAGAGTACCCTTGTTGAAGTCCGTGATAGCTGGGAACCACGAGAATGAACCCCCTACCCTCTATATGAATACCAACCACTCTTCTTTTCTACTCAAGAATGAGTAAATAAGACGAAGAACCTAAAAAACCTGTTTACAAAGATCTTCAGATTTCCACGTTTTTAATTAACATCAAAACCGTTAAAACTTTGTGTAGCGTACTATGGTGGACAAGTGCAACTGTGCCCGTTGTTTTGAGCTCTGTAATATCTGCCGTAGCTCTTATACTATATTAAGTTCACTTATGAATTCGTGTAGTAAAGATTTTGAACAAGAATTGATAAGAAAATGTTCGCTCCCATGTAATAAAATCTATTTACAAAGGCAAATGAGCTACAGAGTTGGCTATTATCTTTTACTGTGTCCCTACGTGAAGAAATAGACTTCCTGCCGCAAGAACATGGAGAAATATTATTTGAATAATTATATTTCCTGCTGAACTCAAGAAAATGAGCCAGAGATGAAGTTACATTTATGTCCAGAAGCAAAACAAGAGGCCATCTCAGCATTTGCATAATGGATCAAGGAAACTGGACGAAAACGCGTGACTGCGGTGGGCGAAGAGCTTTACACGTGTGTAAACTTCCCAAGAAATGAGGAAGAAAAAAAGAAACGCGAAGATCTAACCTTCCATCATTCTCTCGTAGAATTTAAAAGACTGTTGCGCAAGATTAGACGATTTTTTGTTATTTCCCGGCATATACCATTTGTACTTGTTTCCAAAAATGGATTTCTGGAAACAAGTACAAACCCCAACATTCTCTCTTCGTGCCTTGTTCTTTTAATAGCGGCATTGATGATGACGTTTGCGCTCATAATATTACGGTAATTGTTTGCAATTCTCTGCTAAGCAACGTCCAAACCGATCTTCAACCCGTATCTGTAAGACCATTTTGCTAATACTATGCAATATCCAACAACTGACGCAGTGACATCGATGCCTGTTTACTCTTTCTACCAATGCCGTTCTCAACCCGAACCTCACTTCCATTCCGAATTTGGTAGACCGACCACGACATTTCTCTTGCGCCTTGGTGGAATCTGACCTGTTCCAGCGGGGTGCACAACGCTCAGCAAGATCCCTTCTACCAAACATTGGATTGATATAAAAGAACTTGATCGAGAGCCAAATTACTCATGCGAAGTAAAGAATCTTCCTGGATTTTTTTTCTTTTTTTTCACTTTTTGGTGATACCTCCACTGAACTTGGGTTGCGAATTCTCCAAAACCGGAAGAGACTGTGCCAGATTTGATGGTAAATTAAAGTTGCGTTTCTTTCCCCAAATCACTGATTTCTCACCACGGAAAAATTTATAGTTCATCTCGCTACTCTCAGAGCATTCTCAATACTTAAGAGACGATTGGAAAACTGCTTTGGATTTTTCAAGAGGCTTCAAGTTTGCAATGTCTCTTTCTCCACGGAGATACTCTCCTCTGCTCTCATGGCCCTCAAACAAATTGCTCCAACATATCTCTAACATTAGTGCTAAAACATCTACCTGAAAATGCACACTTGTCTCGAATTTGGATTGATAATCCCATCCTTGAGCTGTGATGTAAAGTCATTGTCATCGCAATCCCTGAGGAAGGAAAGGATGAAACAACGAAATCAAATTAACGTAATATATGGCGTTTGTTATTGAGTTTTTCTTAGATTCATTCGATGAGTTATTTATCACACCCATACCAGAGCATGGGGACTTGTTGCAGCGACTGTGTAAAAGGTAATGATATCATGTGCAAAACAATGTTGCTCATTATTTGGTTTTCTCATTAATTTTCCATTATAACCAAAACTTAAGATGCAGTAATAAAAAAGTAGCTTTGTAGTGCTAATTTTCATTGTGAGCAAAATGTTAATCTCATTTATGAAGATTTGTAATGATTTCATGTATATACAGTAATTTTGGAAAATTTGTTTCTTAAAAGTCCTTGTAAAGAAACGTACATTTGTAGCACTGCATACACCACTTCAGTTGTAGTAAGCACATGAAAGTAGGTTCATAAAGTTAAGAATATGTTGTAAGATACATAAATTAATTGCATAATAAGTTGAGAATATGTATGACTAATATACACCATTCCTAGCAGTGATGACAATGATCGTGTTGTTTTGTTTTATAGGATCCAGTGCATCAGGTTTAAGTAGCCCAGGTTGGTTTACATATTTCATAACCTGTTATTCTGCACCCCGTCATGCTTGCTAATTTTAATTTTTATTAACTGTAAAGTTATGTTTTAATAATATTTTCATTCAGTGTCTATGCTTAAATTTTCTCACATAATATAATAATATTGGTATTTCATGTTTTTGTGCAGCATGTTCACATTCATAGTCAGCATTTGTGGTAGTTAAATTCTAAAAGTGAAATGTGTGTTTTGTACTTTATTTTAGCGTGTTTGAACTACATCATAATATAGTATAAGTATTTCTCACTTTTGTTCGTGACTGTAGATGTCATGTAATTTTCTGTACTTGTAACGATTAAACAATGCTAGTGGGAATTTAAATAAACGAAAGCATACGTGAGCGCGCGCACACATACCTAGACAGTTATGTTCACATTACTAATGCATATAAAAACAAGGGGATGTTGTACAGGTAGGCACTGATGGATAGTCAGAAAGCCTCTGCGGGATGGCCGGACATTAAAAATGGGTGAGGGAGGATTGGACATAGAAACACGGAGGAAGACCCGACAAAGAGACATGTGGCGATGACGCTGCGACAGGAAGGGCTGACTGAAAAAAGAGAGAAGAGCAAGTGTGTGAGAGAGAGAGTGTGGCGGCTCCTTGAGGTAGGCTTGGTAGGCATTACCTATTCTATGGACAGCGGGACAACTTGTCCCAGCCCACTGACTTAAATGGGACCCCGAATTTTTACATTCACAATAATTAAAAATACTTATTACTCTGATTCAAGTTAACCGCTATAATTTACATCTGATGCACGGAGAAATGAATCCTGTTTTGCGAATGGTCGCGAACTTAACTTTTGTTTGAAATAAGGAGTCCCAGGCTTCTTTGTTCCTCCGGGTGCCCCTGTTCATAAATCCGAGTGGTCAGTCGCGTTTCCTCTCTTCCGGCATCGTCTCGCGCTCTCTGGGGAAGGCATGTTCGGAAGCTGCCTCGCATCGCGCAGACAACTAGCGGGCGGACAGCGTCTGAGGAGCAGAAGACACCGTTGAATGCGGTTTGTCTCTCTTACTTGCTAGGTGCACTTCCAGTTTTGCGAGCAGTAGACAGTAGATGCTAAGAACAGTCAACTGTCGCCGTGAAAATGTGCAGCGCAGGTCAAAAGACAGTAATGTGTAGCCCTGTGCTTGTAATGAGAGGTACTGTAGTTTAATTTCATTGTGAGTTGTTTCCAAGTATTATCGGAAAGGATTAGTTAAATTAAAATATTTTATGCATACTTGTTATACTCGTATACTGAATGTTATTAGAATCTTTTTGTAAATTGCAAAGTGATAGGAGAGTTATATTTTTTCTTCATTTGAATTGGAAGAAAAGGAATGCTTTTGACGGTGTAGGCCTCCCACGTCAGAAAAATGCAGTTCTCAGAGAATTGTAATAATGCATATAGTGAACATTTTATACACCCCTGATGTTGATTGTGTTTCATTAAAACAAAATCAATAAGGTGATGTTATGTCAACATGTGTTACACGTGCTGTCAGTGGTAAGTGTAATGAATAATTGTTTTCAATTAAAGTGAGCGTTAAATGCGTATTTTTATTTAGTATATCATAATTACACTGAATTTTGCAATCGTAATCTCTTCGCGCGCGGCGCCATTTTCTTTTCCGTCGCGAACAAAAGTAGCGCACTGTCGCCGAGGGCAACTTGCCTATCCTCGCATGTTTCCTCGAGTTCACTTCTTTGATGATAGTAAATAAAACAGGAACCGTTTGAAGGGCTCTCGGCCAATTAGCTTCCTTCGTCTAAACTATGCATGTAATAACAAAGGTCCCCGGGATGAGCAAACGCGTAGACAAACTCGACGCATGGGCCATCTGCATAGGCAGGCGAATGATGATGCCGCCTGCCGTCATGGAAGGTTTAGATTTTTCGGCACATTAGTTGCGTGGGGTTTGTTTAAATGTCCACTTGACAAGTGGAGACAGTTATAATTTACAAAGTATTTATTTCATTTTTAAATTAATATCTGTTTTACTTGATATTCTTAAATTTAAATCAGTGTTGACGGTTTATTACTGATGAAATTAGTAAACTACTATATATTCTGTATTTATTGACTTAATAATGTAGATGAACGACACATTTTGGGAAATTATCGATCTACTCCTATATGGAGTTCGGTTGTACTTCGTACTAATAAGAAACCTGTAAAAGATATCATTCTCCAAAAGGGATCCACAGAGTATTTCAGGCGAGAGCCAAATACAGTTGGGAACCTACAAATTTTGAAACCTACAAGTTTTTAAACAATGGTACTTTTTTAAAATGTGAACTACTTCTCTAAATGATGTCTGGTAGGGTTTAATTTGAATTCTCCTTTTAATATGATGCGATCAATATATAACAATTATTTTTTAATAAATTGACAATTATTACAAAAAATTGGCACCAGGGAATGCATACCTTGCATGCCCCCTGGATCCGCGAGAATTTTATCTGTTTTGCCTACCTTGAAAATGTATTCACGAGTTGCCACTGGTGAGAGAAATGTGCGGGATGAACGGACAGAGAGAGAGAGAGAGAGAGAGAGACAGACAGAGAGAGAGAGACAGAGACAGAGACGTAGGGATGAATGGACCGAAGCGGAGTCTCGGAAGCATTGGACGTCTTGAAGGTAGAAATGCATGTAAATTCAACATTTGTTATTATCTATACGCTTATCCGTTATGGTATTCTCCTTTCCTTCTGCCTAAGATGGCGTTATGGACGAATGAATATCGTGTACGCAGTGCTAATACTTCGCGCCGAACCACTGAGTCAGCGACTACTGTTTTTCAAACGGTGGTTAGATAGTATAATTCTTCGCGTTCTTTCTAAAATAAGGGTGTTTAAGAGAAATATGCCTAACATTTACAAAGAAGAAACTGATCTATTAACATAAATAAAATGCTAGTATATATAGCATTTATAGTTTTTACAATATAACAAGCGATTCTCGGTTTATTCTCAGTAGAAACTATCCCTTGAACAGTGGTGCTAACAAGCATAGAGCTTCATTGTTAGATTTATAATATGGGGAAGAAATGCACAGTATTCATTTATCAGACAGTTATGCAGCTTATTCAATTACAAGAGCTCCTCGTACTTGTAGCATTAGCATTAGTCTCAGCATTGGTATTAGCAGTAGCATCGGAAGTGGCAGTGACGGTGTCATTGGCAGTAGTTGTAGTTGTAGTGGTAGTGATAATTGTTGTAGTGGTAGTTGTAGTAGTGGCGGTAGTGGTAGTAGTGGTAATGGTATTTGTTGTAGTAGTGATAGTGATAGTAGTGGTAGTGTAAGTTGTAGTAGTGATAATGGTAGTAGTGGTAGTGTAAGTTGTAGTAGTGGTAGTTGTAGTGGTGGTGGTAGTTGTAGTTGTAGTGGTGGTGGTGGTAGTTGTAGTGGTGGTGGTGGTGGTGGTAGTAGTAGTAGTTGTGGTGGTGGTGGTGGTGGTGGTGGTGGTGGTGGTGGTGGTGGTGGTGGTGGTGGTGGTGGTGGTGGTGGTGGTGGTGGTGGTGGTGGAAGTAGTAGTTGTGGTGGTGGTGGTGGTGGTGGAAGTAGTAGTTGTTGTGGTGGTGGTGGTGGAAGTAGTAGTTGTTGTTGTGGTGGTGGTGGAAGTAGTAGTAGTAGTAGTAGTAGTAGTTGTTGTTGTTGTTGTTGTTGTTGTTGTTGTTGTTGTTGTAGTGGTGGTGGTGGTGGTAGTGGTAGCAGTAGTGGTAGCAGTAGCAGTGTAGGATTAGTTCGAATAGGATTATCTGGAGCATAGTATCAGTAGTAGAAGTAGTTTCAAGAGGAGGAAGACTAAAATGGATGGACCGGGGTTTTAATAAGTGTCATCTGTCGGGGAAGGTTCTGTCACTGCAGTAGATCACAAATGTGAGCTGAAGCTGCATCCGGCTACAGACACGCTTCTGGTTGTGCATTCGTATTTTCCTCGAAACTCAGCAAAAACTATGTGATGTAGTAGTGAACGTAGCGTTTGTTTAATTATGAATAAAAGATAGTAACATCTGAATAAAAGGAAGTGTCACCTCTGTTCAACAGGAACCATTTGAATCAGAAACTAGTCACAGATTTGATTTGATAGTACTGCTAACACACTAACTAAACAAACAACTCCCAGGAAGAAAAATATCTCCATTAGAAGATTGTTCAGGTGGTTTTGTCATTTTGACGTATGGCTGCCGGGCGGGCAGTGTAGTCGCTGGAATGCATGAGGAGAGGGCCAACGTTATTCGGTAAAGCAGATCTAATGGATCAGTGAACTCCCAATAATTTGGGGATTTAATGTTAACGTGTTGTTCTTATCGTGAAATCAACTTTTGGGAAGTTAAGCTCGTATATTATCGTTGTTTTGTAAATTTTAATAGTCATATCTCGCAAATATATGGAAGGGCGAACCGCCTCTTGAGAGACATATCACATTACAAAACTACGGGTGCTAAAACAGCGCATATTTTCTAGTATTTGGAACTATTGCGTAATCTTTGCATATTATTATAAATATGTAATATAAAAGCCTCCGTCCGCCACGCGCGGTTAGATGCTTTCCCGTGCACCAATCGAGTTAAGAGATGGTATTCGACGCGTCTCAGTCTCCTGGTGGAAAATTGATATGTTTGCGAATCCGTGGAGAAGGTTCTAAGAAATTTCCCCAAAACCTGTTTATGCGTTTTTAGCGCTGAGATCTAGCGGTGACCGCGCAAACCATTTCGATTGCCGCAGCATGTAGCGGTGGGGACAGTTAAATGTAACGCCGGTGAGTCGCACGATATCCAGGCGATGATTGAGAGGGGTCGGTAGAGATTATCGCCCGAACGCCGCTTACAGTTTGCGGTGCAGGGCTGGCGTCACTCGGAAGGTAATTGTTTGGTAGGAAAACTTTGTGTAGTATATACGATAGTGCTAATGGGATAATCCCCTTTAAAGGATAATTTCAATTGCAAAATTATAGCCCTATATACTTTTGGAGTAAAAGCCATGAGTGTGGGGATGTGTGATTCCGTGACTCGCGCCCACCACTTCCCGTGCACCAAAGACGTATGAGATGTCATTCGACGCGCCTCGGTCGCCTGGTGGGGAACTGGAAGTTTGTTTTCGGATCCGGCTAGAAGTTTAAAGAAATTCTTACAAAGTGTTTCTTCGAGTTTTGGCGCCACAATCTTAGTGATAAAGCCGGGAATTAAACCAACGCCTCCTGAATTGATGTATGTAGGTGGCGTTACTTCAACACCAGTACCTAAAAGCATATTTAACTTCATACGCCGTAATTTTCTTTCACGGCGTTGGCAATACTGATGATATATTTAAGTCAACAATTGAATTACCAAGTAAATTGCGCTGCAGTCTAATATCAATTTAGATACGATTTATCATGTTTAAAAAAATATGCGAAAACCTACGAACAGTATTGCCTTCTAACGTATTAAACTTGAAGAACATCAAGTGAATATGGCGAAAACAAAACTGTGAGTAATGCTAGATAATGAATGAACGTTCTTATGTTCGACTTCGCACGTTTCTGTTCTTACGTAAGTGTGCAAATATTGATTTACAAATGAATGTGTTCCACAACTTATTCTTATGAAACTTAACTAATATCTGATTCACATAAACATACAAAACAGTTGCCTTTTAACGGTAGATCCAATGCCATATAATGAAAGAACATATTTGAACAAAGCTGTGCATGAAAGAAATGAAGTAAGAAATTGAAAGTATGAAACTGTTTTTAAAATGGTTTACAGCGTCGGCGACGCGAAATTTTACTAGTTATAATATAAATAAGAATGGAATGCCATGTTCTAGAATAGCAACTTTCAAATATATTTTTTAATAAGCGACGTGATAATTCGCCGAAAGAATATACTCTTCGGAACAACTCTTCAGGAAGCGTTCGGATTAGGCTCTTCCATGCTTTATTTTAGGAGGGTTATGACCGTAGCTCCAAACCAGACAACTGTATCTTTGAAGTTTCCTCTTCTTTAGGAATTGCGTAGTATACTTTTACTTACCCGTAGACATACGTACACTATGTGATCAAAAGTATCCGAACACGGGCTGAAAATGACTTACCAGTTCGTGGCGCCCACCATCGGTAATTGTGGTATTCAATAGGGTGTTGGCCCACCATTAGCCTTGATGACAGCTTCCACTCTCGCAGGAATACTTTCAATTAGGTGCTTGGAGCTTTCTTGTGGAATGGCAGCCCATTCTTCACGGAGTGCTGAACTGAGGAGAGGTATCGAAATAGGTCGGTGAGGCCTGGCGCGAAGTCGGCGTTCAAAAACATCCCAAAGGTGTTCGATAGGATTCAAGTCAAGACTCTGTGAAGGCCAGTCCATTACAAGGATGTTATTGTGTAACCACTTCGCCACAGGCCGTGCAGTATGAACTGGTGCACGCTCGTTTTGAAAGATGCAATCGCCGTCCCCGTATTGCTCTTCAACATTGGGAAGCAAGAAGGTGTTTAAAACATCAACGTATGCCTGTTCCGTGATAGTGCCAAATAAAACAAGGGGTGCAAGCCCCCTCCATGAAAAACATGACCACACCATAACACCGTTTTGGACGTTTCTGGATACCTTTGGTGACATAATGTATGTACGCAGTAATATGCGTAGTAAAGGGAACGTTATGTAATGCAGCGCCAAAAAAAAACGGGATATTTTCGGCAGAAAAAAATTCATTGCCGGGCCCTGAAAACTAACAATGGATAAATCTAGTTGCTAAATTAAGAATAAAATCCTCTAACACGTGGTGTAGCCAAAATCACTGTTTTGTGGGTCCTTGATACCTAAAAATCAATTGAAGGCAAAAGCCTAAACCATGCGTAGGATTTTTCAAACCCCTGTCCATCTGACTCGATCCGAAGCTTTGAGATTTTGATAAACATTCTGTAAAATTTGGGGGTACTTTACATGAAGCCCTCCAGACATTTTCAAAATTTTCTCAAAAACGGCTTCAAATTTTTTCTTCAAATTTCTTGTAAGATTAGAGTAACATATAGAGTAACACTTATAAAAGAATCACAGTAGGATTTTCATAGTTAACTCTGAATTTTTGAAAATTTGAAAAGTATGATTTTTTTCGGCATTTTCCTAAAATACAAAATTGGAGATACAGGTTTTTCCTTCAAATTAAATTTGTTGTCCATAATTAGTTCTTTCATTAAGATCGTGTACATTTTTTTGAAACCTTTGTAGTTTTGCGTTTTCTATTTCCATTGGTCTCGGCTAACTATTCTGACTTGCCACACAGTTTCCCAGCTGCCATCTATCGCCGCATTTTTTAGAAATTTTCTCGCTTTTTGGTTTCCTAATAGAACGAAAATATTATTTTAAGAATATTAAAGAACAGTTAAACCGCGTCCTACATGGCAATATTCTTTGGAAAATTTGTAGCCGTTTTAAAAAATCTGACGTTTTACCTTAAATGCGAAATTTCAAGCTCTTTTTCACAGAATAATTGAGTTTTCGAAAACCTTCATTCGATGTCATTTGAAGCACATTAAATAAGTACAATAGTGTTTACAAATTGCTGGAAATGTGTACAATAACGGTGCGGGAGATCTTTCAAAGAAATTACTTTAGGAAATGAACTTTACGTTATAAAAGTGTGTAATCAGTGCTATACGTTTGAATGGTTTGAAGAAAACATTTGGAGGCATCTTTGAGAAAATGGTGTTTGGGCATTTCTGAAACTTCGACATTATTTAAATCACATGTACTCATAAATGTAATAATGTAAACAAATTACCGCTAATATAAATATTAACGACATGAGATACAAGTCAAAGATTAAATTTTTGTAATTTTTCAAAAAACTAAAGAATAAAGCAATATGGAGTCTACGTCATAGAGTACAGTTAGCACTATCGCTACTAAAAGTTTAAAGCAAAAATTCGGGGCAGTTTTTGAGAAAATCGTGTTTTTGTAATTTTTTAAAATTGCGCTAATTGCTGGCAATATTGCGCGAAAACTACTAAAATTTTTAAAAAAAGTTCATTACCTTAATGTAAGAACTCACTATGGAGAAGAAATTTTATTGGAAGGGAAAGCCTTTATCTTCAATTTTATAGTTGTAAAAAAATGCCCCGAAATTTTCGAAAATGTGGAGTTAATCCCGAAAATCGGACTATGCCACCTTTATAAGTGTATTTTATTCTATTTTTCAAGAAATTTAAAGAAAAAATTTGGAGCTTTTTTTTTTGAGGAAATTTTGATAATGTCCGGAGGGCTTCATGTAAAATACCACCAAATTTTAATTTTGTTTCAAAATTTCAAAAGTTCGACTTGAGCCAGGTCGACACTGGTTCCTTCGATTTGGAAAAAATCCTACCTATGGTGTAGGTGCTAGTAGTGTTCACAGATGGACGGACAGACGGACGTTTTTGAAAAAAAACTACTTTTTCGGTATTAGGGGACCCCAAAACGTGTATATCCGTTAAAATCTCGAAAGCGATTTTCCGCAGCATTACATACCGTGCCCCATACTGCGTATATTCGTACGTATACGGGAAAGTAAAAATATCTGTAATAATGCAGGTGCGGATCGAGAGACAGTTTAGGGAGGGGAAATTCAAAATGTTGTCGTGTAATAAATATATATATATATATATATATATATATATATATATATATATATATATATATATATATTACATGTTTTGTAAAACGTCCCAGGCTACACTCAGCTAAGCTGGAATAAAATTTTATTCGTTTTAAAGACAATCCGAAAATAAATTTGCTTGAACGTTTCGTGACAAGTTAAAATGAATAGGTACTGAAGAATTTTAGGGGGGATTTTCATCATTTCCCCCACCCCTTGGATCTGCACCTGAATAATGTAATTGTAAGAGCGATTTAAACAAACTAAACATGTGCAATTTTCGATAATCTGGAAGTTTTAATGAAAATTGGACCAATGCTATACTAGCCAGTGAACTTTGCTCTCTTGATTACAAGGAAAACCGTGGAGCCTTTTGTAAGAAAATTTTGTTTATTTATCCATTTTTAAGTTTTCACATTTTCACCTGAAGTTCCGTGACAACTATCTACACTTTCAAAAGAATTGCACATGATAAAAAAGAAAAAAGTGTGGTGCTGTATTGAAGAATATTTCTGAATTGACCTAGGGGTTCATGTGTAGGATCCCCCAAAAATTACAAGAACCTCTTCAAATTCGGGGTGCCGAGGTCAGATGGATGGAGGGTTCGGGGGAAAATCACGTGGATGTCTTTAGGGTATAGACCTATTCACTTTCGGACTGCAGTTTTCGAGAAAAACGCTTTTTCGAGATTGAGGAACCCCAAAGCGTGTCTGTTGACTTTTCAATGTGTGCGAAAAAGTAATATATTTCGTATAGGGGAAAGAAAAGGCCACCGATTTTTCGATATTATGAGCCCATAAGTTTTTCGCTTTCAAAATATCGTCTCATTTTCCTGCCCAATCTCCTGCACAACATTTTAATTGGAAATAAATTAAGTAAACATTTACTTTCTCGTATACTCCACAAGAGTTTGTTTCAAGCTGCCGCTTGCCGAACATCCGCTTTATTGGGCCTTAAGGGAAAAATAATAAAGTACTTAATTAATGATTCGTTAAGTGTACATAGAGAACTCAGAATTCGGCAAGTGAACGGCTACGGATTCCTATTTTTTCTCCTCCATCTTTCTCCCCCCCCCTTTTCGTCTACTCTTTCTGATACCCCTCCTTCGTTGTCCGATGTTCCAGCCTATATTAATGTGGCATGTTAATTACAGGAGTCGCTTCAGCACGAAACTGCTGTAACGCTTTTAGTAAAACAGTTGACAGCGATTTACTGTGCCCAACTAAATATATTATGTGAGTTTTTAATCGGTTCTTAACACAATGATATTCTGTAACGAACTATATCGTTTCTGTTTTGTTTTCTATTGATTTTATGAAAAAAGAAGTAAGTTGTACCTTTGTTAGCATGGGATCGTCACAGTTATCACTGCTTGACATAAAAAGAGCACAACAATGTCTTGCCAGCCAAAATGCTTACAGAATTCTCACGGGTCAAATATCTAGAACTCATACAAGAATTATTTTTTACCCTACTGTCCCTTTGCCGTACTTACTTAAGCCGACGCTAAAACATTGATTCTCTTCAATTATTTTCAACATGCAATTTTCGGAGATTTACAGAAGTCAGCGAAGAGGAGGCCAGCAGCATTCTTTTAAACGTCTTTTGTTTTATCCGGAAAAAATTAAATAGGATTTTCGAAGCTGCTCTCTTTTGTTCAGAAAAAAATGTTTAAAAATTGCCTACATTTCACTCAAAATAACACCAAATATTACTCATATTTTCAAACAATTGTGCATGATCTTATTTCAAGATGTCTTTCAACAACATATTTCATTCAGAAAAATATTTGTTTAATATTGTAGTTGTAGGAAGACGCCGAGAAAATCTGACCCTTGGCGTATTTCGGGAAATTAGACACCTAAACGACAATGCCACCATCTCCACCATTCTTTTAAACCTCCTTTACACTACCAAAGGACGAAGCTTAATTCAACATTTTGAGCAATTTGAAAATGTTTTTGCGACTTCACGTAATTTACCCACAAAACTCAAAATATCCGTTTTCTGAAACGGATCTTAGAGGTCTTCCAGTTAATTTAAATCGATTGAGTAATATCTATTTTGTAGAAAATCGTCTGAACAGTTTAGGCGGTAGCGTAACTTTCTGTCATCGTGAACCACACATTATGTAGGGTTCCTACTGGTTAGAAGCTTTCAGTAGACTGTGCATGTTAAAAGCATTGCTTGCATGTTAAAAGCAGCGCTCACGTTGGTCGCCCCCACCTGGGGAGAATCTGCCGTGTGCGTAGGTCCCGAAAACTAAACTAAGTCTGGGCTGGGCGGCAGATGAAACCTTTGGCATGCGACATTTACGTTTGGAATACGTTTTGGAACTCTGCGATCATTTTTCACGTTGTAACCTTGCAATCTTTCACATTTAGAAGCTGGGGCATGCTCATGGAGAACGCAATTAGCATTCAATGCTTACGATTTCTGCAAGTTACAGGGCGTATTCTGGAAACCCGGGGTCACTTTTTGGCTCAACAAAGTATTATCAAATGCACACAAACATATAGATATGGTTTGGCCTATTGTTTTAATGTCTATGCACTCTGTTTCTCTTGATGATGGGCATTTTTTCGGGACTCCAAGCTCCGCCCGTAGGCTCGGAAGATCAGTTGTGTTCCCGGAAGGACGCGTTTGCAGTTCCTCGCGGGGGATAAGGACAGAACTGCGTCGGTACCGTTTCTGTATAGGGCTCTCATAATCATCATATTGAATCCATTAATTTCTGTATTATGGTTTTGTGTCGTTTGTATTCGAAAGGGTGTATTTTCTCTTACATATGTCTACCAACGTTTTTGGAAAGAGCACATTAGAAAGCTTTTTTCATCTGTTGTGCAGAACACGCTGGTTTTCAAATTATACGCTGTAAACCGCTCACCTGTGTATTGCCGTTGCTCGACATGGGCTGTACACGGTGATTTTTTTGATAAGAGTGTGAGAAAATCCTCTCTGCATACGAGGCGCGTCGATAAGTGTCTCTGGGTTGTCAACAAAACGAAAACAGTGGCATGTTAAAACTTTATTCTAGCATCAAACGGTGCACTTCTTTTCATGTAAACATCACCACCGAAATTCAGATTAACATTTGTATCTGTGTGTCGTAGACTCTGTTACTGTGATACGCGTAATGATGTTCGTGCAGAAATTCCGTTAGGTGTAAACGACGCGGGATGCTCATCGCAGGTGTCTTCTGCGCAATGACGCTCGGCCACACAAAGTTCCGCTCACAACACATCGTCTGCAGTACTTTGGCTGTGAGGTTTCACCATCCACCCTGCAGTCGAAATATCGCCCCCCCCCCCTCGCAGCTAATTTCAGCTTTAATTACACGTCAAGAAAGTCCTGTCCGTTCAGCTCTATGCGAATCATAGTGACGCAGAGTTGCTGGCGCTTTCACAACACTGGTTCCTATACCAGGTGGCAGACTTCTACGATCCACGGATATAAATGCTGATCCCACGTTATGGCTGTCTCAATTCTGGTGGTAATTACGTGAAAAAAGCGTGCAAATTCTGTTATATGATGTTCCAATACAGTTTTAGCATCACATTGTGTATTCTTTTTTTTGACGACCTTGAACTTGGTTTCTGCTTGCGCCTCATACTTACCAATGAGTTGAAATATTAAACCGTTAATAATATTCATTCAGTAGTGGTGGTGGTGATGGTGGTAGGGTGGTGGTGGTGGTGGTGGTGGTGGTAGGGTGGTGGTGGTGGTAGGGTGGTGGTAGGGTGGTGGTGGTGGTAATAGCAGCAGTAGTAGTGACAGTAGCAGTAGTAGTGACAGTAGCAGTAGTAGTGACAGTAGCAGTAGTAATAGTAAGAGGAGGAGAAGGAGGAGGAGTGGGAATGCGAGAGGGAGTATTAGCAGTCGCAGAAGTAGTAGTAGTAGTAGTAGTAGTAGTAGTAGTAGTAGTAGTAGTAGTAGTAGTAGTAGTAGTAGTAGTAGTAGTAGTAGTAGTAGTAGTAGTAGTAGTAGTAGTAGTAGTGGTAGTGATAGTGATAGTGGGAGGAGGAGGAGGAGAAGAAGCAGTACTAGGAGTACCATAAGTAGTATTTGAAATTTATTTTCGGTTCAGCGTATCAGGTCATAGATGTTTCACTGAAAAGATTTTAGAGTGTCTTCAGTGTCAAAAAAGGATGGCAAAGAATTATGATAATACAGTATGAGAATTAAAAAATAAGATAAAATATACCAGAACTAATTAAATTTCTTTGCGAATGTAAACTCGAACAATAAAATCAAACTCATCATGCCATAAAATTTAATTGCCGAATTTTTGTGATACTCATCGGGGTGCTCAGTCAACCAATCGTACGCGGTGTCCATGATTAACCGAGAGAAACTGGCATATGACCCGTATGACTACTACGAAAATAGTGAACTAATATGGTGTTGGCGCAACACTGTAAAAAGGTAGGGGAAAACCTATGTTATACACATATTATTCTGTTCCTCGGCCACATTGCACAGAAAGATATTTGACCCTGTCATTACCGTAAACTATTAAAAAACCGATACGCATTTAATGCACGTTGATACTCCTGCTATGCGAGACAAGCATCTAAATAAACTGAAATTTTCCCAAACCGCCGCCGATTTCG
The DNA here is from genome assembly GCA_038098605.1 of Gryllus longicercus. Taxonomy (NCBI): domain Eukaryota; kingdom Metazoa; phylum Arthropoda; class Insecta; order Orthoptera; family Gryllidae; genus Gryllus; species Gryllus longicercus. Next base: position 1,242,094 of record JAZDUA010000179.1, read on the forward strand.
TCCAGAAATATTCTCTAGAATTATCTGAAGGTTTCGTGAGAATGCCATGCGTTCACACATCACCTACGGGACAGGTTCACCTCCTGGTCAACTACCAGAACCTCCCAAACTACATATTTCACATTGAGAATCATCTGTCGTTTCCCTAATGGTAGAAGTGAAACATGACTTTCAGTATGTTATAGAATAGTCGTCGTCGTCGTCGGGGTCAACCTCGTGGCCGAGGATCCCTCAGTTTACTATTGCTGCCTCCGTCTTTCATGTGCTCGTAAATGACTCACTAGGCCGATCTTGGACGCTATCGCTCTTTGACACTCTGAGCAGGTGAAACTTGCTTTATTAGCTGTTGAACCAGCGTCTTGGCGAGCTTTAAAGATGCCTTTGTTTTTATAGCAGACATTTCTCCATTTAGATCTGTCTTGGCATAGTGTTTCCCACGTGTCCTTTATTCCAATGTTCTTTATCATTGCATGGATACCATCTTTATATCTCTTTAGCTGGCCACCCTGACGCCGATTACCTTCCGCTAGCTCACCATACAATATCTGTTTAGGGGTTCTCTCCACTGACATCCGGGTCACATGTCCAATCCATCGTAATTGGTTGCGAGCTAGAATATTTTCTATGGTGATACAGCCCGTTTGGTCTCGAATTCTCTGGTTGGATATGAAATCTTGCCATTTTATCCCTAGAATATTACGTAACTGCCTCATTTGGAATTTTTCTAGGGTTTTGACATGCTTCTTGTAGATGGTCCAGCACTCACTGCCGTTTAATAGTATAGACAGGACGACGGCTTTAAATACCATAATTTTAGTTCTGATTGTAAGATCATTGCAATTAAAGACACGATCTCTAAGCTTATAGAAGGCATAAGAGGCATTCCGAATTCGATGGCTAATTTCTGCATCCAGGTCTCCTCCGGTGGTTACTAAGCTTCCTAAATAGTTGAACTGTTCAACCAACTCTATGGAAGTGCCGTCAATGATTAAACCATTCCTTTGTGGGAGTGTAGGCCCACTACAGTACATAAAGAGCGATTTCGTCTTAGATGAGTTAATCTCCATACCTAGTGATTTATATACACTTGCAAAGGTGTCCATCATTCTTTGAGCTTCTGGTTCTGATTTGGCTAGTATGACCAGATCGTCAGCATATTGCAGTTCGGTTAAGTAGCGATTGCGGACGTTGCGTTGAGCTTTTAGACGGGCCAAGTTGTATAGTCCCTTGTCAAATCTATATCTGATATTCATTCCGCGATCTTGAAGTGTACGGTCCAGGCTGATAATGAATGCAGTCATAAATATATTAAATAGAAGAGGTGCCAACACACATCCTTGTCGCACTCCGTTTGATATAATAAAGCCATCTGTTACTCCTCCACTTGTGATGACTCTGGCTTCATTTCCTTCATGTAGGTCAGCGATAATGTTGACTAATTTTTGAGGACATCCGAACTTTAATAGGATTTTCCATAGAGCGTGCCTATTAACCATGTCGAAGGCTTTTCTTAAGTCCACGAAGGTTGCATATAAGCTGGAATGTTGCTCTTTGACCTTTTCCTGAATCTGTCTTAAGGTAAAGATCATGTCAATTGTACCTCTGTTTGGACGAAACCCAGCTTGGCTTTCAGGGAAGATTCTTTCCAGTAGTGGCTGCAGGCGGTCTGATATCACTCTTGTTAAGATTTTCCCCGCCGTACAGAGAAGTGAAATTCCGCGGTAATTAGTACAATCAGCTCTGTCACCTTTCTTTTTGTATATGTTTACAATTAAAGCATTTTTGAAATCAGAGGGCGATTTACCCTGCTGCCAGATCCTTTGGAATATCTCGGTAAGACAGCTGAGCAGTGAGGCGCCGCCATATTTATAAATCTCAATCGGAATTCCATCAGGTCCAGGTGCTTTATTATTCTTAATTTTTGCGAGAGCTTTGGTAATCTCTTCTGTTGTTGGGTGTATAGCAAGGTGTTCGCATACAGGATATTGCGGAATCTGATCGATAACTTGCTGATTCACTATCGAGTTTGTATTCAATAGATCTTGGTAGTACTCTCTCCAACGATGACTTATTTCTTTGCTGTGGGTAAGTAGGGTACCTTCTTTATTTTTAATTGGGCAACAGCCGTTCCATGTAGGTCCATATATTGTATTTACGGCTTTATAGAAGGCACTGGAATTGTTCTGATCGGCAAGGACTTGTATCTCCTGTGCCTTATCCTGGAACCATTTATTTTTGAGTTTACGTGTAGTTTGCTGTACAAGGGCTTTTGCCTTTCGATAGTCTGCTCTTAGTTGCATATCCTGTGGTTTAATAATGGTAAGCTTAAATAAATTATTCTTCTTCTTGATTACTGCTTCAATTGCCTGGGAGTTCTCGTTGAACCAGTCCGGGGATGTCTTTTTGGTAGTGGGCTTGAGTACTTTTTTGGTTGCTGTCTGAATACCCTGTACGAGAGAGTTCCATTCCTCTTCAATAGTATTGTTTTTTCCAGAATGACGTTTCTGTATATGATTTTGTAACTCATTTACTAAATCTGCCCTGGTTGTGGAGTTCATCAGAGGTGTGACGTCGTATCTAATTTGCTTGTTCTTGGTTGTTTGCGTTCCAATCTTCTTGGGTTCAATATGCACCTTACATATCAATAGTCTATGATCGGTATCACACTCAGCTCCCCTATAGGCTCTGGTTACTCTCACTGTTCTTCGGTCTCTTTGCCTTACGATGATATGATCCAGAGCATGCCAGTGGCCTGATCTAGGGTGTTTCCATGTGCCTTTGTATATCTCTTTCAATTGGAATAAGGTGTTTGTAATAGTTAAATTGTGTAAGGCACAAGTGCTGAGCAACATTTCTCCATTTTCGTTCTGTTTACCAATACTGTGCCGCCCAATTACCCCATTCCAGGCTTCAAAATTCTGACCTACACGAGCGTTGAAGTCGCCCAGTAGGAATATGCTCTCAGATTTAGGGATGGAATTGAGCACTGTGTCTAGATTCTTGTAAAAATCTTCTTTAATATTGGCCTCGGCATTGAGTGTAGGGGCATAGCAGCTTATGAAGTTAATAGGTGTGCCTTTGAACAGGCCCAAGCGCAGAGTCATAATACGCTCATTAACTCCCATAGGGGCTGTTGTAGTTCCTTTTAGGATCGTGTTTCTTATCGCAAATCCCACGCCGTGTTGCCTAGGGTGAGTTTTATCACGACCTTTCCAGAAGAAGGTGTAGTTCTTCTCAATAAGTGAACCTACTTCTGCTATCCGAGTCTCACTTAAAGCTGCGATGTCCACTCTATACCTCAGTAGTTCTCGGTCGATAACTGCAGTTCTTCGTTCTGGGCGATTATCACCGTCTAACATCGTTCGTACATTCCATGCTGCGACTCTGAGTATAGGTCTACGTCTTCGTATTTGCTTCATTCGTGATTGGTGCTGCATTGGCCTGGGCAGGGTTTCCCCCCCGGAGATCCGAGTGGGGGAATATACTCCGGAAACATTTATTCCTGTCAGACCTGGCATCAATAGTAACTGGTGACTGCACATGAAGGAAGTACAGGGGGGCTTGTACTGTATACCCCGCCTGCTGCTACAGATAGACATCCTAGAGTCGGTGGCACAGCTAGCTGCGACGATCGACTACGGGTGCCTATCCTTGGGTAGCGGTTATGAAAGAGGAATAGGAAAGAGTGAAAGAAGAGTGAAATGACTCCCTAGCCCTCGAAACCTAATAGCGTCGGGATCGGAAAATATCAAGAGTTGACCAAGAGAGGTCTATAGGATAGCTAAAAGAAAGACGTGAGGTATAAGTAAGTGGAAGCAATACCCCACGTAGCTGAGTACCCTCGGGTTTGCCATGCCCGTCGCTAGGTGCGAGCCTTTGAGGGGGAATGTCTGGTTCGGGACCCCTTAATGGCTATTCGGGGTTGCCCTGATAGCGAGCAGGTCGCTCAGGGTTTTCCGCTATCCACCACCTGCGGACCCGCTTGGTAGCTGACATCCAAGCCCCAAGATGTTATAGAATAGTACAACTTTGTCCTATGTGGAAATTTTCGTTGAAAAATTTGGAGTAGTTTTGGAGAAAATATCGTTTAAGCGTTATTCAAAATGCGAAAATAGAAGCTTTTTCACAGAAATGTGTGTTTTGAAGAAACTTCATTTCAAGCACCTGGACTCACAAATGCAATAATGTATACACATCGCGGGAAATATACATACAAACTGCGTGAGAGATATTTAAAAATTATGTATTATGTTAATTTGCAAATACATTTGCGTAATTTTTTGAAAATGAAAATATAATAAAATCGCTTCTATTTCATATTAAACAGTGCATTTATCACAATCCGTAAAAAATTTCGAGCCGTTTTTGAGAAAAGTGGCGTTTGAGCGTTTCTCGAAACGCGAAAATTCGAGTTCATTTTCACAGAAAAGTTTTGAATTTTGGAGAAACTTTGAGACATAATTTGAGCATGTACTTATAAATATAATTATGTACACATGACTAGTAATGTATATGTTAGCGACGTGAGAGAGAAGTCAAAATATTACATTCGTGTAATTTTTGGAAACACAAAAAATTACAGCAAAATTGCGTTTGTCATCTTATACATATCATTTAACACTATCCTTATAAGACAAACAAAAAAATTGGATGTTTTTGAAAAATTTTTGTTTTTGATATTTTTTAAAATACTGCCTATATTTTACCAAAAATTGGGGACAACTATTGCAACTTACTGATTTACTGCAAGAACTTAATATGGAAAACAAATTTAATTTTAAGGAAAAATCTTCTAATTGTAGGAATACATGGAAAAATGAAAACTTTTACAATTTTCGAATTTTTAGAGTGATCAGTAAATCGGACCTGTACCATTTTAGAAGTATATTCTTACAAGTCCATTCTGTCAAGAAATTTAAAGAAAAAATTTGGAGCCATTTTTGAGAATTTTGAAAATGTCGCAGATGCTTCGAATTCAGCCACCTCGTATCAGGGAATATTCCTTTTGTAAAACTCGTACGAATAGTTTAGGCGCCAGTGTTGTTCACAGACGGACGGATATTTTGAAAAAAACGTAGCGATGCTAAAACAGCACATTCTTTTGTTGCATTATTTCTAAATTTTCAACTTTTGAAAATTCGGAGTTCAACGAAAATGACACACGCGCTATTCTTTTAAGCGTTCCTTCTTCTATGAATGAAAAAAAATAAAGAAAAAGTTTGGAGCGTTTTTTTAGAATAAAACGTTAAAAAATATTTAAAATGTCTATATTTTGGGTCATATTTCACGAAACTACTCATATTTTCGAAAAATTGAGCATTAACGTATGTAAAGATCTGTTTTTAAAGATCATAATTTATTAAGGAAAAAATATCAATCTTTAATCTAATTAAAATTTACTGAACTATGGCTATTTGAATAGTGTCCATTTCTATGGTTTTAATGTAAAATTGACCTTATCTAGCTAATGTGGAACACTGTCAAATAATGTTTGATGATCACAAAAGTGTGGCGGGGAACGAGGGCACCATCTCCGCCAAAACTCTATTGATAAAAATGACTTGAAATAATTGTTATTCCTGATTTTCTTAAAAGTAACGAAAAAGCCAAAGATGGTGTGTTTATGGGGTTTGTAGCACCCCTAAACCCATTTTTAAAACGGTTTCATTGGTGCCGATGTTGTTCTTGCATCGAAAACTAACTTTTTTCACTAAGCCATTGATTTCCATTTTTTTCGATACAGCCTAATATATATGAGTCACAACTCGTCACCAGGTACTGCTTCTGCAGAAATGTTGACGTGAATCCAGAGATATAATATATGCATATGGCCTGTGGGCTACATACGCCAATACTGAAGTGTTGTTTTGGTGAATTGAAAAGGAATCTTTTATAGTTCATAATAAAATTGTTCTTGCGGGTTTTGTACGTCGGATGCCTGGCAATAATAAAGCTCTCTTCAGAAGGCAGGCGAGGGCGGATACGGTGTTGTCAGTAGGGCGATCATGTTCATGGCTACAGATTGCTTCTTCAGCAGGAGAACATCAGATAATCATAGAGCAGTGAGTCAGTCAATAGCGCATCGCTTTTTTTATTTCCGCTACGTTTGCGGACGTGCACCAAACAAGTGATTACGGTTTGTCTTTTTCAAGAATAAACATTAAACTTGCTTACATGAAAGCAATTGCTTATAGACGTTCACTCTGGCTTTTGAATCATGCAGCTGATATGTACACTCATTCAATACCCCAAATAAAAATATGTTATACTTGTATAGTATATTGCATACTGGTTTGCGAATAAGCCAGTCGTGCAAAAGGAAAGCTTGTTAATTAATGTTTCGTTAAGAGTTTCAGCTGAACTTTTCCAGAAGTTTGTGAATGGCCTTCAGTCAAGTTTGAAATTTTTGGAAGTTTCAATGCAAGTTCCCCAAGGGTGTTGAACGAAATCTAGAGAGAACGAAATCTACCATTAACATCCCTTCGTTCTACATCGATCCATTATTGGTAGAACGAGATGGCGGCAAACGAAATTTTAACTGTCCACGCAATGAGCTCTGCAATATGCAAAAAGCACATGAAAAGGTGCTTTTGGCATATGCGCCGTTGGGACGGGTGTTGCTTCGTTGTCGCTAAGCTGCAATACATTTTCGGCAATTGTCAATGGTCAATGGTCAAGCGCATAAAAAAGATATATATAAGCGACGAGCGGACTGACGGGCGGGCAGACGGACGGGCGGACTCGCGGACAGACGGGAAAACTGACGGAGTGACTGTCTGACGGAGTGACTGTCTGATGGAGTGACTGTCTGACGGAGTGACTGTCTGACGGAGTGACTGTCTGACGGAGTGACTGTCTGACGGAGTGACTGTCTGACGGAGTGACTGTCTGACGGAGTGACTGTCTGACGGAGTGACTGTCTGGCGGAGTGACTGTCTGGCGGAGCGACTGTCTGGCGGAGTGACTGTCTGGCGGAGTGACTGTCTGGCGGAGTGACTGTCTGGCGGAGTGACTGTCTGGCGGAGTGACGGTCTGGCGGAGTGACGGTCTGGCGGAGTGACGGTCTGGCGGAGTGACGGTCTGGCGGAGTGACGGTCTGGCGGAGTGACGGTCTGGCGGAGTGACGGTCTGGCGGAGTGACGGTCTGGCGGACGGACTGTCTGGCGGACGGACTGTCTGGCGGACGGACTGTCTGGCGGACGGACTGTCTGGCGGACGGACTGTCTGGCGGACAGACTGTGACAAGAGGGTGGAAAGAGCCAAACCTTCAGAATAGATTTCTTATAATTCTAACGAAGATATCACGGCTAAAAATGGCAGTACAGTCAAGGAAAAGTTCAAAACTGGAAGGGTTAACCGCAAAAACTGCGTAGTCGAAAATTGAGAAAATGGAATTAGTTATGCAACCTTGTAACATGATCCTCTATGCAGAAGAGAATATTACGGACTCGGCTTGTACTTTGGTACATTAGGCTCAAAGAAAACGAGCGAAGAATAATGAGTGATTCTGGAGGAACGTACGTTCTTTCAGAATCAGTTTTTTTGTGATTGGAAGAACGATGTTCAATTGTTACACTTTCGTACTCAAGCGTTATACTTTCAAGTAATCTACAGTTATCAATAGAAAATATCATATGTTCATTTTTGTTTTCTTGTAACTTGTGACATTGTTTTATTTATTCACAACTGAATTTTATTTCATGATGTATAAAAGTATTCATGTGCAATTAAAGATAACATATCTTGCTGAATTAGGAAGGTGAGCGTTTTTTTGTAATTTCCCTCAAATTGGATTTTTAGATTAATGCTGTTTTTGATGGGTTTTTTTTCTCGAGAATCCCTTCGAATGCAATTTTAATATATCTGTATCAAAACAATTGTAAAATTAAATTTTGTTTACATTTATTCCCAAAAATTATTTTTCGTGGCCTCGACATATTTATCCAAAGATTTATGACCATTGGTAAAATCTAAACCCAAGCGACCTTTGGACAATTTTTAATTGACTCTCCAACATTTTAACGACCGTTGCTATGGACGCGCTCTTAATTCGTTGTTTAGATAGTTAGTTGCTAAGGAGCTTAGCGGGTGTTTGTCAAAGGTAATACCACGAGTGCTTTGGAAATTGTCAATAAATACCCGACTCGCGAGACGAGGAGGGGATTTATCGGAGAATTTCCAAAGCACGAGTGGTATTTAATAGGACTATTCCACGAGTGAAATTATGTCCAACATAATTTCAAAATGCGCCGAATATTCACAATAACTGAAAGCATATGTTAAAATGAGAGGTTATGTTGTAGTACATACTCTGTTTATTGGACATCGACATAGCGATCGATGTATATCCTCCTAAGGAAAGATGAGTCACAGGCCAGTAGGTAGAAGCGGTAAGAAAAATCGGATAGAAAAAGCTATAAACTTTTTGTGATACACCGCCCTGATTGGGGCATTTTGTATGTATAGTTCAACACTATTGGTTTTAATTTCGCGTGTGGCAGAGTCAACATAAATAACTAAAAGGATATTTGTGAGGAAAGCGCCGAAATTTTATTCTTGTTATTCAGTCGTACAAATTTAGACCAGCATCACGTTCACTACTCGTATATTAAACAAGAGCTTAGTTTTAGGTATTACTATTATTATTATTATTATTATTATTATTATTATTATTATTATTATTATTATTATTATTATGGGCGTTTATCCCATTACTGACCATGCTACGCGATCAACGTGTGTAATTATTCCAGGATCAGCTTTTCAGCTGCATCCCTCAGTACGACAAGGATGTTACGCCTTGACGTGTGAATTATGAGATTCTAGAATGTTGAGGGGTGAAGGGACATTCGCAAATTCGGCCACATCTACGCAGGATTCGAACCTGCAGCCTCCTTGGCGCAGACGACGGCTGACTACCGCAACCGGGGACGACTTATTATTATTATTATTATTATTATTATTATTATTATTATATATGAATCTGAATACTATGTTACTTTCAATTGTAAGCATGTTTTCTTCATCCTTCTTTCCAAAATGTTTTCATCCTTTCTCAGTTTTTCTATTTTCTTCAGCCTCATTCAAACGATTATACATATTTCTGAAATTGCTTGAACATTTTTGAAGTGAATATACTGAAATATAAATGAAGGGGATGGGAGAGATAAGACAGAAAATGTTTAGGAACCAAGAAAACTGCGTTTAACTCTTGAAGAATTGGTTTTATATCTGTTTTGGATAATTAACGCTTTACATCTGATTTATTTGTATACCAAATGATATATAGTTATATGTGAATGTGTTGACTCCGTTCTTCAAGCTTTGCGGTATGATTCTCGTTGCTTTTGCCTCTTGCATCAAATCTGTTTTTCTTCAATATCTCCCGGCCTTAATAGTTTTTTGAGACCACGTTCCACTGTAATTATTTCAAATGACAAGAAATGTTTCACAAAATGTAATGAATATCTCAAAAATTCCAAATACGTGAATCTCAACGTTTTCCCAAACTCCTTTCAAATGTGTAAAAAGTGTTGATTGATATATAAATATATTTTAACTGTATTTAATTTGGTTTAATAATTTTCTCCTAGATATACTATTCTGTTTGGACCGAAAAGTAAATAACACGTTTCTTATTAAATTGTTTAAACCTTATTAAATGTAACTACTACTAAACGTACTCATTTTTATGTTACATGTTTACACACGCAACTCACAATAGTTGCTTATTTTGTGCATGGTTTAAGTGGTATATTCGTATTAGCAGGAGGGGCGTCCAGGAAACCGGAGGGGCTTGCATTGCAGCGATGTCACTTTAACAGATGAATCGGTTATCAAATAAAAATGTTTTTTGTAAAATTGCTCAGTAAATTTATATTTCTTTATTAATATTCTAGATGTTTTTATTAAAACAAGTTATTAGGATTTGCTTTGCTAAATATACTCTACCACATTTTTCGCAATGTTTGTTTTGCGGCCCCTAGTAGAATAACCACCTGCTACTTCTCTGTGCCTTCCTGATGGCTATGCTAATTTGTGTTACTTAACATAGTAAGTTGTATCAATTGTGATATACTTTTTTCATAATTTACAGTGCTTGTAGTTACATGGTAGTTTTAAAAATATTTTCGCTAGTTTGTATAAGATAATTTTGTTAATACGCGTGTGCATAACATATGTCATAATGGACAACATTTGAAAAATGAGTCATTATAAAAGTTGTCAAACTTCGAAACAAAACAGTGGAATATAGGAATGTTATGATAGAAAGTGTTCAAAAGTACGATTTTCATTTATCACTCCTCGCAGGAAAACGTAATTATCGGAAATCAGCTGATACTGTTTTTCCTTTTTGGTTTCTGAAACAATCTAATTGGGGGGGGACAACAATGTTAACTGTCACGCTTTAATGGCCACCTCATAAAGCATGAGTCATGTCATGTGTGAAAAATAAACCTTTGTGTTCGGCTCGCATAAGTGAAAAAGGCATGTCTTTTAGCTAAGAAACACTACTTCAAAGTACTTGTTGTTCCTCGTTGATGTCTCTTGCATAACGCCCAGAAGAATGTGCATGAGGTGAGTAAGCGTTAAACATATTTCTGACATCGCCGTAGAAAGAAATATTTCTTGAAATTAGAACGACGAAAGATGCAACTTTGTGATCGTGGCCCGATGCTCGCCTCGACCCTCGTCAGAAACACGGCTCGCTGTTCGAGGCCACGTCACCAGGAAAGGGCGCGAGTTGGGATGGAAACAGCGCTGACGGACTCCGGTGTTGAAGTGTAGTTATAAGTGGTGTAGGATCCTACGAGCTGTCTGGCACGGTAATGTATTGTACTGTGCAGATGGACACAATTATTGCACCCTCGGGAGATACTTAGGCGGGATACAGAGCCGGGAACGAGCGCAAAAGGTGGGCCAGGTTGCACACCCCTGGGACATAGCAGCGAGCAGACTTGCGACCTTCGGAAACGAGACTCACGAGGCGGCTTGGCGGAAGTCGCGGAAGCTACGTTAAATAAGTTGCTGCCTTCCGAACGCTTCATAGCGGGAGCGTCTTATACACAAGATTGGAAAATGACCAGGAATATTTCACTCCCACTCCCGCTAAGGCACTTCAGCCTTAGCGACCTCGGCTATTCCGGTCGGCTTTCATGGACTTTGCATTTCCCAAATTGACTTTTTCTAAATTATTTCTTTCCGCCGTAAGGTTTACACAAATATGTCTACAATGTGTCCCACCAACTATGTGCCACCCTCAAAACTTCTAAACGATTCACTAAATCGAAATGCAGGTTTCTTTCAACAATTCGTAATCAAGGGCCACCTAATATGCCGTAGAGTTTGTTCCTGTGTCCGTCGTGACAAGACAAGATTGCTGTAGTTACACATCTAGCCCCATTTCTGCACTACTCAGTATCCCCTCTCCCCACAACAGTATCGACGTCATCCTCAAAGGCGAATGTTGCAAGATCTGCTACCGGAAATATTGTTCGTTGAAGTTAAAATCTCAAGTCACAAGGAATAATTTTCTACTCAAACTACTATCAAAACATTAACATATGATACATCATTGCATTCCATTTAAAAAATCAAAGATTAAGTTTCTCGAGAACTAAAATTATTTTGAATATATATATATATATATATATATATATATATATATATATATATATATATATATATATATATTAGACTTCCATCTGCATCATTGTCATGTCTTGAAAACGATATACCATTTCTTAGGAAAGGTTTTCAAAGAACTGAGTAGCTGCGTGTCTGTAAGATGTTGTGTCTATCCAGAGACAGCAACAGGAAGTAACTTCAGCAACATCCGCCTACCGCGTCGCCCCGTGTCTCTCGTCGACGCTGCCTGCGTGTTTGTGCGCCTGCCTTTCCTTCGCGCTCGCCAGCCGCTGGGCGTTGCCCTTGGCCGTTGCCAACCAATCGGCGTCGCCCTGCCCCCTTGGCACGCGTCAGCTGAATTATCCTCTCTCGAGGGGTGACAACTGTACATGAGTTAGTTTTCAATGAATATTTCGTTTTCTGGCGCGTCATGTGCTATGGTCTTTAGTTTAAGTGTGGTGCATGTTACACCATTTGATGTGGCGGTGTTCCCCCTACTGGAGCAACGTCCGGCGCCAACCTACTCGTTGGCTTCCAAGGTTTCCTTCTTCCAAGTGCCTCTGCCAGCGGGGCACCGCCTTTGCCAGAATTGGTTCTCATTTAATTTGATTTATTTTCGTCAAAAACAGTAAAAACTGTATGCGACCTTTGGCGAGAAGAGTAAGCTCCCAGCTGCATATTTCACATCGCTTCTATGAAAAGCATCCTCTTGGTTAGCGTGCTCTCTTTCCACAGTGCAACTCCGGGTTTGATTTCCGGCTCAGGCAAATTATATCATTGCGCTTTCTTTTCAAATGTCTCAGTACCTATTGATGCGTGACGATTCCCATTCTAAGATTAAGATGAACAGAATATACGGTGGAGGGATGTCATCATACTAACTACACGAACCCCTTATTCCATGGCAGAGAGGCTGGATCACCGCTGGCTGGCCAATGCCGTTGGGTCTGTCGAGCTAGAGGACAGGACTATGGAAAGCAAGACAAGCACTCGCCAGCAGATCACAGCACGCCTGACCGGTCGCTGGGTGGGGTGTGCTCGTTTCGCCATTACCAAAAATTATCCACAAAATATTCTTGACAGAGGGGTCGTAGGGTCTTTTAAACGCGATATTCAAATATTTCTTCCTAGCGATATGATACTAAAATGTTACAAATTTGTAGGGTATGCAGGAGTCGAAAAGGATCTCTTTTTACCAATCAATTTGCAGTGGGAAATTTCATATAACGGACTGGCGTAGGTGGCACGATCAATCCATCCTCTTCTGGTCCTATCCTCACTCCTTACGGGGGAAGATCATTGCCACCTTCTGTGATAAAAACATGGCCTATACTTCCGGTGCTAATGGTCCTAGCAGTTGATATATAACGGAGTGTCACACGTAATGTTCGCCCCTGATTTTGAGTCATCCTGGTGTACACATATGTTCTACTAGTCACGTTCTGACGCTGTTGAGATTTCGTGCCCCTGCCGAATATGTGTATACACGGTTGCATAAACATCAGGTTTTAGCCTCTTCGATCCCTCTACATACTCTAGAAGATTGTAACATTTATTCTATAGTTATATAGAATTATTAATTATATAGTATGTATAATATATATATATATATATATATTATTTTCTATTATTTATATGTACATGTAAGTGATATGTGTCTCTATGTATATTATTATTATTAGCCAACTAAGATCCCATTAAGGCTAAATGTACTGACTCTAGTTCAATTTGTCGACACCACGTATCAGCACCAAAATGAGTCAAAATTACTTTACTAATAACGTCAAAACAAGTGGTCCGATTTTCAATCAGTAAACGACGTATGATTTGTATTTAATATAGAATTTACGTTACGAAGCCAAATTTAAAAAAAATGAAAAATGAGTTTTGGAAAAAAAGTTTGGAATATTTCTGGGAAGAAATTCAATAATGTGGGTTTACAGCGCGGTGGAGAAGTGCTTCCTGAGTCTAGCTCCGTATCAATCGTTCAAATCGGCTGAATATGCGCACCGTAAAGTGAAATTTGGCAAAATACAATGTCCCCCTCCCCCATGCCGCGCCAGGGGGCGCCGGCTACTAAGGGCACGGAAGCATTCCGTAAGAGGTAGGGGAGCGACCTGGGAGCGAGATAAGAAAGCAGGCGGTTCTCTTGTGGCCCGTCTGATATTAGTCAGTTAATGATTTCGCTATTTTCTGCATCACATTAGTTTTACGTTCTCGTACGTATATACTGAGTAATATATGTAGTATAGAGAAAGTTATCAAATGTTGCGGAAAATCGATGTAGAGATTTCAAAGACATGCATTTTTGGAACCCCCTGATAATGAAAAGGTGTTTTTTTCTTTTCGAAACGTCACCCCTTCTGTCTGTCCATTTGTGAACAACACTAGGGCCGAAACTACAAGTATTCCTTGAATTTTACGTCTGACGTACGATTTTACGTCTATTTACGAATGACGTCTCTGGGACATCTTTTATGTTTTCCCAAAATGGCTCCAAATTCTTTCTTCAAATTTGTTGTAAGAGTACATTGAAATATGCTTCTCAAGATGGCATGGTGCGATGTTTACTGTTAACTTCGAGTTTTTAAGATTACAAAAGTTTGATTTTTTCTCGGTGTCTCGTCACAACTACAATATTGACGATAGATATTTTTCTTGAATTGAAATTTGTTCTCCCTAATTAGTTTTTTCATTGACGGCATGCACATTTCTTTGAAAATTGTAGTATTTTTCGTGTAATATTGCGTGAAATATGTGCATTACAAAAATATTAAAACCAAGAATTACCCAAAAACGGCTCCAAATGTTTTTTCTAACTTTTGTCAGGAATGGTACTAATTGTCCTGCGTAACGACATAAGCTCCATATTGCTCAATTCTTTTGTCTTTTCAAAAACTTACACAATTATTTGTTTGTTTTTTTAATTACTCTCGCGTCCTTAATATTTACATTACCGGAGACTTGAACATTATTGCGTTTGAGAGTATTCGTGCTTTAAATGTCTCATTGAGACCGAAAAAATGTGTAGTATGAAACGTCAAAATATGTACATAAGTATGTAATGAAAACAGTAAGAATATGTAATAAACATGTAAAATGAGATAAAATATGTAATTTTAAAATACACTAATTATAAAATGAACATTATACGAAATTATATTTATAAAATCCAAAATGTTTAAAAACTTAACAAACACCTTCAACTACTACTATTCAGTACGGTCGTTTAGCACCCATAGTAGACGCAATAGAAACCATCCTTCAAACTGGCGATATATACGACCGGCAAACAATCACTGCAGAGTGCAGCATTCTCAAGGAAGAGTTACACGTCGGCGATCGCCAAAGTGTCTCGGAAATTAAGGTTAAAGTTCACGAGAGCCGGCGTCAGTGATACTTTTCTCACCTGAAGGTGAAACTGATTTCAGTCACTGACACGCGCTTCCCGCCACTGAGATAACTGATGCAGACGAACAGGCATGTGAGAACATCCTACCTCATCTTCATGTAGCGAACCTCAAGTAGATAGCACGCAGTAACGATGTAGGAAATAAAAATATTTTTAATACTTCTTTTCATAAAAATGAGTCATAAAATTCAAGAAAATTGATAAAATAAATAAATATTTTGTGGACAGAGAAAAAATATTTAAAATATGTAATATAGTACTAAATATGTAAAAATATGCAACGAAAAATTTTGATATTGTGTTAGGACGGCGACGATTCGCCAAGATTAAAATTTTTAGGTTGATAAGTAGAAAGATAAAAAATATGTATTTACATAAAAATTCGTTCGCTACTAATAAACTTCCTCGAAAATTTAAAAGTATTCTGAGAAATTGAGCTCGCAGTTCTGCATTTTCAGAAACACTCTAACGTTCTTCCTTAAAATTTTTCAACGAAAATGTCCATGTATGACGAGGTTTTACATTTCTATAGTATTCTTAAAGTCATGTTTCGGTTTTATCATTAGGGAACCGAAAAATTGAAAAAAATGTGAAAAATCTTTAGGTGACAATGGATGGCAGCTGGCAAGAGGGTGGAGTAAAACCAAAAATATAGCCCAGAGCAAATAAATAAGGAAACGAACTAGTTCAAGAAATGCCATCCTGTAGCATCACTAGTTTATTTTATTTCACAAATAACTGTACTGGTGCTATAAATAGACGTTCTCGTACCCTCTATAACCGAAGTATAGAACTGAATTTATCATGAAAAATTGATTTTCCAAATAATTCCAATTTTTACTCGGTCATCCTTAGAACACGTCCGTAAACTGAGGTGACTTGGTGGCTCAAGAATGATCAGTGGCAGCGATAGCGGAGATGGAGCGGGAAGTATAAAGCGAAAAGGGGCAGCGAGCAAGCGAGCCAATCAGTATAGTGAACTTGATAAGGGCATTCTAAAAGTTGTCTATATGCGAACCACAGTTCCAGTGCCGGGTCGGATTTGGAATTCTCGGACCTCCTCCTCAAGAGGTCCGTAAAATTAGCATAGCAAAGTTTGAAAGAAATTGGAATTAAACTCAAAATTTGTTGCTTTTTGTTGCTAATTTGTTAGGAAAGAAATTGTCGCTCTTCATTTGACCCTGCTATAAACAATCGGCTAACTGGACAAATTAGCACCGCAATTACCACAAAACCACGAAATTACAGATAAATAGTTCGCGAAAGTAGTATGCGAAATGAAACTTTGTTGCTCTTCAGATACCACTTAACACCGGAAATGCGAAATGTGCTCTCTTTGCGGTGGGAGACTGTGAAGGAACGACTGTCCGTCGCCTATAGGTAACACGGAACAACCTACACCGTGACTTGACAATCGTGGTGGACAGATTGAATCAGACTCGCAGAATAAATTAAGATTTTCGGCTTCACATAAAAAGATGAAGTTTCACAATTATAATTGCAGGAGAATCAAAAGATTTTGTAGTGACGATAACAGTTTCATGATTTATAAAAAGGAGGAAGCATGTACATTTTATTTTCGTTTTTCTCCAATAACTCGTGCATATTATTACAACGGAGCCCTTTTTTTGCATTCCTTTCAAGCATTCAATTTATCTGCGCATCCAGACGCTGCGAAGGATTAGGGCTTGCAGGTGCAAAGAAGGGATTCTCACAGGCGTCGTTTTACTGAGGCGGGAGCCAAAAAATAGGCGTCATTGCTCCAAACAGCCCATCCCTACGTTCAAAAATATGTTTGATATTCGCAGTCTAACTCGTGTACATACTGCCATTGTTTGCAAAAAAAATTATCATCGCGCCCTCTCCGAGATTCGGACTAGGAGGGTAGCAAAGACATGTTAATTTAATTATTTACGTCAAAAACAGTTACAAACTGTATGTGACGTGCTACGAGGAGAAGGCCAAACTTGCGGGACTTAATTTGACGTTACATTTATGTCCAGAGGCAAAACAAGGGTCAATCTCAGCATTTGCTCAAGGATCAGGGAAATTGGACGAATATCTGATCGAGATGTTGGTTATTGATCCAGATGCTGAGGTACAATAATTGTTACAGGTTCTTTAAAATTATTCAGTCCAAATGGTAAATATTACATTACATGTCACTGTTAAAATGAATATTACTTTGCTCTTGGATGCTCGTAATATTCTCTAATTGTATAGAAACAGTTGTGTAGTAGAAACTATTTTACTTGAGACATAAACTTTTGTATCGAATTTAATCGTTTAATGCCATCTGGCAAAGTGTTGTAAAATAACGTACATGTATTGTATGTGAATTTTTGTTTTGAGCTGTTCATACTGGCACAAGGAATGCAAATGCACAAGGATTGTAAATGCAAACATATAAATATAATTTCAACATTTTAATATTCAAAATTAAAACATCGCCCAAAATCCATCTGGTTTAGGAATCTCTAACATATTCACGGAAAGAATAATTTGATTCGACAATAACAGCTTGCTATTTTACCACTATTTCAAATTTGTCCGAAAGTACGAAAACATTTTTAAAATTAGCTTCAGCTTCTTTACTAGGGAAAAGAGAATCACAAAGTGAATTCTATCAAGGAGACAAACGCCGTTTTGAGATCAAAAATCGAGTCGTAGGATAAAAGTGCTCGTGAGTAATATCTGCTCATTCTGTCCGGTAGTGGAATGATAACGGAAGATCTTAGAAGTAAAATATATGTAAAATAAGATGAGATGGAATATTGGTGATATTTACACAATTAATTAAATTTTCTTTTTGAAATCGGTTAAAAATTGCAATCGATATTTTGAGTAATGCCTCAAACAATTTTATGACGGTATTCGAAGGAAGAATGAAATATGTGAACAATATCAATAGTTTTGTACTACTATTACTTTGCTCGATTCTATATTCTATATCTATATATGGTATATACATGGTGAGTCACGTAACTTTAGCACTTCTCATAACCTTTGAACTGTTGAAGTTATTGCAATGAAGTTTACCCGAAAGTGTATTAGGGAATGGGGTTAATTGAAGTGTGTATTCATTTCTATTTTATCAATTGTGTTTTACGAGATATTTGAGGTAACTTTGTTTTTTCACATGGAACAATACATTTTTTAGTTTATGATGACGAGCGTAAAAAGACAAATCCAATGATATACATATTGTGCATGATCTTGGTTGGCGTCGAAGGCCTTGTTGCCGACGTTTCGAACATCGCCGATGGTCGAAACGTCGGCAACACAGCCTTCAACGCTGCGTCACCCTGAGAGCCAAGATCATGCACATGACTGGCCGCGGAAGCCTACGACTTCATTCGATATACATATTGTCATATGATAGATTAGCATTATTTTGAGTAATTTTGATTTTTTTGCAACTAGTGTTTAACGTATATTTGTAATGTAAAAGTCGACCACACAAGGTGCGTTCACTGCATTCACATGCAGCGTTCTCCTGCTAGCGTGTGAACGGGGAAGCGAAGGGATCTTAATATTTGATCATATACATATTTAAAATAATTACAAAACTGTTGCATTTTTTCCTGAACACTGTTTTCTATCCTTTCGCATTTTAATATTTTTTGTATTATTAAGGATTAAAAATATGGATTTGTTGTAAGTAGTATGTATTGAAATAAGATATATCATAGGATTCGTCTTTTTACGCTCGTTATGGTAGACTGAACTCACCATGTTTATGGTATATATATGTATATATATATATACATATATATACATATATATATGTATATATATATGTATATATATATGTATATGTATATATATATATATGTATATGGGTAATTCCACGCCAACTCCACATTGCATCACACCAACCCATCTCAGATCGAAAAATTAAAGTTATTTTCTTATTTATTATGCCAAGATAAGCCCAAATTTAAATTTTCAACCATTTCTGATGTAAATAGCGTTTGTGAGAACAATTATCGATTTTTCGCGATTTTCAAGCATTTTACAGCATCTTTTTATAATTATCCATTATTTCGATATTTTTTAATGAAAAAATATGTTTAAACTACTATTTTTATAGGAAATTTTCCGCAGAATTCGAATCTGTTAATGAAAATATTGAATTTTTTTTCTTAATATGAAAAAATTGAAATTTATGATTTTTATTACTTTATTTTCAAAAATTAATTTTAGTATTACAGTACAATTAAAAAGTTAGTTTCGTATGCTTAAAGTACGTGAAAATAAGTGTACATTACGGTACAGGAAAAATTTTTTTGGGGAAATAGTGTTTAAAAGAGTTAAACGCAAGAAATACAATAAAATCTCTTTTCTAAATGTGTTTTATCATTTTTAAATAACCTGTTAGTATTTTCTACTACTTTTAGACTGTTTGGATGACTTCGGTGGTGTAAAACAGTTTTTAATAAAATGTGCGTCCTGAACTTTTTTGGGAAATACGTTTTACATGAGTTAAAATTTTAAAAAATCGTGAAAAATTAATCGATTTTTATCGTTATATCGAAAGAAAATACCTCTCTTCATGATACTGTACGAAATTGAAAGAAATACTCATTACGCCATAGAAAAAGTAAAAAAATGTTGGAAAATAGGGGCCTATGAACGTATTAAACATTTAAATTATACATGGCTATGTTCAGAATCTGGCGCGTGATCGCAAGATAATTTCAAATATAGGGGCCCTGAGCAGTGTTTCTAACTACAGGAATGTGTACTGTGTGTGTCTCACTAATCTTAATCAAACCGAAGGAGACGTGAATGGAGGGGCGTTCCCGTAGTTAGAAACACTGGCCCTGAGCCCTGAGTGCTGTACTTGCCACTCTGCTGACAAAGAACATTTCCATGCCACAAGGAGGTTAAGCTTTAATAATAATTTCAAAATAAGTTCTGAGTAAAACATGATGTTTTAAAACATGATGTTCAAATTGTTCATATTTTTCAAAATAAAATTGTTAATTATATAAAGGAAAATATTCCAAATGTGCAAAAAATTAACTATTTCAGCGATGGATGTCCAGGACAATACAAAAATTGTTATAACTTATTACATCTCTGTAGACATACAAAATTGTATAGTATTGATGCTACCTGGACATTTTTTGCTACCTCTCATGGGGAAAACGGAGAACGATGGAGTGGGTGCAACTGTTAAGAGAGAGGCAACAAAAGAAAGCTTGCGTAGACGTCGTCAAAATCAAATCACAGATATTGACAAATTATTAGAATTTTGTAAAGCACATATTAAAAACATCCATTGTGAAATTATTAGAAAAGCTGAAGTCGATGAATATCGGAATCGAAACAAAACTGAAAAAGTATTTACAATTCCGGGTACTCGCAATTTGCATGAATTTGTTCCTTACTCTGAGCATATTATTCAATGTAAAACAATAAGTACTCAAGAACACTGTTCTTTGGTGTTTGATTTAATTAATAACAAGAAAATGAAATAAGAAAATAAAAGATTAATTTTAATAATTTTATAAATAACAATGTTTTATTATTCAACTAAAAATTGTAATAAATGAAAACTTTTATCAAAAAGTTTTTAAGTGCCTATTTATAAATTTGTTTGTACTATTTATAATTTAATCTGCTTTTACAATAATAATCGATTAATTATTCATGATTTTTTAAAATTTTAACTCATGTAAAACGTATTTCGCAAAAAAGTTCAGGACGCACATTTTATTAAAAACTGTTTTACACCACCGAAGTCATCCAAACAGTCTAAAAGTAGTAGAAAATACTAACAGGTTATTTAAAAATGATAAAACACATTTAGAAAAGAGATTTTATTGTATTTCTTGCGTTTAACTCTTTTAAACACTATTTCCCCAAAAATTTTTTTCCTGTACCGTAATGTACACTTATTTTCACGTACTTTAAGCATAAGAAACTAACTTTTTAATTGTACTGTAATACTAAAATTAATTTTTGAAAATAAAGTAATAAAAATCATAAATTTCAATTTTTGTCATATTAAGAAAAAAAAATCAATATTTTCATTAACAGATTCGAATTTTGCGGAAAATTTCCTATAAAAATAGTAGTTTAAACATATTTTTTCATTAAAAAATATCGAAATAATGGATAATTATAAAAAGTTGCTGTAAAATGCTTGAAAATCGCGAAAAATCGATAATTGTTCTCACAAACGCTATTTACATCAGAAATGGTTGAAAATTTAAATTTGGGCTTATCTTGGCATAAGAAATAAGAAAATAACTTTAATTTTTCGATCTGAGATGGGTTGGTGTGATGCAATGTGGAGTTGGCGTGGAATTACCCATATATATATATATATATATATATATATATATATATATATATATGTATATATGTGTGTATATATGTATATGTATATATGTATATATGTATATGTATATATGTATATATGTATATGTATATATATATGTATATATGTATATGTATATATATGTATATGTATATTGTAAACAAACCTAATGTGCACGGGGGAGGGCGCCAGGTTCAGCTCCTGAAATGTAACTGAATGGAAGAGTTGGGAGGTCAAGAATGAGCAATTGAGTCATGTGTGACAAACAACTGTTTATTCCGGGCACCAAAAAGCTGCCAGGGAAATTACAATGTCGCAATGGGCGACGCAAGTCTTTCACTAAAACTATTCTGTGACTTAATTACAAGTGGTTAATTCTGCTGGGCCTGAGCGCGGCCACTTGCAGTTTTTTCGCCGTTACAATTGTTCAGTGAGACGGCATCGTCTCATAGTTTTCACCAATGGCTGCTGGTCTTCGTGGGCGGGCTGAGGCGGCAGCCTCGAGACAAAGGCGGCGTCGGCTCCGGGTCGTTGATCTTCTGCGGTGCGTCTATTCTCGGCCGGTAGCGGCGTCTCCAGGTTGTCAGCTCAAGCAAGCTTAGAGGGGCGAGTGTCCACGGACGCTGACGTAACGGAGAGACCTGTCACTGGGCCCGGGACGGTAGACGGCAAGGCTGGCGGGCTGATGCGGGACCGGCGCGGGGTCCGGTAGTTTCCCGCCCGAGTTTTCTCCGCAACAAGTCTACGAGTCGCGTCCTGACTAATTCGGCTGTGGGAAAGTCTTTTCCCAAACTCGCGTCCCGATCGTAAGTAATTAAATAATTAAGCACATTTGGCTACCAAGAAGTATCTTGGAATTCTCCCGTGGTAACAAAAATTTACAAGTAGTCTCGAAAATCTTAGCAGCTGTGTCCCGAAAAACTTTTAGAAGTGAAGTTCTCAGGTAACGAAAATTTCGAAGTTCCCCGGAGAAATTTTACAAGTGAAGTCCCCCCAAAAAATCTAAGAAGTGTCTTCTTTCCACTGTGCATCGCGTTTTATGAGAAACTCTCTTTCCCCTTCCCCAAAGTGTTTCTAGCTCTGGGTTATCCCTTCCCCCCTGGCGAAGCTTCCCATTGGCCGAGGGTGGCTGCGTCGCAGAATTCTGATTAACCAATCTCGTGTCGATTTTTCTGTAATTTTCCGTAAATGTTCTCTGTCTGTCGCTGGCTTCGCTCTCTCGCTCGCTCCCCTTTGTCAGTTGTTCCAGAAGCTGATCGCAGCTGTCTGGACACGTGCGCGCGTAAAAGCGCATTTCACGGATTCCCGATTCCCGGATTCCCGGACCGTCATGGGCTAATTGACTGCCTACTGTATTTAATTTGTTAATGGCCCGTGCAGGGATTCGGGTGCCTACCCAGGCGCGTGCCGAAGCGGGTGCGGGGGCGGGCATTGTCCGAAGGGGGGATCGGTCGACGGCTGAAAAAAGGTCTCGCTTATGACGCGTCGTAAATGTGTCTTCCTCGCCTAATTGACACCCGGCCCAACTCCATCGGGGCTGGCATTCCCTGGTCGCGCGGCTGAAGGAAGGACGCGAGGGCGCTCTTTTGTCCGCTAAGGTTTTGGCGAGGGGGCAGCAAGTATTTTTATGAGGGGGTAATAAAACGGGGTTGCTTCTGAGAAGGGGGCTGGGTGCGTTCGGGCGGGCCCGATGCGGAACTAAGGAAACCCGTCGCGGTGGCGTCGCGTGACCCACTTCTGTGCCGCGGCGCGAGCTATTTCCAGCTGTAGGAATTATTGGTTATTGGCGATGCCATAATAAAATTATATTTAATTAATCGGTGACGCCACAATATATATATGTATATATATATGTATATGTATATATATATATGTATATGTATATATATATGTATATGTATATATATATGTATATGTATATATATATGTATATGTATATATATATGTATATGTATATATATATGTATATGTATATATATATGTATATGTATATGTATATATGTATATGTATATATGTATATGTATATATATATATGTATATATATACACACGGTGGGTCACGTACCTTTTAGCACGTCCTGCAGTTTTTGAACGGTTGAAGTTACTGCAATACAATTCTCACGGAAGTGCAGGAGGGAAAGGGGCTAATTGATTCGTGTATTCCTTTTTTACGAGATATTGAGGTAACTTTATTTTGTATTAAATGGAACTATTCATATTTTAGTGTGTCATGATGAGCGTAAATAGACAAATCCAATGTTATACATATTGAAATATATTAGATGAACTTTTTTTGTTTTGTTTTTCTTTTTGCTTTTTGCTTTTAGTGATTTTGATTTTTTGTGCTCAGCGTTCCTTGTCCAAGCGGACTGTTTATTCAAAATTCAGAATACACACACACGCACACACACATACATGTATACAAACATACATACATACATACATAATGTGTGTGTCAGCCATTCCATATAAAAGAGAAATATGTGTAAAAAATTAAATTTGTAAATAAGCTTACGTTTATGTGGTATACATCATCTCTAAGGTTCAAATTTTATTATTTATACAAGAAAAGCCATTAAATATTTGTTCTAAGATGAATTTATTGCTCGTACATCCTTATCATGACCATTCAACTGTTTTATGCTCCAAAAGAGAATTGAGATTGTAGATTAATACATTGGCTTCGGTTATCTTTACTTTTTTTAATGGTAAGTAACTAATATGTATATAATTATATTTTTAGTTATGACATTCAGTGTAACGTCCCTAACAAAAATTGTTGAAATTTTTTTCTTACGAAATGTAAAAGTGCGCTTGTTTTCGAATGTTCTTTAAGCTGACATTCTGGTGACAAGGCTTCTATTAATATGATTTAATGTTTATTTTGATTAAGAGTTTTTAAATATTAGTGTGTTACGGATGTTACATTTTATTCAACTTTTTAAAACTACTTAATAGTTATTATTATATATTTAATATATAATATATATTCAATTATATTTAATTATTAATAATGTTAACTATCCATTATTGATAACTATCCATAAATTAAATGAATATTAATTATTCATTTTTTCCGAAAGAATAAATCATTTTTAGTGTGTATCTCAAATCATATCTTAAATGTACAGCTTGTCCTCCCCTCTTAAAATGTTACTAGTATGTATGTAAATTCAGTGGTTAGGCGGAGAAGCAGTCCCTATGGCCTGAGCCTCGCCAATAATAAAATTATTATTATTGTTATTATTATTATTATTATTATTATTATTTTATTTTATTCAGTCGTGGTTTTCTAATTCATAATATATGCCATTGATCAAAGAAATGGAAATTATACCATTAATTTCTGTTTCTGGAGAAAGGGCACCTACATCTTCAGTTGCAAAAGTCGCTAAATACAGGTAATAGTTGAAGAACAAAAATTCAGAAAAATGGAATGAATTCCTTGAGATAAATAAGAATAGAAATTTATTGAAAAGGCAAGATGATAAAAAATGCTCAAAAGATGAAAAGATGCTAGAACAGAAAAGATAAATAACAAGAATAAGAATTGGCGTAAAAAGTAATCTCTGAAAAAGAATGAACAAAACAAAACGAAAACACCTGATAAATAATAGGTTGTTATGCGTAAACAAGTTCTCTTGAAAGCAGTATGTAAAACAAGAAATAGCCCACGAAAGAAAAAAAGTACTTCGTCAGCTTGTGAGTAATCGTGGAACTGTTGATTTGTATTAATAAAAAAATGAAGATGTCGCATGGTTCCCGAATGTGTTGAAGAGAATGTCAGGGTTCTTTAAATCAGAGGAAGTAAGCTGGCAAGCACCAGGTAAAAGAAATTAATTTTGTTAAAAAAATAAAAAAAACAGGACAGAAAGTTCGAATGCAAAACTACTATCTACTTTTGACTGTTTTGGAAGTCCACGCGCTTTACGTTGAAAAACATAAAAATAAAATTCCTCGTTATACGTTGTAGCACTTGCGCCCTGTCAATGTGAAGACTCCCCGATACTCCGAATTAAGCTTTTTCCACATTTGTTAATTTTTCATTAACCCAAAAATCAATTCTCGAGATGATGTGCTGTAGTACCAAAAGTGAGCCTTGCTGAATAAATTAAACGTAAACGTGTTATTACGACATTAAATTGCCAAAATTCGATGTTGAAGGTTTTTTCATGTTTAGAAATTTATTGAAAAGGCAAGATGATAAAAAGTGTTCAAAAGTTAAAAAGATGCTAAAACAGAAAAGAAAAATAACAAGAATAAGAATTCAGAATTGGCATAGAAAGAAATCTCTGGAAAAGAATATTGAATGTATGTAATTAATGTAGGTATAGCTATATACATTTGAGTACAATTTAGAGGCTTTTCACTCTCGAGGTAAACATACAGTAACACTATTTCCATTATTTCTGTTATAATTAGAGGCTATCAGTTTTAGAAAACACGATATGGGAATCAGTGAAAGAAATACCTTCGTGTAGGAACATTCATAATTTTGAGAGATTTGGTGAGAAATATTTTTGGCAAGCTGTACTAATACCTCGGAAGGAAAGAAAATACAAGTCGTCCCACAAAAAAACAATAAAAATAACAGTAATTACATTACGTTTACAGTATTATAGAAACTCGATGTGCCCACCTTTTTAGATCCATACGCATTATGTGACTTGTCCATCTCCATTTGATCATCTTTGCCTCTCTGCCTACATCATTTATTTTTGTTCTCTTGCGGAAATCTTCATTTCTTATTCTGTCTCTAAGCATTTTTCTTTCTATTTTTTGCCAATTTTTTATATAATTGTTTTGACGTTTAGAGACAATGTCTGAGCTCCTGATTAGTAGAACTGGCAGTATACAGGAATCGAATATCGCTTTCTTGTTCTTTATGCTGTTTTATTGTTCAGAATAAAATTTAGGCCCCACAATTTCTTCCAAGCCTTTGCGATTCTAGTTTTTATTTTTGTCTTGTCTGTTTTCAAATGAGACTATTTGTCTCAGATATACTATGTATTAACTGATGTATTCAATGTTTAAAGCTTTTATTTTCATGGGGGAACGTGGATCGTTCGTCATTATTTTTGTTTTCTTGGCTTTAATTATTAGGTCAGTTTTTTGACATTCTTGTCACAGTTCATTCAACTTTGTTTCCAGTTTTACGGTTGATTTCGGCAAAATTATTATGTCATCTCCAAATCTTAAGTTTCTTAGTTTCTTTCCATCAATATTTAATCCATAATTAGGTTTTACTTTTCTAAAGATTTCTTCTAGTAGGCTTATAAATAACAGTGGAGAGATTGGGTCGCCTTCGCTGACTCCTCTGCTTTGTTTAAACTTTTCCCCCTTTCTTTCTGTTTTTACTGTCGTCCAACTGTCTGAATAAATTTTTCCTATTATTCTAACTATTTTGCTCAGGACAACTTAATTTAATAATGCTTGCAACATGGGTAAATGTTCAACAGAATCAAAGGCTTTTGTAAAGTCGATGAATACCACATATACAGTTAAAGTAAACTCTTGTGTCGTTTCCAGAATTTGGTTCAGAGCTTGATGTTCTGCTGTTGAAAACTTTCTGGTGCAATTTTACGAATATAAATTGCTAATACGAAATTTTAGAAATAAAATCACCGATTCTAATTGTTTTAAAAACTTTGATTTTAATTCCAGTAACTGAAGAAAATTTCCAAAAGAGGACCATATTTGTAAATTAGTATTATTATTATATTATTATTATTATTATTATTATTATTATTATTATTATTATATGAAAACAGAAAACAAACTAATATCATAGCATATAATTATCAACTTCATTTTATATTTTGCTGTTAAAGTAATCTTATCCTGTATTGTAGGTAAGGGGAGGTAAGGGACACACTCCAGTTACTGGAGTGTGTCCCTTATCTCCCCTTGATTGTCATCGACTCCTTTAAAATACCACAGGGTGGAGACCGACACCGTTGGGAATCCCTGCTCTACTTCTGTGTTGTCAGAATCGAAGTTTTGTGGGGCTTTGATACCTAAAAATCGGTTAACGGTAAAACCTGTTTGTTCGTTTGAGTTATTGTTTCCCATCCGTCTGTAGTCAACGCTAGCGCCTCCATCGTTCACTCGGTTTTCTCCAAATTTGATATTCTCTTAACTGAACGAAGTCGAGGCCCTGCGAGTTTGAAATGGATGTATTGATTTTCGGGTGTGCTTTATACAAAGCCTCGTTTACATTTTCAACATTTTCTAGAAAATGACTCCAAATATTTTGATTATTTTCTCTCGTATACTCGTAGCGTAGAGAACGTTATGAAAATGGTGCATGTCTCGTTTTATTGAAATATCTGAATTTTCGAAATTTGCAGAAGTTTTACATTTTTTCGAGATCTTCCTACACCTACAGTATTGATAGCATTTTTTTCTTTAATCAATTCTGCTCTAAAAATCACATTTTTAAATAAGGTACAACATTTTTCAAAATCTAGTAATTTTACGTAATTTCTGCTTGAAGGTAATTCAATAAATACTTTTTTTTAAATACAGCTCCAAATTTTTTCCTTACATTTTCCTATGAATAGATTAAAGAACGCTCAAGACATGGTCTCTTTCTTGTTGAACTCCGAATTTTCAAAGTTGCAAAATTTAGAAATGATGCGAGAAAGTACGTGATGTAGCACAATTGGTTACAAGACATACTAGGCTGAGGTGGTGCTCAGTATATCCTATAACAAAGCCCTGATCTGAAAACATTTCATATTTACCCAAAAAATGTGGCCATATAGTCGGAATATGACTACTTTTACGTGAGACATATAAGAATTCAACTGTCCATAGCTTCGAGAATTTCATCCAAAATAATTTTAGTTGATAAAAAATTAAACTTTGAAATCTCTACTTTAAGTATAGTGCTTCGCACACTTCAACCTTTTCCCTATAATCGTCTAACATTTGAACCGCATACAGTCGGTACCACCACAGTTGTCTTATTGTTTTATTCACTATTAGTCTGCGCTTGACATTTTCTATCGTACAAAGCATACATACGGATAATCTGCACGATAACCCTCGACCACATACAGCTTGGGTCACAACAGAGCTGCAGAAGTTCTGCTCGGTGGTGTTTGACCATCCATCCTACAGACCACATCTCTCCTCTCACGATTCCCGTCTTTCAATACATTTCAAGAAATTATTTTCCGGTTAGAATTATGTGTATCACAGGCTGAGTTGTTGGTGGCTGTCAAAGACTTGTACCTGTCTCAGACGGCAAATTTCTACAACATAGGAACACAAATGTTGTTCCCCCAGTATGGCAGATGTCACAATTCTGGCGGTGTCCGGGCATGGGATTTTAATAAATTGCGTAAATGTCTGACACCATAATAGTGATCATGCAAACCTAGTCCTATTCATATTTTGTTAAAAATAGTTACTGCGCGTAGAACTGTTTATCATGTACAATATTGAGCTTCACAGAATTCGGTCATGCAACACATGACGATTGTGTCAATATCCCAGGAAATGTATTGTTAAATCTCAGTGTCTTTCTAGCGTGTCACTGGGTGTCTTCAAGGAGTACCACTATTCGCCATTGGGGAGTGACACACAATGAACCGTGCCTGCTTGAGTTTCACCCTGCCAATTTTATGAATTTCCCTACCAAAAATAATATTTTATAATAATTGTATTTAGTTCTTTATTGGCCATTTTTTTATTTCTATAATGGGAGACAATTTTTCTAATCAATTATGTTTCGATTTTACTCCGTTCTTGATTCCAACACAAACATGTTATTCGAGTTATCGTTGGTTTCCTGAAAACACGTACTTTGAGAGAATGGCAGTCAACTGAGGTACTATTTTTTCCGTTGACTCGCCCACTCTATGAGCTGTCTCGGAGGAGAGCACTGATCATGTAGTCTGTGACATTTTAGTAATGCAATTGTATTGAGACTTACTTGCGATGCAACAAGTTTTTGAATCACGAGGTGTTGGGATTCTCATAAGAAACATAAACATGTAAATGGTAGCTATATGTTTATGTAGAAATATAATTTAACTGTATTCTGAATATGGACTCAGCTGGTAAAGTACTGAAACTCGATTAATGTGAATTGTTACAAAAATGTTCGTCTAGTATAATTCATATAATTGTCTCTGGTATTATTGTGTGCAGGCTCATTTTGTAACGAATATTTTACTTATTGCAATGGCAACTTTTAATTTGTATGATGCAACCTTGCATTTGTATGATGCAACCTTACAAACTATTATTCAGTATTAGACGATCAGCATTCATTGCCTGCAATAGTGTGATATGTAATTATTTTAATTAATCCCTCCCTTTTTAACTTGCTATGTAATTCATCATCATAATTCTGTAATGGTATGGTTGCGTAACATCACAAAATATTAGTTCATATGCGAGAATTTGTTTATTGGAAGCCTCTGAATGAATATTTTTACTTAATCTGTTTAAAATTTAAGTTTTACACAGTTGACAAATCCAATCTTTTTTAATCAAGAATGAAATTAATTTCAAATTCTATTTAGAACCATCAATAAAGCCACCCCTTTAAAGTCCAATCCGTATTATTTTCCGGACTTATTATTCGAGCTACCGAAGGAAAAGGTGTGTGTGTAGCTGTCCATGTCCACTTACATTTTGTGTTATGCATGCACAGGTAGTGATTATAAGAAAAAACAGTACAATATGTGCTGCATCTGCTACATTAAAGTTTTCTGTCACCCATTGACAGATCAGGCGCATTGTTATTGGCTTGCGTGTGACTATTGAGCGCGCCTTAATTTTCGTAGTAGCGATGTAAAATATGCCTCCGCCTGGTCTCCCGGCATGTACAAATATGTAGTTTGTGTGTATGTGTGTGTGTGTGTGTGTAAGAGTAGAGGGAGAACCAAGGATGAGGAAGGAATTATCGCGCGCGGTCCTTGCCCCATGTGTTGTTACTGCCCCAGCATTCACCTGGACTTGATAGGAAAAACACGAGAGCAGCCAATTTCTGGAAGTTTGCTCCAGATTGCTGCTCAATTCGACCTAGCTAGGGTCGAAAATCCGCCACCGTCGGGACTCGAACCCTAGGACCTGGTCAGAGACACTACAGCTGCAACATTTTTTACCTTGAGCCACCCCCACCGGTGCGTCATTTTTTTATTGCCTCAACTGATAGGCGGATGATGATTAACTTTGTTTTGTAGAACTTAAATCTTCATTAGAAAGCAACTCTTCGTTCATGCATCTCTCGGCGGTTCTCGCATGACCTTAATTGTAATTAAATTTAACTATACAAAAATATCCGTCCGTAAATGGCTTTAAATTGTGTCGCTACCTCCTGGACGTACGTGCTTCTCCATCTCTAAATATTACATTGTTTTCTCCTGGACAACTGATGAGGGTCCTTGAGATACATTTTAAGTGGACTACCTATTCTGTAGCCCGTTACCTGCTGCTCCACTGTGCCCTTCTTATGAAGTACACGTTGCTCGTGAACTAACGTTGTTTTCCCTCCAACTATAGAAATTAAGCCGATTCACTTCGTCCCGGGAAAAGGCTGTCGAACGTTTAACCTTCAACTTCCTTTTTTTTTACATTTCGTACACATTAAACACATTATGTATACATTAAGTATATTACATGTACATTAAGTTCATACACAGTAAATATGTTATGGAAATGAGTCGCTCATGTGATCACGTGGAGAACTCTGTTAATCATCGAAGTTTAATTCGATAAAAATTGATGAAATTCAACATTCAGAAGGCGGTATTTTACCTTTCGCTCCGGCAAACACATTTGCGTTGTAATTATTTTAAGTTTCACTAAAGCTTCATTAAAAAAATCAGTGATGCATTCCTCGATCGATTGGTCTGGAAATATGCCGCGGTATCATCTAACGCATTATGACCATTTAGAACCGATCTCCCAGTAGTAAGTTCCATACAATTAATGTCTCAATTACATCTTGCTTTAGAAATACTATAACTTGTTCGTTTTCTGTTTCAGCCTTATCTGGGTTAACGAATTCAACAGCAGGTATGTTAATTCCGATAATTTTACGTAATAAAATTTTAGCTTAGTCACATAGTTGTCATATATATTCTCCGTTTTTTCTTTGGATGACTCACATTTTCTAATATTTCTGTAGGCTTCTTCAGTAAAATATTTGTATCCTTTTTAATTCCACATCTTTGTAGATATTCACAGAATAGAATAATAGTAGTTACGTGCGATTCTATTATTAAAGAATTGGTTAAAAATATTTCTTTAATTCTGAGAACCTTCCCCAAAATGGTCCCAACAAAAATATGCTAATGCACAGAAAGTTTAAGGATGTTCTATTCTAAATTCCCCCTTCATGATCCGTAAGAACGAGTCGGTTAGTCGCTCGTTCAACCTTGATGGACTGCCTTTTTTTTTTGTAGCTAATATTTCTACATGCCGAATACACGTAAGCAGAAACAGACAGTACCTGTCAATTTTATGTGATGGCCCGACGTCATTCATGATATTTTTAACATTGCCAAGTACTTAAAGGGTGGGTTGGACGCCTTGGAAAATGTTGGTCTCACACGAAATAATGCCGGGTCGAGAGATGTCGCCGGTAAAGGTGGCTCAGGGCATCGTGGTTGAGGACATCAACTGATGTCATTGCAGTTCCTCTGATCGGAAGGTCCTAGGGTTCAAGTCCCGACGGTGGCAGAATTTTCGACCCTGGCTTGTCAGCTAGGTCAAATTCAGCTGCCTGGAGAAGAATACTAGTGACCGTATGCTCTGATCGGTAGTTTTCCGTGGATTCTCCGATCAACACCGAGCGAATACCATAGCAGTTCCTTAATAAACGGGTCATGGACCGTGGGCGATCAGTCCTTCCTCTTCCTTGCCCTATCCTCACCCCTTATGTACACAGACGCACGCACGCGCGCACGCGCTACACTACCATATATGTCGGGAGATTATAGCCTGTTCCGGCTGGAGCTGTGCCATGATGGTGCGGAATATCTCATTGCTGAAAATTCCGTCTGTCAACCCGCCCGGCCGCTCGCCCGCTCGCGACGTACCTTCCGCTTCCATAAAAAATGGATTACAAATGAGTTTGTTTCGACAAAAATGGCTTCTAGTCCACATTCTCGAAGTTAGATGCATATTCTGGCCTTCGTTTTCTGTTCCAAAGGCAAGGCGAGATCAGACCTCTCCCGAAGTCTCGGGACAATTCGTGAAACCATTTCATTACGATGCGGGATTCGGGAAAATTTCGATTTGTCCGGCGGTTTCTCTTCCGTTTCTGATAGCGGGTATGTACATTAACAGCGTGTTGGTATTTTGTTTTCAATTGAATTGTGTACGGTGGTGGCAGGTTGAAAAGTCTGTCTGCCTCATAATACGCAGGTCGTTCGATAAGTAACTTGGTTCGCATACTAAGAGATGACAAAAGCATCTTCTGTGAATGTTAATGTAAAGCTACAATATACGGTAAAATTTCATAGTTGCAAGTGATTATCACTCTTGCTCATTGTTGGACAGTGACTTGAACAAAAGCGTTTGCGAGTCAGTGTGAAAGATGGATAGAACTGGAATTCGTGGTGTTATCCAATTCTTTTTTTATGGAAGGTAAAAAACGCGAAAGAAATCCATGAAAAAATAGCGCCTACATTGGGTTATTCATGCCCTTCGTGTGAGACGGTGAGACTTTGCGTCAACGAATTTAAGCGAGGCAGGACAAGCATCGACGATGCCCCAAAACCTGGGGATCCAGAAACAGCTGTGACGTCAGAAAATATCGACAAAATCCATAATACTGTTTTAGCAGACAGGCGAGTGAAAGTGCGCCAGTTAGCAGGGGCCACAGGTATCTCAAATGACCGAGTGCATTTTATTTTATTTCATTTTATTTAAGGCCGCATCAACTACTAGGTCATTAGCGACCACTATTGCACGTAACGGTGTGGTAACTATGAGGATGACACGATATGATGATGATGAGTGAAAGGACGAACACAATACAACCGTGCCTGAGGCGGGACTCGAACTCGCGATCCTTCGGTTCCAGATCGCTACGGCACTGCTGCCTTAGCGATCTCGGCCATCCGGACCGGCACATTTTATTTTGCATCATGAATTGAGCATGAATAAGCTTTGCGCAAGATGGGTTCCGCGATTGCTGACTGCAGAGATAAACGAAATCGCATGATATCTGTCGAGTGTTTGTAGCTATTCAAGCAAAATTCAGCGGATTGTTTGCGCCGT
This sequence comes from Gryllus longicercus, assembly GCA_038098605.1. Lineage (NCBI taxonomy): Eukaryota > Metazoa > Arthropoda > Insecta > Orthoptera > Gryllidae > Gryllus > Gryllus longicercus. The sequence goes on from JAZDUA010000179.1 coordinate 1,275,711, forward strand.
TTTGTTACCATGGACGAAACTTGTATTCGCCATTACACTCCAGAAAAAAGCAGCAGTCAAAACAATGGATTGAAGAGGAGAACCGGCTCTGAAGAAGGCGAAATGCAATCCATCAGCAGGGAAGGTGATGGCGGCAGTCTTTTGGGATGCTAAAGGGATTCTTCTTATAGACTACCTGGAAAAGGGAAAAACTATCACTGGGAAATACTCTGCATCACTTCTGGACAAATTCAAGGCAGCTATCGCGGATAAACGTGCTGGAATGGCAAGAAAAAAGTGTTGTTACATTACGATAACGCCCCAACACATTCAAGCCATATCACCCAGCAAAAATTCACTGAACTTCGTTTCCAACTGCTTCCACATCCTGATTTGGCCGCCTTGGACTTTCATTTGTTCCCAAAATTAAAAACTTTCCTGGTTGGACAAAAATTTGTCAGCAATGAAGAAGCCATCCAGATAGTCTATGACTATTTTGAAGGTCTTGAAAAAAATCACTTTCGAGAAGGGATTCTGAACCTGGAGAAACGTTGGGTCAAGTGTGCTGAACTTCGAGGGGATTATGTCGAAAAATGAGGTAAGTTACAAAACTCAGATCATTGTTTTTCATATCGAAACAAGTTACTTACCGAGCGCCCCTCGTACAACAAACAAAAACACTGCAAGAAGTATATAGTGGCACAGTGCGTCGGCGATACGGTAGAATATGCTAGTTTTCACGTGAGATCGGCGCAGTCTTTCGTTCATTGTTCATTGATATTCTGCAGCATCCTGTGGTTATAATTTATAACAAATAGTGCATTTTCAGTATATTTCTGTATATTTAATTGATATAATGAATACGAAGGTCATTTCATAAATAATACACATGTTGGCAATACTGCCGGCTGAAGGACGCGCCGCTACTGGTTGTTGCGTCTCTTTTAGTTCAAAGTTTGAGGAAGAAGCACGTGTCTCGGTTTCGTTAATAACTTGTTTCGTTATTTAATAAGGTCTTAGAAATTGAGCCCGCACAGGTCCCGGCAACTGTTAGTGTGGAGTATCAAAGATCGCAACTTTACGGGGTAAAAGCAGACTGAAATCCAGCGCGCTCTAAGTGAAGTGTGATGTGCTTACTGTGGTCTGTAGCACTGTTTCTCGTTGAGCTAGTCGATTTCGTGAAGGTTGTGTGAGAAAAAACGGCAATGCAAGACCCAAAATGCCCAGAACATGGACAGATGAAGGAAATTTGATGATGAAATTGGTGAGAGTTGTCATCGAGAAAGGCCGTCGTGCAACATTTGAAAATGTCTGAAGCTTGAAAAATGAAGTGATTTCAATAACGTCCACATTTCGAATAATCTCGGATGATTGATACTGAATATGCACAAAACTCGACCTCTGTTTTCCGACCACTCTAGTCACTCATTCTCTACAACGCTTGCCAACACACGCCTAAATTCGAAACAGAAAATTTCCATGAATGTGGTTGTTACAACATGCACCCTACAGTCCTGACATGAGTCCACCAGACATTGGCTAATGCGAAAATTGAAACAACTGCGGGGATGCATTTTTATCCCTTGATTGGCTTTCTGCAGCCGGTACCTGATCCATTTGTCTGATGACCAAAGAATGGGATGTTTGATGGAATTCTAAAGCTCCGACTCGTTGGGACTTTGTAAATGAGAAAATTGGAGACTACGTTGAAAGATTGTAAAGAGATTTTCTCAAAACAATAAACATGTAAGAAAATATAAGGTAGTGTACATCATTTATAAAATGTCCCTCGTAATATACATAAATACTTGATACTAATAACGTGCTCTTGTGTGCGGCAAGCGATGTTTACCTTACTCGACAGTTTCATCAAAAACTCGGAGAAACGAAACACCGTCCAGCCCCGTTGGCATTCACCGCAACGGTGTCTGCTGTGACGCGGCTGTCGGTTTGAATTTCGTGTCTGGGAGTAACGTTTATTCTCAATTTTCTCGAATACTTTCTTTGGAAGAACTAAATCTCTAGTCTTCATGATCTCCAATAGAGAATAGGGTATTTATTTGTATCGACAGCTTCCGAACACCTGTATATGTACTGTAGTAGAACGCGCCGGTGAACACGCGTTGAGAGCCAAATATAATGGAGCGCGCTTATGAATGCACGTTGGTCCAAATGTAATGGCCGAGCACCTTAACACTCGTGACGAAGCACAGTTTGCATTCCCTGATTTGTGGGGGGGGGGAGGCGCCAAGTCTTATTCAAACTTGCTTCTTTGGAGGTCGGCTTTTGAGGTTCTCAGCAGTAGACTGCTCTGGGTCGGAGAAAGATGCAAGGTTTCCACTAATTCTTCCTTTAGTGATACATGAAACAACTTTCCTTTTACAGCAATAAATGACTTGTGAAATGACTATTGTCAGAGCTTTCTGTCCGGTGAGTTCGACAGTCTGTTAATGCCCAGAGCTACTACTGATTGGTCCGGTGCATTACCTTCATCGGTGATTACGACGCCACGACATTTAAAGGCCGACAGGATTTTGGCGGAGGTACCTAGGAGCGTTAGATGGCGCCCCTTTGCTGCACACGGCGGCGAAGAAACCGCGTTCGTCCTGGTTGGGTAGCTGCCTCGCGTTCCCCAGTTGGTTGCTCGTTCAATCGGCGTGTTGATCGACGAGGCCCCGTTTTGCGTGATTGGTGAAGTACGAGTGCCTCGTTTATGCGAGAATGACTGTCACACGCCACCTTCTCGCCCTGTTGCGATGAGTATCGCGTTATGCTGCCGTTTTAAAGTTTGACAGTAGCTCCTGATAATAAATAAAATATCAGTGGAGATCTGTGCTTGAAGTGCGCCTTTATAAGTTATAGGGGAAATATTTTGCGTTGGAAGTCTATGAAATTTGTAACTGAAGAAAACTTGTGTCCGTAGTCTGTGAAGTTGGTGGCCGAAATAAGTTGTCATCATGTGCACGAAGCTTCCCCGTGGAAAATCTCCTCTCCTTTCTTACGCGTCGTCTTCTGATCGCCGGATTGCCTCGCTATTTGTGGAATTTGGATCTTCGAAAAAGTTCTAGAATCTACCGAATGACTATTGTCTTACAGCGCACTTCCCTCGTTTGACCCGCATGTACAGACAAAATGTGTTCTTGACGTGGGTCAGCTACCACGCACGCGGAGTTGCAGCTCTCGTAATGCTTTCGGTAGAGAACTGTGTCTTTTTTTTTTTTTTTTTTAGGATGAGATGGGCCTGCGATGGGAGGCTGTCGACATGGGGGCATAGGCGATATATATGACCCCTTGACTTAACAGACAGAACCTTCGCGGCGGGAAGGGCCAGTTGCGTGGCTAATTGAAAGGGCTGGAGTGGAGTGCTCGGGATTGGAAGAGCGGTGGTGCGGGCGAGCCGCGACGCATTTCAGTACACACACACATAGGCGAGTAATTTCATATGTAAACCACCTGAAATTTTCATATATTTCTAATAGATAATTCCTTATCCAGTTTGCCCTCAGACGCATAGATTTTCGTAGAGTTGTTTTTGTTATTTTTCTATTTCGTCGCAGCCTGTATGTCACAATGCGCATTTCCAAGACTCGAAGCGGTGTTATAGACTCGGCAGGTTATTAGCGTTATTTCTGGACACCATGTGCACCACATGTCAGACTGTCTGCTGGCAGGGAAGGTTCTGATAGTCTATAATCGGGCGGAGTCGCCTTGGGACACGCGCATTGGACTGACGTAATTTACACCTCAATTCCATCGATTCAAAAATTTGTTTTTTTTTATTTGTGCGCGAGAAAAGTAGACTTTTGTGGTAATACAACTAAGCTCAGAGTTTCGACTTACTCAAAGCACAAGCTTCTGGACGTTATAGAGAAAGACAAATAGCCAAGAATCTGCTGCGCAAAAACTGAAAATTTCTCAGCTAAAGGACATTAAATATTTGTATATAGAGAAGACAGTGTGTTTTTACCTCCTGAAATGGCTCACCCACACTTTATATGCAGCTAAATTACCTTGCGTTGCACGGAAATGTATTAATCATAAATCGTTTATTAAGAAAAGAAATGAGTTTTTTGTATGGTGTTTCCCCGCCTTACCCCGCCCTGCCAGTATTCATTTTGACCTGCAAATACTCCGAGCTTAATAACGCTGATGAATTAAAATTTAGTAGGAATATGTATTGGTTTTAAGATACCATAATATTGGTGTATTTAGCCAATTCTTTGAGATATTACCGAAATATTGAAAAAGTTCACGCTTAAATTTTGCTCCAAAGAGGGTAATTTTTACGAAGTCTCATGCTGTCTGTAACGTGCTTTAAAGGTCACGTGTACAACATTGCATTGGATAAGAATAGAATTGAAAAATTTGTACAAAAAAAACAACAAAAATATTCATATTTATATAAGAAAATAATTTGAGAACAGTAAACTACTTTATACCCCAAAACCGTCTACATTTCAGTGAAAACTGTTACATTCAAAATATCCGTTAAACACTTGTCGCAAACCAATCAAAATTACTAAAAAAAACTTGTCTAACATATGACTATATGTATATCATTAGATCCGTGTTTTTACGCTCGTCTTGATAGACTAAAAAAATATGTATAATTCTATTTGAAAAAACAAAGTTAACTCAAATCTCGTAAAATACAAGTGATAAAATAGATATGAATACACGTAATAATTAGTGCTATACCCTCATGCTCTTTCTTGAAAACTGCATTGCAATAACTTCCGTAACAACCGTTCAAAATTTACAGAAGGCGCTAATGTTCCGTTATATATATATATATATATATATATATATATATATATATATATATATATTATTTTCGTTTCGGCCGACTAGGACCACGCAGGGCAAGCAACCTGCATTTACCGTGGCTCAGTTTTTCATTTAATATCACGGTGGCAGGTGCTTGCGAACACTTCTTTGGGGGGACCAGCATTTAAGCTGGATCCGATTTTTATCCCCCAGGGTTGTTAGTCCTGGGGGTATGAAAGATGAAATGATGATAATGAGGGGTGAAAGGACGACACACTCATACAAACACACAAATACACCCATGCCCGAGGCGGGACTCGAACCCGCGATCTTCTGGTCCGAGACCACTCCGGCACTACTGCCTTAGCGATCTCGGCCATCTGATCGGCATATATATATATATATATATATATATATATATATATATATATATATACACACACACACACACACACACACACACACACACACACACACACACACACACACACACACACACACACACACATACAGTGTCTGGGGAAGAAACGTCAAAAATAAGCATTTTTATACATAAACAATTTTAAGCATATTTTGCCTATTATATTACTTGGATATCCTGAATGGCTGAGCCGCAATAAGCACTCAAAAGTTAGTTTGAAAAAAGCAAACATTTGCATTTTATAAGTATAGCAACACTCCAGACACATACAAATTGTTTCATATTTACAAAAGAAGTGAATACATTTGTTTACAAAGAAATATTAACGCAGAAATAACAATGCAACTGAATTGTGCAAGTTGGGTCTTTCCGAAGCATTTGGCAGCACCGAACTCACTTCGTCTTCTTTGGCGCAACTTTAAATTGTCACTGGTGTTCACTTACAAAAGATGTTAAAAATGGCCTCCTTCTTTGATGCACAACTCAGCCCGTCGTAATATGGAAGCCGTTACTCACTTATACTTCCCTGTTACTCCCGATTTCTTCAAGAACATCATAAATTCGCGTTACAAGAGCAGCTCTGTGAGAGCGTAGGCTTCCGCGACCGGAGTCAGTATTTACTTGGCTGTCCGGGTGACGCCGCGTCCATGGCGAAGGTGCCGACGTATGGCGACCGAAACGTCGGCACCTTCGCCATGGACGCGGCGTCACCCGGACAGCCAAGAAAATAAGAGCAGCTCTGTTGTCAAAATTTTGCGTGCATACTAGACTCATTAAATTTCCGTGAAAATAAAAAAACAATTGGAATAAGAACGGGAGATCTTGCTGGTCAGTTTTGAGGTTCACCACAAACTGCCCATCTTCCTGGACAATTCATATGAAGATAGTTTTGTACATTTGTTTTTAAATGTGGCGGTGCTGAAAATAAATCGAGGAACGCAGCAGGAGAGGCACACCATCTACACCTATTCAACTTCAAATTGAGAAGAAACACAATCAAATTGATACCAAACAATACCATATTGAGAATTCGCATATTCATTTTGAGACCAGTCACTTTCAAATTGAGACTAAACAATTTCAAACTGAGAAAAAACAATGACAAATCGGTTATTATTTTAATATTGATTGTATAACCAGTTGTGTTTTCCGAGTGATCAAAACGTGAGAATAACATGCCGTACATAAAGAAATTGGAAGCTGAAAGTGTAAAACATCAAATTTGTGTTGAGTATAATAATAACGGTGATTGGAAAGGTCTGGCTAATGCTTGGTGTAAAAAAATCGACAGCATATCGTTTGTTGAAAAATCAATATAAACTTCCAAAACCACGATGTGGTAAGAGGAATATTAAAATTACGGAGGAACATCATGATTAAATACAAGGTCTGTCCCAAAAGTAAGTTGAATAAGTCCAAGAAAAAAGATTTATTGCAGATAAATATACAAGTAACTAAAATTCTTCAAAGTAGCTTCCTTCCGGGTCGGAACACCTGCGCCAGCGTTTTTCCCAGTCGCTGAACGCAACCTGGAAGGCGTCGACGGAGACCACCTTGAAGCACCTCGTCGTTGCTTCTTTGACGGCTTCCAAAGTCCCGAAATGGTGGCACTTCAGTTCCTTCTTGATCCTCGGGAACTCGAAAACCCAAACCCATGTTTCGTCACCTATAATCACATTATCCAAAAATTCGGATCATTTTCACACTGCTCCAAGAGGTCACGCGAAATCCTTGCACGAGCAGCCTTCTGTTCATCGGAAAGCACCTTGGTGACCATCTTCGCACAGATCTTCCGCATGCCCAAATCTGCGGTAACAATGCGATGCACAGTACTTTTAGGGATATTACACTCATCTGCCAGCAATCTAACACTCAGGCGTCGATTAGAGTTCAGCATGTCCCTCACTTTCTTCACATTTTGATCGGAATGTGACGTTGACGGGCGTCCGGAGCGGTCTTCATCCTCGGCGTCCTCTCTGCCTTCTCGAAACATCCTGTGCCAGCGGTAAACCATACTGTTGGACATGGTGCTATCGCCATAAGCTTCCCTTAGCATGACAACGGTCTGAGCGCCCGTTTTCTTGAGCGCAACACAAAATTTTATTGCTTAACGCTGGTCCTTGAAACGTGGCATCTTAAAATTCCGACGCGTCACTAACACAAGGGTTCAAACTAGCAGCGATGCGCACTGTGGAAGAGCCTGCAGACAACTGACGTGTTTGTCCTTGGCTTCCCTAAACCCCACACAACCATTCACGTCACTTGGCGCGCCTTGCTAGTGGCTTGCTTCGGGGGCGTAAGGTCATTCAACTTACTTTTGGGACAGACCTTGTATATTGGAGAAAATTCAAGAATTACACTGAAAGATCTAAAACTAAAAATGGAACCAAACCCTCAAATTATAGTTTCAACAGAATGTTTGCGGAAACATTTGGATGGTTTGATGTCTACTCTGAAAGACATTTGAAGAGAACCTGAAAAAATGAATAGTGTTGGGACCAAAACAAAGCGTCGTGAGTACGTGCTGAAACATTTAAATTATCAAGCGGATAACGTCGCAATGGACATATACATGGACGAAACAAATTTTAGTTTATTTATTTCAAGGAAGAAACGACGATCGAAATAATGTACTCGATGCAGCTGCATTACAGCAGGGAGCCGCGGAGCCAATATGCATGTCATAGGTTGCATAAGTGCTATGGAACTGATTCACCATCAAATTAGAGGAGGCGCGTTTAGAAAGGAGGAAGCTAAAGAATTTGTGCTCCAATGTCTTCATGCTGCATTAGCCGTGTACTCGTATGCTGTGTTAGTAATTGATAATGCTCCCTGTCTCTGTGATGTGGAAGAAATATTCATAGAAGAATAATCCAATCGGAAATGAGTGGTCTAGCCTCAAATTTTAGCTGATGAAGATAGGGCTGATGAAGAATCAAAATATTGAAGTAATAAATGCTAATAATTGTGCATGAGATATGTCGCTCATGTCCAAAGATTTATTCCTGATGCCTTAAATTTAGAAGATATGGTTATTAAATTATAATTGTGTTAAAAAATTGATTTTGAGTAATGTGTTCGTATCATAAATTAAGCTGATTTTGTAATGTAAGTTATTATTAAAATGTTAATAAAGTTGGTTCTGATGAATATGTTCACAATTTCTTCATTTTATTGTATTTATTTACATTATTTGGACTCAAATTTGCAATTTACAACGTAACTTCAGATAGATTTCAATTTGAAATTGCTTAGTCTCAATTTGAAGATGATAGGTTTCATTATGAATGTGTTTAGTCTCAATTCGATTCTTTTCATTCCCAATTTGAAATTGTTTGTTTCTCAATTTGAGGTTGCAAAGATATAGATGAGAAGGTACTTCATGTTCTAAGAACATCAAATACGTGTCTCAGTTAACGTTCCGTCAAAGGAGTGAGGACCTATAATTTGATTTCCAGTAATTCCGCACCACACATTCAAGGAAAATTCTACTTGGATTTGCTTTTCTCATGTTGCATGTGGGTTAGAAGGAACCCTAAATGACTATTTCTAGAAATTAATTATTCCACTTCTGGTGAACTGTGCCTCGTCTGTGAATAATACCTGCCTGCAGATATCAGGTCTTTCAAGAAGCCAGGTACCAAACTACACACGCGGTTCTCAGTCTTGTGGTTGTAAGTGTTGAACATAGGAACATTTTTAACGATACTTGATTGTGAAGGAATTTTCACAATGAAGGTTCGTATCACTGCACTCTTCGCAACACACAACCGAGAAGATACTATATGAATACTTATACTTATACTACTTATATGAATTTTCTTCAGCTTCTACCACAAGGTCACTTGCTTGTTCCGTAGCTCGAGAAAGGCCGCCTTCGGAGGTCGTAGATAATGAACCAGTTTCTCGCAACTTCCTGGAGATATTAATAAATACACTTTTATGCGGTACATTACGATTAGAAAATTGTCTGTGATATTCACGTACCGGTCTTTCCCAATGCCGTCACAAGAACCGTACAGATAAATTATGTCTGCGTATTCCTTGTTGCTGTAACTTCACGGAATTTTCATGCGAAGTTCACGTTGCCGTAGTCAAAAGTAGACTGATACGTAAACCCATATTCGACACTGTTTCAGAGTTTCTCAAAATGAACCCCAGTGGCGCGCTGATTATTGTGCCGCATTCGAATCTGGCGGCCTTTCGAATCCAGTTTTCGGGCGAGTGCCAACCGCTTCACTTCTACAGTGCACAAAATTAACCAGTTTTGACGAAAAGTTTTAGAGTTTCGACGTTTAGAGAGAGAGGGGGAGATAGAGATAGACATAGAGAGAGAGAGAGAGACATAGAGAGAGCGATAGAGAGAGATAGAGAGACATAGAGAGAGAGAGACATAGAGAGAGAGACATAGAGAGAGAGATAGAGACAGAGAGATAGAGACAGAGAGATAGAGACAGAGAGATAGAGACAGAGAGATAGAGACAGAGAGACATAGAGAGAGACATAGAGAGAGACATAGAGAGAGACATAGAGAGAGACATAGAGAGAGAGAGAGACATAGAGACACACACACACGTGACGTGCGGATGGTCTTTGAATTGAACCAAGTAGCTATGACTCGTGCCACCGGGAGCTTTCGCCTCTCGATAAATCGATATAATTTCAATAAAAATTACCAATCTTCTTTATTCTTGCAAAGTAAGTTTAATTCTTAAACCATTATTAATAACATAACCAACAAATTAATAAAAACCATGCAGCAATGTTAAAGTTACGCATTTTGCGTCTTCATTTTGTTTTCAGACGCAAAATGGAATTAGAAACTTATAAAACCATATTAGGAGATAAAGTATCATTGGAAAGACTAGTCGTGTGGCTTTTTTCTAAAGAAAAATAGTTAAAAGACAAGGACGTGTGCTTCTGTCGCGGTCGCTTTAATGAAAGTGCGAAAAAGTAGTTTTCGAAACAAAATCTCTCGGGGATACAAGTTTTCAATATTTTGTCAATTACCTAATTTCCGTAACTTTTCAATCAGAAGTGCCGAGCCCCAACCGAAGATGTATTTTATGGGATTTTCTTTTAAGAATAATGGAACTGCTGGGGATTGGAGGGGAGAGGTTGTTATTTCCTTCTTACAATAACATCACTTCCAAATTGCTAGAAGCAGCATTACAGTATTTGTAATATCGTACCACAAAACTTGACTTTCCTCGACATCACTTAGAACTGTCCTCGGTGCTTCAACATGCTTTAAGCACAGCCTTCTGAACATTACAGAAGAAGAGAGATAGTCAAGAAACTGCTGCGCAAAAACCAAGCGTTTCTCAGCAAAATGACGTGAACAGTTGCTTATCTAATTGATAAGACGATGATGTATTTTTACCAGATACAAATACACACACAAACGTGTGTATTATATATATTACATATACAAGGGTGGGGATATAAGACATGGCAACTTTTGTTTTGTAAGTTTATAAGCTCTGGTGAAATATACACATGAAAATTAAAGGTATGAACTTGGTGCATGAACATTTAACGTTGCACCAAAATTGTGTTTCTCATATTCATTAAGACATTTGAAATGACAGTCCGGTTGTCATGTTCGAAAGCATTTTAGCATTTGTATGAGTTCACGACATTCCAAAACAATTTCATCCCCTTTCTAAAGCCCCGATTAAGCAGATGCTCGATTACCGCACACGCCACATCGATTCGCGTACAGTTCGTCCCGTGCGTCGCTGATCGCTGGTCACAGGTTGCTACGCGTCTTCGAAGAACTGTCCTGCCTGTATATATACATACATACACACACGAGGGATGGGGTTGGGTCGCAGTAAAACTTGCTCAATGCAGAAATCCAATGTGAACATGAATCGTGGTCCTCCGAAACATAAGTTCTACTGTATTACATTGTATAAAGCGGAATCTTGTCTAATACTGCAAAACCACCGGTCGCTTGAGGTTCCGCATTGAGCAAGTTTTACTATATACTTGTATAATGATAAAACTTATATACATACATACACGTGACTCTACGGGTTGTTTTTGAATTGAATCAGGTATCGACTCGTACCACATCGATTATTATTTGTGATAGTTGTGAATCAAGTATCGACAACTCGTGCCACAATCGATTATTGGATATTTATTATTTGTGATCGATGTAATTAATATTCACGGGGCGTGATGTGCCCATGTGAGTACAGTATTCACTTCATTCCATTGAAAATTTGCATTTTTCAAAACTTATCTTTGTTTTATAAATTAATAAATACTTACGTTGAAATCCTTTGTTTTTCTCTGTGTGTATTTTTAAGGGTCAATAACCGGTCAGACATCAGGGGGAAGTTCCCTAAGTCCTGTCACCAGTATGGCATTGGGAGGACTGACAGGCTCACCACTCAATACAATGGCTTCCATCAATGGTCTGGGTACTGCGGGAATTGCACACAATGGTACTAGTCTTGAAGCCTTAACGTCAGCTTACTCAGGCATTCAACAGTACACAGGTAACGACTTAATTTTAATATTTTGAAATTCAGGAGTTATGTTGCTGTTAGAAAAGGAAGTTAATGTAGACTTTAAACATGGCATTCTTCAAGATATAGTAATAAAGTATCATATAAGGCATATATCAATTTAATTAATATTCACGAGTACGTTTCAACAGAAATTGTTTTTAAAAATTTACGTACATTGCGTTTAATAATATTTAACGAATTTGTTAATGGAATCTGGTTGAATCTATTTTTTTCATATTTTTTTCTGTCTTCTCATTATAAATTAGTTTTATACATGAATATGAGTATATACATATATGACTAAATATGTATAATGGTGACTAGGGAAACTTAAATTGACAATTAGAATGTTTTTAAAATATTTGTTTCTATGATGCATCATATTATTGATTAGACTACACTTTCGAACGTATTTTAAACCAATTTTCAGGTGATTTGTTATTACAATAGTGAAGAAAAAATATTTTTTTCATTCAGTTATTATGCTGATGTCTCCATATGTTTAGAGAGCCTTGCTCAATATTTGAAACTTGAACTTACTCAAAGAAAATGATTTTTATACATGTTAATAGCAAGTAATAGACTTATTCATTTTTAAAGAAAAAAAAATTCGCCATCGAACGCGACATAGGTTTTGAGTCGTCTTAATTGAATTTAATTAAAAATAATCTAAAACCACCTTGAAAATATAAAAGAGCATTTAAATGTAAATAATAATAATAATTAATAATAATAATTTCAATCATGCACGTGGTTTCCGTTTCGCAATGATGACAAAACATCGGATAAATATGATATTCTAAGCAATTGATATATTGAATGACTTTCGTTATTACGCAAAATTTGTAAAATCTTTATTTTAATATGAATCATTGGCAATTGGGGGGATGTTCAAATTTAGTCCATCAGGTGAAAAGTAATTTTGCAGAGACTGGTAAAATATTGAATTACAATATACTGTACAAACTAAATGAGCTAATCTGCCAGTTGTCATTGTCAAATCAAACTGATCAATAATGTAATTAAAATGTGTGACTTCCGTTTCTTAAGCGCTAAATGACACAACTTACATTTTTCTTTACGGTTATCTACATACACTCCTCATAAGAAAGTTTATAACTTGTAAAAAACCAAACTTGCAATCCATATTCATCAACAATTTAAGTTAATCATTAATTTCACTTTGCAAGCTGTCTACCGTGTTTTTCATTTCATTTTACCTAGATCTCGAAGCATTTTCTTCTTCTTCTTCTTCTTCTTCTTCTTCTTCTTCTTCTTCATCTTCTTCTTCATCTTCTTCTTCTTGGAATGATCTTCCATTCTTCCATTTCGATATATCAATCCTTTTACAAAATCTATCTATATATTTACGAATCCATCTCGTACTGTGTGAAAGACCAAATACACCTACTCCCAAAACTATTTGAACTCCCCGAATTTCACCTTCCTTAGAATCCAGTTTTCTTCTCTATTAGAAAACGTCTTTGGGGGGCCCCCTCGAGGGTGTAGCTCGATTCTGTTTTCCTTGTTGAATCCTCATATAATGTTTAATATTAATCGTACTATTTATCATTAACATTTGAGCATTTTTTCGGCAGCTATTACCTTTTGTATGGTGAATTATAACCAGCTGACATTCGAAAGTACTGTTTCTCCCTCTGCGACTCGTGTTACTCCTTTGCAGATGCCCGTAAAGTTAGCATACCCGCATATCACTAAATTGAAAAACAGTATTCCAGAATTTTGTTCTAATTATGAACTAATTTAAACCCAAATTTAAAAATTTTGAAACGATGCGCAACATCAAAATATTCAATACTAAAGAGTAGGTACGCTAACTTAATGTTAAGTTAGCATACCCACACAAGAAATCTGCATCTTCTTCCGTTCATTTTCACTTCTAATCTTGTTCTCAAAGAGCATCATTTCATCGCCGACTCTCACTTCTGCGTTTTGACTATATTATCTTTACGAGAGAGTCCAGATCGTATTTCCGTTTAGAAGTACTGGCACTGCTTGTTTTAGGGTTCTGTGAATTGGCTCACAAATGTGTCTAAATCTATTAAGTTAATTTTATTAATAAATTTAATAATTAAGTAAATTCTATTAAGTTCATCGGAGATAAATACTTCACATCCCAGGTAATTTGAACTAGGCGCTTGCTCTAAAGCACGCCCACATTATTATTTTTGATTTGACAGGATGTTATTCATAAAACCCATCATATTGGTGTTATTTATAGATATTTCCAAGTTGCATTCTTCACATATATTTTGTAATTTATACATCCCTCTTTGTAACGTCTTCAGTCTTCTGAACCATAACCACATCCTCCACATGCGGTAAAGGTTGAGTATAATTCGGGCGGCGTTCAGTTGAATTCCCGAGTTCAAAGCTTGTCTTCATATGTGAACAATATCAAGGTATAAAATAGATAATGTTAGAGGAATATAACATCCCTGTCTAACTCCTTTTAATTTGTTTTAACTTTAACATTTTTCCAGTGCCAGTGATAACTGCCGTAAAAACTTTTCACAGCATTAATAAGATGAAACGTAAACGTTTAATAAGTATGTTTCATAATTTAGGCCTCCCTACACTGTCATAAGCCATTTCAAAATTTGCCTTACAGATAACTGTAAGGTAATTGTAACTGTATGTAATTATGTTAATTAAATACCTGATAAGCTTCCAAGTTAAATTCATTCCCTTTTTCTATCGTATGTTTTATTGTGAGTACAGCATTTGTTGTGAAGCAAAACACCATTGGATCTTAACTTATGAGGCAATCAGCTGTTATCTTCTACTTTATCGCCCGCGGGAATTATTGTGAGATTTCGTCTTTCGTGTTTCAGATGTATACTTGTGATCCTGTCTGAGACGTATTCGTAACTTTCAATCATATTTTCTAACTTTTTATACTGCCTGACAAGAAAAGTGTTGCTCCCAGGAGTGGTCCAGTATGATCCCGTTTCGGCATTCACACGTATCTTTAATGTCTAGAACGCCCACCAGACTTCATTCGTGATGTCACCCCCTGTTGTTGCGGACTTATCAGTCAACTGCTGTAAGTAAGTGAAGAACGAGTTAACGTTCTGTACGAAGCACCTGCGATGCCGTGCAGACGCGTTGTACACCGCCTACCCACCAATTTACTGCATTTGACAAATGCCGCGTTGTGGGATTTCATGAGGCTGGTTGGTCATATCGTGCAAATGTCAGGCATGTGAGCCATTCAGATGTCACAGTGGCCCGATATTGGAATCAATGGGTCCATGAGGACACCCATGCACATGCAGGACCGTCGTATGGTACGCCAAGTAGGTGCGGAATCCCATGACGTCGACATCAGCCATCAGCGAACATGTACTGGCGACTCTACAACAGCCTGTGGCTCGACGACTCGCATCCGCCGGATTGAGATCCCACCGTCCCATTGACACCAGAACACAGACGTCGGCGTTTGGACGGGTGCCGTGCCAGGGAGGCATGGACAGGAGGAATGGCGTCGCATCACATTCAGTGGTGAGTCCCGCTTCGCCATAACCTCCGACGACCATCGTGTTCGAGTGTGGCGGCGTTAAGGGCAGTGGGCGTATCCTGCCCATATGGCGAAGAGACACACAGGCGTAACCCCAGGGGCATGGTGTGAGGAGCCATCGGATATGCGTTCAAATCACCTCTAATAGTGCTTCGGCAGATTTTGACGTCATACATAATTATGCGTCCGCACGTCCTATCCCTTATGGTACAGCACCTTGATTCAGTGTTCCAACAAGATAATGCACGCCAGCATATAGCACGTGTGTCTAGGGACTACCTAAAGCATGTTGCGGCCTTTGTCCAGCATGATCCTCGGACCGCTCGATCATTGAACCCTTGTGGGATGACTTTGGAAGGGGCGTCGCAGTACGATCTTGCCTCAAGAGAGGGTCCAAAGGCTGTTTACCACCATTCCAGAACCGCATAAGGGAATACATTGCAGTCAGAGGAGGTGCGTCACCCTATTGACCTGGTGCCCACTTTCCACCTGTAACTGCCAACAGCCCTCTCTCATTCCATATTTAAGCAGTTCAGTAAAGTCACATGGTCTTTCAGCATACGTAGTTTCATTCACTTCCAACCACTCCTTCTGCGTGCTTAACTTTCTTTCTCAGTCAATGTATTTCCGAAAATATGTACACCCCTACTGGAACGTTGTTGCCGTTATTACTTCTGAAGGACGTTATATAATCTTACACATATTTACTATCTTGAAGTTTCTTCTTTGCTGCAGAGGTGACCGCCTCATTCACATTGCTATATTTCAACACGCTTGCTAATCACTTTTCTAACCTGTCAGAGATCTAGCATTATAAGCACTTAAGTAATGGACTGCGGAAAAAATAATTTATGTTTGTTTCGAACCGTGTTGTCATTAAATCCATTTCCGAGGCTGTTTTGGCTTCTGCGAGTAATTAATTAAACCCCCTGGCCACGTTACGAACTCTGTGCGTGCGTTCAGCTTGATGATGGGATTCCCATAGTACTAATTCCAAGCCTGTAGGATTGTTTATTCGATATACCGCTCTAGATTCTTCCGCTCCCTCTGCTAAATGGAACTCATCCACATTGCATTTGATACCTTATCTCACGTTGGAAGCCGCCCAAAATTGAAATAAATTTCAAGATGATGCAGCCTTTGTAGGGTTCTGCCTCTTTTGCTAAGTATTAGATCCCATAACCTTTTCAGTTACAAAAAGCTCATAAACCAAGGCATGCTTGCAAAGCGAATCTGTACCAATTTCCGTCTTTTTTTATATGTCTGAAGTAAGATTTTGAAGTACTAAAGATTTATCAGCTTACTGCTTACTATTTTCTCAGCATGTGCTTCGGCTCTCCATCTAGTTTCGTTTTTTGATTTCACAACCAAAGGTACTGCAATCTTTAAATGCTCCCAGCACTTCGTGTGCCTAACGAAGGGTTAATAGTAGTTCCCTATATACTCTTGCTGTAAATTACGTAGATTTGAA
This sequence comes from Gryllus longicercus, assembly GCA_038098605.1. NCBI lineage: Eukaryota > Metazoa > Arthropoda > Insecta > Orthoptera > Gryllidae > Gryllus > Gryllus longicercus. The sequence goes on from JAZDUA010000179.1 coordinate 1,292,414, forward strand.
CAATATCATTAACATAGGGCAACTTAACTTGGGTGACTTGTAGAGTAGGGGTGAGATAATTTGCACAGCATATTTGTATACCCTAGCGTGTTCAATAACCTAACAACGACGTGAACAATTCGTTACAAGGAAACATTACAGGGCCATTCAGTGCTCGTTGCTAATACGTCGGGACCTTATTCCTTAAGAAATGTAACGTTGTTAAATATAACCACATCATCAATATCATCAAAAACGGATCCAAAAAGTATTTCCTGGGTGAAGAAGCTATTTCATTACAAATCTCCTCACACATTGGTATTTTGAAATAATAAAAAAAATGAAATTGTTTGATTGAATTTATTTTATACAAGTGTTTTCATAATGTAAATAATTCTTTGAAATTTGATTCGATCAATATGTGGTCATATTTTTAATCAATTAAGTAAAAGTACAAAACAGGTCTGGAGGGGATCGGCCACCATGTCTCGCCCTCCCTGGATTCACCTGAGAGCATTACCACGTACACCATGGGACCTTCCACAGGGCGGCCGTAACATTGGCACCTTTTCCGTAGGCCGTGGCGTATCCCGGACAGCCAAACGGACAGCCACTGACGCCGGCCGAGACCATTTCAAGCCATTCATGGACTTCAAGCCATTCATGTTCCCAAACAACAGTGGAATATTTATGGATGACAATTCGCCATATCACCGGGACACAATTGTTTGCGATTGGTTTGAAGAACATTCTGGACAATTCTAGCGAATGATTTGGCTATCCATATCGGACGACATGAATCCCATCGAACGTACATGGGACGTAATCGAAAGGTCAGTTCGTGCACAAAACCCTGCACCGGCAACACTTTCGCAATTATGGACGGCTATAGAAGCAGCCTGGCTCAATATTTCCGCAGGGGTCTTCCAGCGACTTGAGTCCATGCCACGCCGAGTTGTTGCACTTGGCTGGCAAAAGGAGGTCCAACACGACATTAGGTTTCTCATGACTAGTGTCACCTCAGTGTACACCTCAGAGGTTCCAATTCATGCTAACAACTCAACACGACTTTTTTTCATCCAAATGCTTTAACAACTCATCTTAAAATGTTGTGCGTTTCAATTACTTCAAATTTCGAAACCAATAAAAAAATATTAATCTGAATAAATCTGCTCAGTTTTCCGTTAATTTATGCGTGTATTGGAAATTATAAATGTAGATATTAATATCAATGAATTTTAAAAATAGGCTTTACGTTTATAAAATAATTTACTATTAAAAAGTGTATATGCTCAACAATTATTTCAATATTTTTATTAAATAATAATTGTTTGTAAAAAAATCATTTAATTTTTAAACACAATTGAACGAGTACGAACACGCTTTATAGCAGCTGCGATAGCTCAAAATCACAAGACGCCTAGTCGTACCAGTTTTGAGTAACGAGAATAGAATATGATACAAGATGAATGATGGGCGACGTATTGTAGGTTACAGACATGTATGTAACCCACAATTAAGCCTATAAAATTGAGGAGGTTGTGCTTAATGTGAGTCGAAGCACTAAGGACATTTCTAAGAATTACCAAAAAAATTACTTTTTCGGAAACGAATGTCAAGAAATGCAAATTATTGGGAGGAAATTGTGTGGTGTTGACGACATTGGCATCATAATATAAATAGATATTAGGCGTTGCTTTGCCGTGTTTATTTTTCCATGAAGTTTTTTTCGGTCGCATTGCGGCCATCTTCAGCGCTACAAAAATAACCACACATAAAATTACAATTAAATTTTTCCCCGTATATATATATATATATATATATATATATATATATATATATATATATATATATATATATATATATATTGCACATTCTTAATACTCAAAATTTTAATTGTAATTTTATGTCATTAATTTTGTAGCACTGAAGATGGTCGCAATGTGACCGAAAACGCTTTATGGAAAAATAAACACGACAAAACAACGCCTAATATCTGTTTGTATAAAATGCAAATTAATGAGATGACGGAAATGTGGAAATAATGGCAGCCTCTTACGCGCAACTCAGCGATCGCGCCCGACTTTAGGCCGCCAGAACCTTAGCCCATTAGCTGATCATCAGAACTGCAGGGCACTTGCTGTTCGCAAATGCCGTTAATGACCTCTCGAGGCTACAACACAGCTTCGCGTCTTGGCGATGCGCTCAAAGTTGAATGCACTGACATAGGTTGCAAAATTAAATTGGAATAAAATATCTTTAAGGAGAATTTCTGCTTCTGAGACCAAAACGACAAAGGAATTATTTATTGCTAATATTATAAGGACCACACTGGTGCGTGTTCGTGTGAAATGACATCCGGTATATGTACTATGTATGCGTATACACTCACAGGAAAACTATTCGTACACCTCTTGCCTATTTTATAATTTATAATGTTTCATAAATAGATTTAAAACAGCCAAAAGGATGGTGGGACAATTCTTCAGAATATTCATCTTACGACGGAATGATGTCACTTAAAGACACTGTAATCAAGATTGCTTCAATTATATGGATATAAATTATTCGTACTAGTGTCTTTCTTGTAATGTTTATTTTTTATTATTGATGGTAAGTTTTATACAGTAAAATCATAAAAAAGTGATATGCCACTTTCATGAGATATCAACAATGTTGGGCTTTCGTCTTATTTTGCCTTCTGAATTCGAAGATTGCCGACTTTATTCTCGCGACTGGTAGTCGCACTCCATTACGAGCGGGTCTTAGTAGGTCTTACTGGATGTTTTGAAAACAAGTCTCGTTCACCCTTGTATTTCCTACTGAGCATCAGTCTTCAAAAGGAATTATTTGAGTTCCCTTACCTTATCGCTAGGAAACAAGTTTCCAACTGTTGGGGCGGCAGATTCTGAGTCAGTCGGTGACCTGCGAAACTGTACTAGCAGTGTGCGGGAAGTTCGTGTCTGGTTTGCTTGTGCGTGAAGTACATTATAGTTCTGTAGTTTTTATAAAGTGAAATTCGCCACATGGTCTGTAGATCGGTTCGATAAAATGCAGATCTTCATTTCACATCGAAAGTGTGCGAATAAACCCGATAACCTCTATTACGTTTGTGAAAGATTTACACCCGAAGTCAAAAGGGGAAAAATCTATGAAATTACAAAACTTGCGTATTCTTTGTACTTTGGCTGACGTGTTTGTTATTAGGACAACAATGGGCTGCACACCAGTGTTGTCACCTGTACAACGAAAGAGGTGGTTGTAGGGAAAACTCAAATCATTCTCATTCTCTTTACCAATGTTGTGCAGAATACTAGCAAACCAATTTAATGCCTGCGTATTATTCCATGAATATGTGAATTCCATTTTTAACTTGATCTTACCTCGTATGAAGCATACTCATAACCTTTCGTAGTAATATATCTGAGGTGACAAAGAAAATTATTATAGGATTTTGTTTATTTCAAATACTAAATAGTCTTTTGAACTTTGTGGGATATAAACTTTTTATGTTTTCGTTTCCTTTGAAATCACTTACTTTCATTCTTAAGGTAGGAAAAAAATGTTATTTTGGTCCCTAGTGTAATTAATAAAAGCTATATTCTTTGTATATGAATCATTGGCTTCTGGGGGGGGGACTGAAGCCCCATAAGCTCACCCCTCTTAGGTGCTCCCTGCGCATTCCAATTTTTCTTTTTTGTTTATTCATGCTTGTATAATTATTAAACTCATTATTTGTTATATATTTATTAAATAATAACAAAAATACGCGAAAATCAAATAATTTTATTTGGTATACGACGTAAATGAGAGAAATGAAATATATTTTTTGTTAAATTCTCTATTGTACGAAATGTCCGAAAGCTCGCGGACACTCATCGTTACAAAAAATACTCAGATGTTGTATTAAATTTCATGAAGACCGTAAGATTATCTTTCTCAAATAAAAAAATTCTTCGAGAAAATTAAGTTTAAATATTACTATTGGACGCGAAATCCCAACCGGCTCTCCCGTCCCTGATGTCTGCAACGGACCTGGGCGTTACGTCATTTCTCCGCGTTTTCTGTGAAACTCAGAAAACTGCTTGCCGTACACTAAAGTATTTTAATAGTATTAAGAGTTTTCAATCCATTAAATCTTGTTAAATTGCATGTTTGTTATAAATTATAGCCAAGAAATACAGAGGTATACAATGCTGATCACGATCCAAACTTAATGGAAATGAAGAAAACTCGCGGAAATGCTTAAATTAATGGAATGCTCGATGTATTATTTTTTGTATATCTTCAGTATGGAATACTAGCAATGTCTTATTCTTTCCATAGCCACTTACAATAAATGAAGTCCCATTTAAGCTGTCCTTAATATTGCGACATACCAGAATGTCACACGGGTGTGATACGATGGAATTGATGCATCGAGAAGGTTAAAATCCAAGGAATACGCATAGCATAGCAACGAACTATAAGCATATAGGCGTGCCATGCTGGATGCTAGACGGGAACTGTATTGTCGAGGTACTGCACGGCCTGGTGCCATTAACATGGAATTGATTAGAGGAGGGCGTTGAAAATTTAGCTGTAGCAAAATGATAGATATTCTCACTCTCACGAAAGCAGTCAAGCAGTTCATATGGTAATGAACATTATAACATATTAATTTTGCCATTGCAGATTTACGTTGTAGGTGAATGTTTGTTTGATCAGTCCATAATAGTGTAGGTTAAGCAGTATTGTTTATTTGGGTTTTATTTGTGTAAATGTTTGCATTTGTTTTAATGATACTACCATTTGTAGTCGTGTAGGAATTTTGTATTTTGAATGTTTAAGTCTTCGTGTTCGTGGGTTTACGTGAGGATAATTCCGTATTGGGAATTTTAAATTGTTAATTTAAAGTAAATAGTAGTCGTGAATAGAGGTTTCACCCGAAGCCTAGTGAGGGAAAGTCGCGACACGATTATATAAAGAAGATGTAGGGATTTTCCGAATAGCGAACTGTGCAATTAACAACAGTCGGGAAACATTTATATTTTACACGGACAATAAGTTCATACATTACACCATAGGACGACCCAGAAAATCACCTTTTGGTGATTGCTGTCTGACGGCGGCAACAAACCATCCGAGAAGACATTCCGTAAGCTTACGAACTTTATCAAAGCGGTACTATTTAACAATGTTCAAAGGCCATAGAATCATTTATCAATAACAAGCTCGATACAAATTATTACTTTTACAATAAATGTTAATTGTTGTTTGAAAAGAAAGGCTGCTATTTCAATATATTGCCTTCAATTCAGTAAGCAGTAAATTCCACAAAAGTTCCAGGAATCGTGAATTCTATACAGTCATACATCCACGTGCAACAGGTAAGGTGACGTGTCTTGTACGTGGAACTCATGCAGGATTTTAAAGAAAAACAGAGCTAGCCAAATTATGAGTTATTACAGCAATTAATTTATGAGCATATTAGGGCAAATTAAATTAGAAGAATCATAAAAACGTTGCAAATGGCTACATAGCTTAATTAAAATTATTAATTATTATCTTAATTAAAATGAATTTAACTAACAACATCCAGTGTTAATGCATGTTACAAACTGTCTGCTCAACGCGGGGCAAGATAATCGTGAACGAGAATTGCGGTATAATATCATGATAAACACTCACAGCATTTTGTAGCTAAATTGTCGAATTTATTAGCTATTTCTGGGCACGCGATTTGAACTGGTGCTTCCCCGAGTATCATTCAAGGCATCTCTAGGCTAAGGATAGCCTACATTAGAAAATCCGTAAAGCATTGTCGAATTAGCATGTAGATTTTCTTCCGTTGAAATGTGATAATAATTTATTTTAGTTGCCCTCTCATTAAGGGTACGTCGTCCCCTAATAAAAATATTTAGGCAACAGTGGGTATTGAATGAGCTCCCTAACAAGCACCTAGCGAATTATTCTTGCTTGGAGTAATCCAGGGGCTCATATGAAGCACTTTCTGTTTGCCCACAAGGAATGCATTTCGAAAGGAGTATTTCTGCAAAACCTGCTACACGATGTTCTGTGAAGTATAGAAATCGAGTACCCCTTTATCGAAATTTAATGTGTATTATGCCCGTCGCATTGCTGTTAATATAGGCGATATGACAGAATCCCGCCGTCCCGAAGCCTTAAGAAAATTCGTGAAGCCATTTCATGATGAAGTTGGTGACGGTTTAGGAATCTTTCTCTGCATGTTTTTTATGCATTGTAGGTAGCAGATACGTACATTAAATGCATGTCGCTTTTGGTTTGTTTGCTGTGTTGATTTTTCTATTGAAAAGTGTGCGCAGGTATCAGGTTCAAATGTCAGCCTGTGCTACGATACAAGACACGACGCGACGCGACAGACTGTACTCAGTGGCATAGTGCGTCGGCGCCTGGTAGGGGCAGGGTAGAACACGATAGTTTTCGTGTAAGTAGTTAACATTATTTTCAAAAAAATGTGTACACCAGTGCATGAAAGAGAACTTTTTTCCTCTTTTACCCTTTGGCGTCAACACCTTAATTGTGTAACAACACTATTGTGTTGTTCATCACTTGGCGCATATGATGCCATTTTCTCACGTTTGATCACGGTCACCGTGTAGGATTGGCTGACTGAACACTCCGATATGTCGACTGTAAAGATTCCTTAATTCACGGTCCGCCTGCAGATCCATAAGTGAAACTGACGGATCCGTCAGTTCGGACTACCCACCTACAAATAAAGAATAAACTCAATATCTTGCAATTTGAGCTGCAAATCACTATTAATGTGTCTGTATATTAAGGATAGTTAAGGATAGAATTTGCTGGGCATTATTATTTATTGTTTAGGCGCTAACTAAAGCACAAGCCAAATTCAAGTTCAAATTGAAGGTAGGCTAAAAATAATTTTAGCATTTCAAGAGATATGTTAATTTCCATAAGGCCAATAATTCGTGTTCAGCATTACGCCGCTGCAAACCATGGTTATAAATCGTAGTGAAAATGCGTCATAAATACATTCAATAGAACACAGTGCCCAGCCCCAGTGCACGCGCTTACGTGGCGTGGCAGCCAGTGTGAATTTCGCATCTGAAACAATTTTCTCGAAGACATTTGTTTTCGAAAAAGATGAATCTGTCATTCTTCGTGAATTTGAAAATAGAATCTGAGATTTTTTGTAACGGGAGCTTCCAGACACCGGTGTATATATGAATATTGTATGTGTACAATTATATCCAATCCCATTTGCATGTGCCATGTAGAGGATAATTATTGTTAAGTCATTTCAATTCTTATTTTTAAATTTAAGTAACTTATATTCGTTCACCAATGGAAAATGTTCCCGCCCATGAGTTAACCTGTTATGACTAATCGTCAATGGATATGCAGTCGTAGAATTCCTAGCTCAATTTACAAGAATAACTTTGATAGCATTTCTTAATATTCATTTTCCCTCTCTAATGTATTTTAACTAAAATCACTTTTACAAAAGGATGGAGCTTCATCGCAACAATTTACTGGTTAAGTAGATACTACGTTGAGTCTAGAAAGTCACGTAAAATGTGTCGTAGGGAAAATCTGGAGAACTCTAAATATTATCTCTTGATGGCCTGTTCTTAAACAGTTGTTTGATCGATAAGGAAATATGGAGCGATTTGTCAGTACCCACACATGCGGAATAATTTGGAAAGGATGCAACAAAATTTACTTTTAGAATAAAGGGATACGTTAAGAATCACTTGAAATAATGAATAAAATGGCAGAGGTTTGCACTTTGTGTATATCGTATATCGTCGAATTCAACTGTTGCCTGGACGAGAATTCTGGCAGCCAGCTGCGCTGATCGATAGTTTTCCATTGTTTCATCGATCAACGTCAGGTGAATGCCGGAGCAGTATCCTGACAAACGGACCGCGGACAGCTCACGATCTTTCCTCCCCATTCCTTGTCCTTTCCTCGCCCCTTACACAATAACACTCTCATATGCACTACATGACCACTCTTGTCAGGAGCTTAGAGCTTGTCTCGGTTGGGGCGGTGCCTCGCTGGCGGGAGATGCCAGGTTCGGAAAATTATCCGCAACTCGACGTAGGTCTGCGCCGGTTCGCCAGCCAGGAGGAAGATCACCGTCACCTCCGGCGATAAAACTTGCATTACACTAACGGGACTAATGACCTTAGTAAGTGACGCGCCCGAAATCACTAATCAATCAATCATAAAGATTGAGTGAAGTGCGAAACAAAATTTGAGGTTCGGTGCGTAAATTGACTCTTCTGGGCAAGGTTACACTAGGCATTAGATTTATCATTACATTTTATTACCTTACTACTACATTTTTTGGTGGCATCTGGGTCATTCCCAATACGTCGTACATCACCTCTAAGTGGCCTTTGGCCTTTTACATCACCTCTGGCCTTTTCCTCCCGAATTTTTATGTTTAGGAAATAGTGTGTGCTTGATTTCTTATTTTGGTGAACTCTGTGAAATCCTATATAAAATAATTATTTTCGATTTCATCATGTAGTTTGGCAATTAATTTGAGGACGAAATGGTTTAGGTCACTTTTCGAAAACGGCTTTCTTCAATAAGCCAGCTTTAATCGTTCCAGTTCTCACGTGCGCGAACAGTTCTGGAGGAGGATCAGCGATACTAGTTACTTTTACGATTCGATGAATGCTGCTTTATTTCTCAATATCCGTTCTTCAATACGAGAAAAGGGAGTAAAATGGATAAGATGCACCACATGTTTCAAACGGTCGCACAAGAAGTGTACCATTACACCAGATCATAATAGAAAGGTTGTGTGACTTATGAATACATGCCATCGTCATATTATGTCATGTAATATGAATTATGTGATAACTGAAGTTTTAAATTTTTTTTTAAGTTTGGGGTTTATTTTTAAAATACGTTAAAAGAATGAAAGCGTATTTTTGTTTACAAAATATCACATAATATCATACTAGTTATATTTAACACATTTTTATTTTCAAAATTCCAAATCATTGGGACGAAATTAGCAGCACATTTTTAAAAATCAAAGCAAGTCGAGAAAAGGGGGGAAATGATGGTCTTGAGGTCATGTTTTTTTCTATTGTTGTGCTGCTTATTTTTTGTGTAGCAAAATAAAATGCTTAGGGGGACGATATATGGGGCACATGACTCTACTTCAAATAAATCTCGTTCTTAAAAGGAGTGATTCTTTGAATGAGTGTCAGCTGCACCTCCTGGGAGCGGAAACATCCGTACAAACACTAATTCTAAGGATAAATGCAGTTTTAAATGGACCAATTAAATTCTTAGGAACGGGGGTCTACGAACATTTTCAACGTGTTTTAAACTACTGATAATTTTTGAAAAGACATTTCTGCGGGAGTCTTTCTTTTCAAACATGACTCTCTTTGTAACATATTCATGGACTTACATTGGCCCGGTTTACTAATATTAAAAATTTTAATTTTATGTCGTGCAGGTTTTCCATCATTTGGAGGAAGTAGCCATACATCTGCTGGTGCTGGTTTAAATAGCTCCTCTGGTTCAAGTGGACCAGCAGGGAAGCAAATAGAAGGTCCAGAAGGAGCTAATCTTTTTATTTACCATCTGCCTCAAGAGTTTAGCGACAACGATCTGGCTTCGACGTTTCTTCCCTTTGGAAACGTTGTGTCAGCAAAAGTGTTCATTGATAAGCAGACTAATCTCTCCAAATGTTTTGGTAAGTTTTACGGTATGACATCACACATCTCTTGTTCTGCATGTAACTGTGGATATTCAAATGAACCCATTGAATAGGTAGTAACTTCTTCTCTGTGAAATGAAAATTTTCAGTGCTTGTTAGAATAGAATTTTAGTATTGTAATAAAATCGACGACGTAGTGTCGCTATTTTTCAAAACGCTTTTACACCTACAAACTCGAGAAGTCGCTGAATTGCCGGTACTGCATTAAAAGATATTAAAACGGAAGTTCACTTCTACGACGTCTAACGTTCTTCGCGTAATTAAAAGATAACTAAACATCGGCTTTTGTATTTGTTAGTGCTTTACATGTATGAAACCCAAAGCTTTTTCAGAATTTTATTTCCGGGCTGGGTTGGAAGGGTTACAGGCTTCAGCTGAAAAATGTTAAGCACATCCTATTTCCGTTTCAAGAAACTCTGAAAACTGAGAAGAAAAAAGTTCTCGAAGATCATCTAGGTATCTCGTGCCACGCGCATTTGACGAAGAATGGGTATTGTTGTTATGACCAAGCTCATTTAACAAAATAAGTCTGGCTAGCCTAAAATATTTATTTTAAATGTTACTATAAAAACAAGATGCTTAAACAACTCCAATCATAATACTATTCAAGGAAATATAATAATGATGCTTACAGTGTCATTCGATGCGCCAGGGTCTCCTGGTGGGAACAGATGATTTGTTTACGGATACCTCCCGAAAATTCTAAGAAATTGCTCCAAAAAGGTTTTTGTGTTTTTTGCCCTTTGATATAACGGTGACCGAGCCAACAAAGTCCCCCAGCGCTTAGGCACCCATGCGACGAATGGCACAGGTCGCACGAGATTGTATTGTTCCGACGCCTTTTTTTACAGTATGCGGTGCAGGGATTTGATCAGTCAAAAGAATCATGTTATCGTCAGTGTTGCCAGTCCGTAGAATAATTATCGTTTTAGATGGTAATTTTGTTGCGTTGTATTTACGTTAGTGCTAATGGGATAATCTCCTTTTACTGGATAATTTTAACTACAAACTTATTTTCTAATACTATATAAATCTGCAATAATGGAACGGTATGTTGTAGAATAGGAGCTTCTAAATGTACAATTTTCTTTAATAAGCCGCCTAATAATTCATATGAAAGAATGCACTCTTCAAAAAAATCTGCCGGAAGCGGTTCTCCAACACCGTTTTCTGGATGGGTAGCCCGAAAGCACTACAAGAGTTGCGGCCACATTTTTTTGTAATTATTTCATTTCAATTTTTAATAGGTTATTTTTTACCTACGATGAATCAATCTGACCACTATGTAGTGAACATGCAATCCGGACTATCGCCAAATTCTTCTTAAAAAATGCTTTTGACACACGGGAACACATGTACACACGGGAAGCGTTGGCCGTTAGGTCATAGTTGTAGCCGTGGAGAAAAATTGACTTCAGTATTGAGTGATAGTATTGCGGAAGGAAGCAAGGAAGGAAGCAAGGAAGGAAGCAAGGAAGGAAGCAAGGAAGGAAGCAAGGAAGGAAGCAAGCAAGGAAGGAAGCAAGCAAGCAAGCAAGGAAGGAAGCAAGCAAGCAAGCAAGCAAGCAAGGAAGGAAGCAAGCAAGCAAGCAAGGAAGGAAGGAAGCAAGCAAGCAAGGAAGGAAGCAAGCAAGCAAGGAAGGAAGGAAGCAAGCAAGCAAGGAAGCAAGGAAGCAAGCAAGCAAGCAAGCAAGCAAGGAAGCAAGCAAGGAAGCAAGCAAGGAAGCAAGCAAGGAAGGGGTATCGACTTGACATGCAATAACCCACTCACTTGACCTACCTTAATTTCAATTGTTGCCCCTTCGTTGAGAGAAGAAAAAACCTTTAATTTATAATGCCCGGTCTGATAGAGAAGCAATGCGTTAGGTCACATATCCACCTCCGTTCAGATGAGTGAAGGTTCGTGTCAGTTGCATCATGTTTGCTAAAGCACGTACCATATGTACGAAAAAAAGGGGGAACTTGTTCGTTTCGGCACAACCTTCGTTCTAGCGTATATGACCTTGGGATCGTTTTCGCGCACACGACATGCTCCGCGGGCCAATGTCTAGATCCCGGAGAGAGCCAAATTGAGCAAATGTAGTGAGGAAGCTGCAAATTGGACGCCTTGGGATTTTATAAAGTTACTTTTAATTTTTTTTATATTATACTAACTGAACACAGTTTGCATATTTGAACTCAATTAGATGTATTGTATTGGCATGCGACGGATTACTTCACTTGAGCATAGCCTCATTGACACTCTACTGTGTTCTGCCTCTGACAGTGTTCTCAGCCCGCAAAATTTTTTCCGAACTTGCATTCGAACTTAATAACCTCGCCGCCACCGCCACAATTTAGATCTGTAGTGGTTGACTTTTGTCTTCATTCTGCTAACTGTACTTTAATTTTTTGCTGAATTTCATAATGCATGTATGTTGTGGATACCTTTAAAGGAATCGGAAACAAATATTGATATGCCATTTCATACTAAAAATCAGAAGAGGGAAAATGAGACTATAATATTCACTTGAATGAAGATTATAGTAACAGAAATTACTGTGTTACTCCGCTGCCTGTCAAAATTTAACACATTTCCAGGGACACAAATGTTACGAATTGCAAGCCGGATTAACCCTTGCGAGAACCCCGGAGTGGTCTTCGCTTGGGGAAGAGACAAATATGAATTTGATTTTTTTTAATTTTTTTTTTCAGGAAGTGATGCCAAAAAATACTATCTGTTAAGAAATAATATTCTACATCACAAGGCCGGAAAGTCAACCTTTTCATGACGAGGTAGGAGAGTTCACCCGCCGAGGCCGCTACCCGAGACGAGGATTCCTGTCGAGTCATGAAAAGGGACCTTTGCCGTGTGATGGGCAATCTTTTATTCGAGACCCCTTTTTATGCGTGTTTTCCAGTAATCAAATAATACCACTGACATGAAATGTGTTATATAATCATCGGGTAGTGGTGATGGCCGAGAGTGAGCATTGAAACCATCACCACCTCACTCTGCCACGGCCGCAGCAATGTAGAGCAGTAGTGCCTGACCTCTGTTGCATGTAGTACGATGTAGTAGTATGTGGTTGTTTCTTCATTTATGTGTGCACCATTTTCGTCAAAATAAAGTTTAAAAGCAAATGTGTTAGTTACACTCGATCATCTCTTTTGTCAGCATGGCCTCATACTTGATCGTCGTTTTTGTGTTTTCTTGAATTGTAACGAGAATGTCAGGTTCTATCGTTGTAATGGATCTTGAAATGTAAGGTAATGAGGAATAATGGAAACTCCGCCCGATATACTAGAAAAAGTAAGAGCCGCAACTTTTCGCATGTTTCCATTGAAATCAAAGTATGGAAGTGGAAGAATATAGGGAATTTTGTAAGTGGCGAGATGGGTAAGAAGTGTCTTAGAATCGTGCTTCTTTCATTCATTTCCGAAATGAGTGGAATGTACCGCCAAAGAGCTCTTTAGTAGATTGTTCAATTTCAGTTAATGTAAATAGTTCCCAATAAAATATCAAGTGATAGTGCATGTTTTGAATGTTTTAAAAACTAATAAACAATATATTTTGACATGGGACCTTTGCTACGTGGCTTGCTGATTGTAGTTTGTTAACTAGATGAAGACGTGGCTACTACAAGTAAAGGCGCTGTATGCATTGACAAACGAGATCTATAACAGGTTAACCCTGTCAAGAAATTGTTATATAATGCAAGGCTCCTCGTGGGCAGCATTTACATGGTGATAAGTTGGTGACAGTAGAGTCAGGAAAATTTCATTTTTGATGCGTCTTAAACTTATATACTAATTAATTATGCATATTGGGATTTAGTAGTAAGAGACAGCACAAAAGACCTACATTATCATTGTATATATTATTTTTATACATGAGATTCGATGAATTTTAACTCGGTACCATTGACTATATTCACTGCCTAGCCGGTCAATGGGGCTGATGCGTTCAGGCACATGTTGAGTTCAGCGAATACCAACAAATATAATCCAATACGATCCGATTGCTTAATCCTGACCGCGCCCCCGGGATGGCCGTTCCACCTTCGTCGTCAGCCCGCTCCGTACTTAATGTTGCAAGCCACATGCATGCTTATATATCACTTTTGGCCAATATCTGATATCAATTCTTTCATTTAAACTTTCTTGCTTAAATTTACATTATGGTAATAGACACAATAAGTTATGACTAATGTTGGTGCATGTGTTGATACGAAATTTAGAATTCTGAGCTATTTATTTGAGAATGAAATTACTATTAACACGATCTATACGTTTTTGGGTTTTAATGTTTTATGTTAGTATATAAATTGAGGAATATTTGTATTTTTATATACTTCGTTAACAGGTTTTTCTTCCTGGAATACAAATAAATAAATTACTTAATATGGAAACCTCTTTGGCCATTCATCCGACGAACAGATTCTTGAAAAAATAGTATAGTTAAGAAGCATGTTCAGCAAAATCTGTATAAACCGGAACCTGTACAAGCCGGAAACCTGCCTTAATCGGAAAATTTCTCTGGCCCGAGAAGTTGTATGGTATTTTACCGAGCATACAACGGAATCTGTCCAACGCGGAAACGGAACGGCTTTTCATGTCCTTTAGGACGAAACTCTTTATAAAACGGAATTTAATGCGATTGGCAGACACGTGAGATATTCTTAATGTAATGAATGCATCTGCAAGTCTGTTTTAAATTCTCTACCCCACGCGATTTAGTCGCTTTAATTATTTCTTTACTTGCATTAATTTACTAATTTCAGAACAGAAATATATCACAAGTGCCGTTAAATGGACAACCCTGCATAAAACGGAAACTTACCTAAACCGGTTTCTTTTGTCCTGATCGATTCCTGCTTACACATATTTTACTGTATTAACGTTATAAATATGCGACGTTTCCTGGCCAAATTTGCCCCATCTCCAGGCTAAAACAATTCATTTTTCATCAATACTGTACATTTAGTATAAAAACACATAAGACGGGTCACGAAACAAAAGTACCCGGAACTTATCTTATTATAAATTATACCAAATTGAAAATATGAATAAATTTTTTTCATGTTGGCAGTTTTCGAGGGGGTATATTTTGCAAGAAAATCAACCGCCTCAGCCGCCATTGTAGACAAACTGTTGATCTGACCTGTCAATTGCGATAAAGAAAATTTGTACTCTAACGGTCAAATGGAGGTGCAAGAAAGAAAGGAAAGAAACATATACATTCAAGGACTGCTAACCTTTCAAAAAAATGTTAAACGGAAAAATAATTTGTATCAAAAACAAAAACACACTAACATGTACATTATTTAAAATTGTGCAAGAGGCTATCATAAAGTCTGGTAAAATTTGATTAAACTTGTAAGTTGCTACAGTCAGAGGTGGATTTACGCATAGGCACAGTAGGCACGTGCCTACGGCGGCAAATTTTCAAGGGCGGCAAGTTTTCAAAGGTGCAAAATTTTCTTGATATTTTCTAAAACAAATTTAGGTTCTCTAAAAACTATAACAGCATAAATCATATTTTTATTTTTAAATTATCATATTAATATTTAATACAAGCTATTTATTTGTCTACTTCATTAGAGTATACCTTATGATTTCAGAAGTATATGAATCTGAAACTAAGGCCCGTTGACGAAAGAAAACATGTTGCAATTCTAGTTGTCATGTTTTAGTTTCCTTTTAATGTTAACGTTTCAGTGTTGAAACGTTAATAATGTTGAACGTTACTTGCTATAAAGATACAGTTTATATCCAAAATTAGCTAATCCAAAAAAATTATTTAATTTATGAAAACAATGTGCAAATATAATGTTACTTTTAAAGTTAAAACGTTTAAATTAATGAGGAATTGTTACTGAAACGTTACAATTAAAAATGTAACATTGATTTTAAACAGGGGGCGGCAAATTTGATGTGCCTACAGGCGGCAAAAATATTAATCCGCCCCTGGCTACAGTTGGTAGTCTTTATAATCAAAATTTCCAAAACCAATCTTGGATTCCTTCTATTTTCTTTAGCTAATATTTTAGTAATAAAATTATTTTATGGGCAATTCTGTGCCGCTGACTACTCACAAATCATTCAAATATGACCCGGAAGATATTTTCATTCGTGCTTGTAGTGGATATAATACATTTACTCAGTGTGCCCTTGCATACAAAGTCCAGATCCCTGTTTTCATATAATAAAAGAATGTGCTGAGGCCAGCAGCTGCAGAAAATCTAGACTGTTGTGATCTGCAGTCTGCAATTATTGTGAGCATGCGTGCGATAATTCTCCCGAAACTGATGAAGCCGAATATAACACTTTCATCATGGATCAAAATTTCGCTCACGAGGAAGGCTTCGAAACTTGTTCGTATTGTAATTACCAATATTCTGCTGGTATATAATTTTAACAACCCTAGCAATACCAAGGTACCAAAGGTTCTGTGTTATGAAGGGGAGCACTCGGGAGCTTACAGCTTAAGTCTTGATTCTATCACAGTCAAATTTGTCTAAACCGGAGCCTGTACAAGCCATAAACCTGCCTTAACAGGAAATTTTATGCAGCCTTTGAAATGAAATGGCACAGCATAAAACAGAACCTCTCCAACGCGGAAACGAACGGTTTTGTATGTCCTGCAGGGGGGGATCTTATAAAACGGAGTTCCAATGAATTGAATTGGCAGAGAGACTCGAGATGTTCTTGATTAAATAAATGCAACAGCAAGCTTGTTTTAAATTCTCTATCCTTGAGGCACGCGATTTAGTCGTGGCAGCCGGACATTGAAGGAGATGGGCTTCAGCTGTCAGCGCAGAATTCGACCTTGGGGTCGCTTGTCTCTCAAGACGTAGGCCGTAAGGGAATTCCATCTCTCCCGACTGTCTGAGCGTGGGAAGGTGTACGATTATGGCTTCTATTCACACGTTTCCCTGCCCCGCGTTGAAAAATCAGAACCCCTCGACGAGATATGCATCGTTCAAGGTCACACGAGGGTATCAGAAAGTCATAGTATTGGGCTGTGACGCATTGTGCATTGAGTCAGTGAGCAAGCTGTCCGAATACAGCCAGTAAGGTGTGTATTTTTCAACTAAGA
Organism: Gryllus longicercus; assembly: GCA_038098605.1. Taxonomy (NCBI): domain Eukaryota; kingdom Metazoa; phylum Arthropoda; class Insecta; order Orthoptera; family Gryllidae; genus Gryllus; species Gryllus longicercus. Next base: position 1,309,213 of record JAZDUA010000179.1, read on the forward strand.
AGCTGTCAATGAAGAGTGTTTAATATTCATTTATTGGTGATTTCTTCCATTAATATGTTATATGTTAATGTATTTTGATAATTATAATAAAGTCATATAATTTACTACTTTCAGGGCAGAAACGTCAATATTATAAGTGTTATGAAATGGACAATCTTGCATAAAATGGAAACCTCCCTAACCCGGAATTTTTGGGTCCCGATCGATTCCGGCTTAGACAGATTGTACTGTATTAAACAAATTTGCTAAACTAATAATTTGAATCATCAGTTAATATACCTGTTTACCCATTTAAACAAAGACATGTTCAATTTTCAAGTTTTGCAATAAAAAACTTCGTAACAAAATTAGTATTTAATATTAATTACAAAAACCTTCACAATTTTAATGACAAATCCCGATGTCTTCATAACAGCAATGAATTAAATTATATTACAAATATTAACAAGACTCAAAATGTTACAAATATTTCCAAGATGTATCCTGAATTTTCGGTTTTTGAGTGAATAGTCCCGATTGTTTTAATACAGCCAATGACGTTCAATAACATGAATTCTAACGAACATTTATGAAGCAATATATCATACTTAAAACGAAAATCACACCATAAATATTCTCACTGATCTTCACTATATTAAATACAAAAATTGAACTAACATGAATGATTTTATCCACGTACCTGATCACCAGGGAACGAATTTGCATGAAAATCCATATTTTTACTGGTAGAAGATACCTGCATTCAATAGTTTTTCGAGTTTGTATCACATTCTGAATTCATTATTTTACCTTTTTATTGATATTTCTGTATAATTACATATTTTTACATACTTTACCTATTCTACACATTTCTTACTATGTAATGGAACGCGCTTATTTACACACATTGGCACGTCAAATGTAATGGATTACGCTCCCGCTAATCCGAGTTATAAATTAGTTCAGTCTGCATGCGCGGGTGTTAGGCGCCAAGTGTTTTACAAACCTGGACTACGTTGAGTGCCGGTTTGTATGATCAAGGGTGGGTAGTTCTGGATCGGTGATGATGCAAGGTTTTACTAATGTTAATTAATGAAATATAACACGTTAATTTTCTTGTAAAGCATCTCGTAAAGGTGACTGATGCGGATTTAATCACATTAATTTAGTTATATAAAATAACAAATGAATTGTACATGACAGGTGATCTATTACAGGAACCTTCTGTCCAGTGAATTTAACTGTCTATTAACGGATAGGGACAAGTAATGACTGGTTGGGTGTTACCTCGGCCGGCAGTTGCGGCGCTCCGATAATCTCACGCCGACAGATTTTGACGTAGGCTGGCAGGCAGCTGGGAGCGTCAGAGGGCGCCCGGCGCTGCCTCGCGTTCTCCAATTAATCTGCTGCCACCGCAAAGCTCGTTCGGATGCTCAGGTTCGTCGGCAAGGCCCCAAGGCGGTTGCTTCGGATGATTGATGGCAGTTATTTTTGCGACCGAAGTCGTTAAAATTTCTAACTGCAGTGGTAGCTTTTCGGTTATTCTCGAAGGGTTCCAAAATTTTGAACAAAGTATTCGAAAGTTTTCACCGAAGTGCAGTTACATTGTCGTGGTCGGATCTCTTCCATGAAAATTCCCCTCCCCTCTTCTCTCCTACGCGTGGTTCCCTGGTGTCGTGATTGCTGTATTGTACTAATATTTGCTATATTCGGTTATTCGAGAAATTTCTGAGGTTTACTGAACAATTATTGGCTTGGAGCGTCCTTCCCTCGGTTGACCTACTTAAGAATTACGCTATTCGTTAAGATCTGTTTCTTTTCAGCTGTTTGAAAAAGAGTGATTGTTAGGGTACCAGATGCGCGAACCGCTAATGTAATTTGTATGTCCTAAGGGATCAGGGAAGCTGGCTGCTTCTCACTTGCGATAATTCGTTTTTCTATGGGGAAACAGTAGCTGAGCCATCTAAAGATAGCAACGCCCAAAAACAAATTTCAACCAAATCATATCCAAAATTTTAGGCCAATTTGAGGTTAATTAAATGCTCTATTTCCGAATTTTAGGCTCTTTTGTATTTCCTAAAACCGTGGGCGTTGCTAGCTTTAGACTAAATCTAGCAACGCTCACCTGGAAAACCCATCAAAAAATCAATTCAAAAATATAAAACTACACCCAAATTTAAGGCTTATTTCAGGCTCTAGAAAAAATTATTCCCTCATTTATATTCCAAAAACCAGGACTGTACAAAGAGAAACAATTAACATTGGTTCGTATGGGAGAAGGCACAACAAAATCAAACTATCTTAGAAAAATTTGAAACCCTGCCCAAAGCTTTACGTTAATTTCAGGCTCTAGGGAAAAAAATATTCCCGCATAATGCCAAAAACCAGGTCTGTACTAAGAGATTTTTTAAATCATTTAATTTTTTCACTATCGTCCACATCGTTTAAAATTCTGGAAAATATTCTATGTTGTAGAACGTTCCAGGGGGAAACCGAGAGAGTGCTCCAACGATATAACGTCGGTAATTAATTTCAAAAATGTATTTATTTATTTTTCTCTTTGAAATAGACGTCAAAATTGAAAATACCATCAAACTCAGCCGTACCTCCAATTTTTTTCATCCTAATACATGCAATAAAAAGAAAAAAATTAAACATGAAAAACGTTGCTCGTTGTATAACAGTATGTATCCTTGTAACGTTGTATCCTGAAACAGATTGTCTTAGGATGCTGTTTTGGGGGAATCTAAAGCATTTTTAATCTATTATGAGCATCGCGATTATTGATTTGTTTTGGGGGCACTTTTCACACCCTTATCCAGCTATATCCTTTATTGAGGGATTAATACCGATAATGCTAATATCGCACATGAAAAAAAATTGTTTAAAAATTACCAACTTTTATGGGGGTTTATGGATATGGTCTCATTTGTTTTTGAGGTTTTTGGTTTTCGTATTTATTCGCCCCAAAGAACATGTATTGTTTCTCTTAGCACAGGCCAAATTTTTGGAGAAGTAATGCGGTAATTTTTTTTTCCTAAACCCTTAAATTATGAGAAGTCACATATTTTTTTGAAGTTTTTTATTTTTTATTTTCGCCTATAAGAACGTGTTAATTGATTCTCTTTGTACAGCCCTGAATTTTTGCAATAAAAATGGGGGGATATTTTTTTTCCTAGAGCCTCAAATTACCCTTATCTTTTGAGTGTGGTTTTGAATTGAGTTTCTTGGTGGGCGCTGCTGGCTTTAGTCTAAAGCTAGCAACGCCCACGATTTTGGAAAATCTAAAAGATACTAAAATTCGGGAATATCGCATTTAATTAGCCTCAATTTGTCAAAAAAATGTTGGATATAGTTTAGTTGAAATTGGTTTTGGGGCGCTGCTAGCTTTGGATGGCTCAGTAGCTGTAGCCTTGACGAGGGTCAGCTACCACGCACCGTGTAGTCGCGGCTCTCTCAGTGCCTCTTCAGGGAGCTGGGTCGACCTTCGGGGGTGGAGTGGTGCCTGAGACGTGTGTCAACATGGGGCGAGTGGGATATTTACAACTCCACTCCACTACACATTCAGCTGAATGTCGCTCCGTTTCTCTGCGGCGACGGGCGACCAGCTGCCCGTGACTGATTCGGTTTCAAGGCGGGGGTGCGGACATGTGCCCGTAATGAGCGTGCGTGAGTGCTACTCATTGCAATATATTTCGTTGCATTTTAATATGTCTGAAGGACCACATTCTGTGTTAGAAAATGTGAAAATACTCCATTGAGACAACTTTAAACACAGTCGTGATTTTTTTACATATTTAAATAAATGAATGTGCATGTACATGAACTTAATTTGGATTTTTTAATTGCAATAAATTCAGTTTCCTACTAATCACAATTTTTACACGTTTGTATTTTACAGGATTCGTTTCATATGATAATCCAGTCAGTGCACAAGCTGCAATACAAGCCATGAATGGTTTCCAGATAGGTACCAAACGATTAAAAGTGCAACTGAAGCGTTCAAAGGAGGCGTCCAGGCCGTATTAATGTTGGCAGGTAAGGAATAATATGTTTTACAAATCTTTTCTCATCTTGTTTCTATCTCAAGCACTTGAGAAGATTCATGAATAGGTGAAATGGAGAATGTGAAATTGTCTGAAAATATGTAATGAAAATTATAAAGAGAATAACATTCCAGTAGCCTCAGTCTGATTAGATATTGTTCACAACTGGGAATTTTGGCCTCAAAGTTAATTTCCTTTGTGTATTTCAAACAAGCCCGTACATGCCTACTATTTATACATATTTTATCTGAAGACAAAGGCGGATCCCAAAAGTAAATGGGGAAGGAGACAATTTCAGTTCACCCCTAAGATATATTTTTGACATAGGTACTATTTTCTGAATTGTTTGCTTGGAATAACATAGTACCTACCATTATATTCATTATGTGAATACAGTTTTGGATGAGATCATATATGATAATTATTTTCAATAAGTTGAACAAAAATTACAAAAAAATTAAATAATAAAATTACAAAAAATATTATGGCTTGGGGGCAACTATAGCCTCGGGAATTAGTGCAAACGTTGCTTCAAGTTAAAAGATTTTTGTACAATACACACACTAACTGCGGATGTGCAACTATGCAGATAATCCAGTGGAAAACATATTATATTTTAAGAGAATAACCAGTGAACATGTTTTTACTTTCTCGTCTTACTACGTACGTAGTATAGAGAAAATATAACGCAGTAGCAGCAATCGGCAATTTTTCGACAGGAAAACTCATCTTGTCGGGCCCTGGTAACGAAAAGAGGAAAGCTCTTTTTTCTATCTGTGGTAAATTATTTCCTGTAACACGTGTGTAGTCACAATCCACATTTTGTTTCGTAGGTCTTTGAAACCGAAAAATCGATTGACGGCAAAACATTTGTTTGTGCGTCTGTGGTCAACACTGGCACCAATTTTCTACTCTAAGAAAAAATTACGAGGAAAGTACATGTACTTAATAGATCTATTTTTTAGAACAGACTACGTGTAGGGATGTAGCGACTCCATTGCCCTGCACGCCCTTATCGGTGGGTGGTGAATGCAGCAATTAGCATGTGTACAGTATGGTCATAAAATATTGAATGGCTATTTTCCACATAAAGAAATACATAAATTCATAAGGACCCAGACCACCAGAAAACTGCAGTTAATTATTGTCTTAATTACTAAACAAAAGTCGACAATAAAGTGTCAACTTCGATACGGATGCTTTCTGTGGATCAGACCACTACTTAGTAAAAAGAAAAACATACCTTGTGTATAAACCTCACTTCAGAAGATATGGAAACATGGAATCAAATAAAAAAGGTAGAAAAATGGAAGGTCAGATGAGGCCAAGATATAATATTGAAAGCCTTCAACTTTCCATTTCATTTTTGTACAAATAGCATGTAGCAGAAAAATTAAGGTACGGCCCAATAGGAAATGCTGAAGATAAATATCAATTTTTAGACAAATGCACACGCGAAGCAGCTAAAGAAGTGCTAGGAGAAAAGTGAAAATGAAACTAAAGACCTGTGGTGGACAGAAGATATCAAGAACCTAGTTGAAGAAAAGAAAAAGTCGTATTTGAGATGGTTTTCAACAAAAGATTTAGGAGACAGAAATGAACATAAAAAGTTAAGTATTTAGTTATGAAAGAAGTGGTAAATGTTAAAAAATGTGTTTTGTGAACAAAAATGTGACAGGTTAGACAAGTGCAATGATAGTACCCAATCCAGAGAGGCATGGAATATACAACATTCTATGAAATTTAATTCTACCCAAGAATGGCCTTCAGTAGACCCAATTAGTATTGAGAAATGGGAAAAATACTATGGAAATCTTTTGACAGAAAATAGAACTGAAGTTGAGGGAATAGATTATGAACCACTGCAGGTAAATTCAGTCAAACCAGAGGTGACTGGAAGAGGCAAAAATGGTTTTAAAAACAAGAAAAATAAGAAAGCACTAGGGCCTGGAGGAATATCCATAGACCTAGTTAAATATTACCCTATTGTAGCTTTGAAAATAGTTACAGAAATATTCTGGCATTTTAAAAGGAGGTAAAATGCCACAAATATTAGCCTTTATAAATTCAATTTACAAGAAAGGCTGTAAATAAGTTTGTAATAACTGTAGGTGGATACGCGTGACTTCATCTTTGGTTAGACTATGGACATATGCTAATGATGAGAATTGAAATGTAAATTTCAGACCTCGAACATCAAAGTGGTCAAGATTTCAGGCCTGGAAAATCCTATATAACCAATATTTTCTGTCACCAACCACTTACAAATTAAAACAATTGAGCGAGTTAGGAACCTACACATACTTTTCACAGATCTGAAAAAGGCTTATGATAATATGCTAGTAAAAATGAGGTATTGGGGTAATGGAAGTGAAAGGAATGTCAACAACATATATAAATGCAGTCAAACAACTTTATAAAGATAACAGAAGTCAAGTAAAAGTGGGAAAATTACTATCAGACGATGTCTCAGTAACTAAAGGATTACAGCAAGGCTGCTGTATATCTCCTACCCTGTTTAAGATATACATTGATAAAGCTTTAAAAGAATGGAAAAGAAAGTGTAGAAGTATGGGTGTCAAATTAAGTAAAATGAAACATTGTTTAGTGTACTATTTGACGAAGACTATGTGATATCGGTAAAAGATGAAGATGATGTTAACCTATGTTTTCAGAAAGTTAGTTGTAGAGTATGAAAATTTGAGAATAAAAATAAATGTGCAAAAGACTGTGTACATGGTAGTGGGGGGGGATGTCCCATGATTTCGAAGCTAGTATATGAATCATTAAAGGCAATACACCATATAAATATTTGGGAGTCACACTAACAGAGAGGAACAGGATGTAAAAAATAAAATATAAAAGTAAAAATTACCACAAGACTCCAGTGAAATGAATAATTTCAACAAAGAAACAATACCCATGTATAGCTCCTTCATAGAGAGTACAATACTCTATGTAGCAGAAGTCTTGTCTAACAAACAATGGGAGACCAACTTGTGGCAACAGAAATTGTTCTAGGGAAAAGTAAACTTCCTCTGTTAGACAAAATAAGAAATGATGAAATAAAATGAAAGTGCAAGCCACCTTGAATGACATGATGGAAATTAAGTAACTAATATGGCATGTACATGAGAAGACTGAAATCTGATAAACTTCCACAAAAAATGTGGAAATGGATACTCAGTCGAGAAATTATAGAGGAATTACATGCAACATTTGCAATAACTCAAGATATGAAAAAAGAGAACAGGAAGATAAAGACGTGTGGGATAGTGAAATGGAAATTGGGAAGCGAAAAATGGTGAAGACTGTAAAGCTATCTCTAAATAGATACTGTATACGTAGATAGATATAGATTTCATTAAGTATACAAATCTCTATCATCTTTATTGTATTTTTGCAATGTGCTTGTTTTGCAATTTTTGAAAATCCAGTGTGTTCAATGAAAATGCTACCTGTGCCGTTTTTTATAAACCTAGAAAATCGTCTGAATTGTTAAAGTGTTCACCACAGAGACTTACAGAGAGTCAAAGACATACAGTGAGAGATCTACAGAGACACAGAGACGCATTCAGAGACATGCATACATTCAGACACATGTACAGAGACAATCAGTCAGATACTTTAAACGGTCAGAGATCTGCAGTCAGTCAGTCAGAGATCTGCAGTCAGTCAGTGATCTGCAGTCAGTCAGAGATCTGCAGTCAGTCAGAGATCTGCAGTCAGTCAGAGATCTGCAGTCAGACAGAGATCTGCAGTCAGACAGAGATCTGCAGTCAGTCAGAGATCTGCAGTCAGTCAGAGATCTGCAGTCAGTCAGTCAGAGAGATGCAGTCAGTCAGTCAGAGATCTGCAGTCAGTCAGTCAGAGATCTGCAGTCAGTCAGTCAGAGATCTGCAGTCAGTCAGTCAGAGATCTGCAGTCAGTCAGTCAGAGATCTGCAGTCAGTCAGTCAGAGATCTGCAGTCAGTCAGTCAGAGATGTGCAGTCAGTCAGTCAGTCAGTCAGAGATGTGCAGTCAGTCAGTCAGTCAGAGATGTGCAGTCAGTCAGTCAGTCAGAGATGTGCAGTCAGTCAGTCAGAGATGTGCAGTCAGTCAGTCAGAGATGTGCAGTCAGTCAGTCAGAGATGTGCAGTCAGTCAGTCAGAGATGTGCAGTCAGTCAGTCAGAGATGTGCAGTCAGTCAGTCAGAGATGTGCAGTCAGTCAGTCAGAGATGTGCAGTCAGTCAGTCAGAGATGTGCAGTCAGTCAGTCAGAGATGTGCAGTCAGTCAGTCAGAGATGTGCAGTCAGTCAGTCAGTCAGAGATGTGCAGTCAGTCAGTCAGTCAGAGATGTGCAGTCAGTCAGTCAGAGATGTGCAGTCAGTCAGTCAGAGATGTGCAGTCAGTCAGTCAGAGATGTGCAGTCAGTCAGTCAGAGATGTGCAGTCAGTCAGAGATGTGCAGTCAGTCAGAGATGTGCAGTCAGTCAGAGATGTGCAGTCAGTCAGTCAGAGATGTGCAGTCAGTCAGTCAGAGATGTGCAGTCAGTCAGTCAGAGATGTGCAGTCAGTCAGTCAGAGATGTGCAGTCAGTCAGTCAGAGATGTGCAGTCAGTCAGTCAGAGATGTGCAGTCAGTCAGTCAGAGATGTGCAGTCAGTCAGTCAGAGATGTGCAGTCAGTCAGTCAGAGATGTGCAGTCAGTCAGTCAGAGATGTGCAGTCAGTCAGTCAGAGATGTGCAGTCAGTCAGTCAGAGATGTGCAGTCAGTCAGTCAGAGATGTGCAGTCAGTCAGTCAGAGATGTGCAGTCAGTCAGTCAGAGATGTGCAGTCAGTCAGTCAGAGATGTGCAGTCAGTCAGTCAGAGATGTGCAGTCAGTCAGTCAGAGATGTGCAGTCAGTCAGTCAGAGATGTGCAGTCAGTCAGTCAGAGATGTGCAGTCAGTCAGTCAGAGATGTGCAGTCAGTCAGTCAGAGATCTGCAGTCAGTCAGTCAGAGATCTGCAGTCAGTCAGTCAGAGATCTGCAGTCAGTCAGTCAGAGATCTGCAGTCAGTCAGTCAGTCAGAGATCTGCAGTCAGTCAGAGATCTGCAGTCAGTCAGAGATCTGCAGTCAGTCAGTCAGTCAGAGATCTGCAGTCAGTCAGTCAGTCAGAGATCTGCAGTCAGTCAGTCAGAGATCTGCAGTCAGTCAGTCAGTCAGAGATCTGCAGTCAGTCAGTCAGAGATCTGCAGTCAGTCAGTCAGAGATCTGCAGTCAGTCAGTCAGAGATCTGCAGTCAGTCAGTCAGAGATCTGCAGTCAGTCAGTCAGAGATCTGCAGTCAGTCAGTCAGAGATCTGCAGTCAGTCAGTCAGAGATCTGCAGTCAGTCAGTCAGAGATCTGCAGTCAGTCAGTCAGTCAGAGATCTGCAGTCAGTCAGTCAGAGATCTGCAGTCAGTCAGTCAGAGATCTGCAGTCAGTCAGTCAGAGATCTGCAGTCAGTCAGTCAGAGATCTGCAGTCAGTCAGTCAGTCAGTCAGAGATCTGCAGTCAGTCAGTCAGTCAGAGATCTGCAGTCAGTCAGTCAGTCAGAGATCTGCAGTCAGTCAGTCAGAGATCTGCAGTCAGTCAGTCAGAGATCTGCAGTCAGTCAGTCAGAGATCTGCAGTCAGTCAGTCAGAGATCTGCAGTCAGTCAGTCAGAGATCTGCAGTCAGTCAGTCAGAGATCTGCAGTCAGTCAGTCAGAGATCTGCAGTCAGTCAGCCAGTCAGAGATCTGCAGTCAGTCAGTCAGTCAGAGATCTGCAGTCAGTCAGTCAGATCTACAGTCAGTCAGTCAGATCTACAGTCAGTCAGTCAGATCTACAGTCAGTCAGTCAGATCTACAGTCAGTCAGTCAGATCTACAGTCAGTCAGTCAGATCTACAGTCAGTCAGTCAGATCTACAGTCAGTCAGTCAGATCTACAGTCAGTCAGTCAGATCTACAGTCAGTCAGTCAGATCTACAGTCAGTCAGTCAGATCTACAGTCAGTCAGTCAGTCAATCAGTCAGAGATCTACAGTCTGTCGGACGGTCTGTCTGTCGGACGGTCTGCCTGCCGGACGGTCTGCCTGCCGGACGGTCTGCCTGCCGGACGGTCTGCCTGCCGGACGGTCTGCCTGCCGGACGGTCTGCCTGCCGGACGGTCTGCCTGCCGGACGGTCTGCCTGCCGGACGGTCTGCCTGCCGGACGGTCTGCCTGCCGGACGGTCTGCCTGCCGGACGGCCTGCCTGCCGGACGGCCTGCCTGTCGGACGGCCTGCCTGTCGGACGGCCTGCCTGTCGGACGGCCTGCCTGTCGGACGGCCTGCCTGTCGGACGGCCTGCCTGTCGGACGGCCTGCCTGTCGGACGGCCTGCCTGTCGGACTGCCTGCCTGTCGGACTGCCTGCCTGTCGGACTGCCTGCCTGTCGGACTGCCTGCCTGTCGGACTGCCTGCCTGTCGGACTGCCTGCCTGTCGGACTGCCTGCCTGTCGGACTGCCTGCCTGTCGGACTGCCTGCCTGTCGGACTGCCTGCCTGTCGGACTGCCTGCCAGTCGGACTGCCTGCCAGTCGGACTGTCTGCCAGTCGGACTGTCTGCCAGTCGGACTGTCTGCCAGTCGGACTGTCTGCCAGTCGGACTGTCTGCCAGTCGGACTGTCTGCCAGTCGGACTGTCTGCCAGTCGGACTGTCTGCCAGTCGGACTGTCTGCCAGTCGGACTGTCTGCCAGTCGGACTGTCTGCCAGTCGGACTGTCTGCCAGTCGGACTGTCTGCCAGTCGGACTGTCTGCCAGTCGGACTGTCTGCCAGTCGGACTGTCTGCCAGTCGGACTGTCTGCCAGTCGGACTGTCTGCCAGTCGGACTGTCTGCCAGTCGGACTGTCTGCCAGTCGGACTGTCTGCCAGTCGGACTGTCTGCCAGTCTGCCAGTCAGTCAGTCATATATAGTAATCAATTTTTTATATCCATATTCTAACACAAAAGAAACAATGGCGAACTGACTAGTAACTATGCCTGTCATGGATCTTTGTGAAATATTGTAATTAACTGTGTAGTCCTAGGACATGCATAGAAATAGCATGTTCTATTATAAAAGAATGGTTTGGGATACAAATTATTAATCGTGTTTTGTGTTAATCTTTGCAGGGAGAAGGTGTGCATCCTGTGATTTCAACCTGGACCGTCCGTTATCTCATATGAAAAATTAAATCAACTGAAATGTGTTGTGCTAAATTCTGATGACCAAAAACTAATTTGGCTGATTGCCTGAGCATTTGTGGAATTGTTTAATATTTTGTTTCTAATATAACACTGTAGCAGCAGCTTTTCATATTGTTACAAAGAAATAGATATACCATATCAGCACACATAATTTGTGTGTAATGAAGTGTAAGTAAACAAAGAATCAAATTATAAAAATATCATGATAATATACATGTATATGAGAAAATATGCATGTTTATTCATGTATATATGGATGAATGAGTGAAGTTTGTATGCATACATGCATATAAGAATTAGTTGTTTGGGCTGGTATTCACAAGTGAATGCAGCATTCTATTGTGTCTTTTGCCAACTAATCCCATTTGTCTGAATATGCTGTGTATGTATAAAACTAGTGATGTAAAAATGCAGATGTGTTTTACAGTGGCATAAGAGAAAATAATTTTATATTAACTATAGTGGACACCTGTATACTATAAAAAGAACTGAGAATTTTGAAGCAATTGACTATAGAATGCAGGTTAATGTATTGTTCCCGTAGTTCACTGTCAGAGATTGTTTTTTGGCCATTAACATTCTTGTTTAATGACTGATATATCCTTCCCATTGGTATTTTCATAGTAACTTTGTACTATTTGCAGAAGATATTTGAAGTTATGTATCTTTCTTAGGGGAGAACATCACTGATTTTTGAAAGAATCTTGACATGTTAATAAAATGCAAGTGCAGCTTCTGTCTTTAAAAAGAACATTTTGATGATAGTGTTAAATCCAAGTCAAGTTAGAAAACAACTAGAGCTATTTATGAATAATTAAAAAAGTTATAAAAATATATTTGCTATGAACTGTTGAAGAATTTAAGTGAACTTAAATATCTCAAAATATATATTGAAGTTTGGATGCCTGTTGAGAAGAAATAAATCATATTTTCAATTTCAACCAAAGGTGTATGTTGTAATAAATGTTAATTTTCTATAGTTTTTCAAGCAACTTCTTTTGAATATTCTGTGTTTTCAAAACTATATTTATTGATTTTTAATTGTATACAAGATGTTTCTTGGTAATTTCAGTGAATTTTGTGCAAGAAATTACATATGAATGTTTATGCAGTATATGTTGAAGGACAGTTAACTGCAATTTTCGTAAACAGAAAGTACTAGAACATTCTGTCATGCGAAATGCCTGTGCTCTTCCCTCTGATGTAACTTTATGTGCACTCCTCATCTCCCCAGAGATCTCTTTTATTCAATTTGTTGAATTTCAGTTTATTTTTGTCACAGAAGTTATTGCTGTGATTCTAATTTTGTGCCAATTTTAAAAATAATTCATGATAATTTTGTATGTTTTGTCAATCAGTTTGTCACTCTCTTTTCTTTCTTTCTTTCTTTCTTTCTTTCTTTCTTTCTTTCTCTTTTCATTCCTTTCCTTCTTTCTTTTTGTGTTTTGTTTGTACATTCTTTGCCTTCATTTGCAGACTGCAGTTATTGAGTGTAGATAGGTTTTCATAGTGGCATCTTGTTTTCAGTAAATATATCACTTTAAATTGTCAAAAGCTAATTTGTGCCAAGTTTTTAAAATGTTCATAATTTTTTTAATAAAAAAATTCTCTCTGAACTTCAGTACTTTCATGATTTTAGTTGTGGGTTGCTGATATTGATTGTAGATAGGTTTTCTTAATGCCACTACGTTTTCAGTTTTTCTATTTTATGTTATTATTACTGTTTGTAATCTAAGCATTGTGATTGATTCACAGTTATGTACCTAGTCCATATAACTGTGTCATCATCTGTTGCATGATAGTTGTTGTTGATTGTTAATGACTGTTGGAGGAGTCTCTTCCCCTTCCAACACCTAACTATGCCAATGCTGCAGTGATTGTTTTGCACTGTGCTAGAGCACAAAGAGATATTGATGGTTTTAATACCAACTATGTTACCAAGTCTATGTACAGAAAACATGCCGTTTCCTAGTCCCACTGTGAGTGCACTTGAAAAAGTGTTTTGTTGATGTCAAAGGGATATGTCATGAAGAATGTTTATACTATTGGTCGAGTGTTTAACAATGCATGTCATCATTGTAAGCTCTTAATGAGTGACGTCAAAGAACTGAGACATTCAAAGAAGTGGCGATCAAACTATTTCTTATGATAAAGTCGAAATGTTAGTTACCGAATATTGTGAATTGTAATTGATTACTACTGTAACCAAAGATGTGTCTTAAATGTTTGAGTTGAGTATGTCATGTTTGTCTTAATAGTCCACCAGTGTTCTGTTGTGTAATTGATAATATTGTACTTAGGGAGGTGGATCATCTATCAACATGTCTGGGAGGGGAAAATGATTTCTTGATAAGTGAGTTTATTTGCTTTTTGTGTTAAATTAATGCTCATTCAAGTCCAAAGGAATTCAAAGTAAATTCTCTTTTTTGATTTTTAAATCTGATGATAAGTTTAATTGTGATGGTATAGTTTATTATAATATCTTATTTTTATTCAATAGTAACTTGAACCAAAATATACAAATATATATTTTTAAATTTGTATGAAAACATGAACGGTTCAAAGTAGAAATTAAATAGTGAAGTATGTTTTGCCTTGCATATGTCATATGCAAGAGAATAGACTGGTGTTACTTTTTTAAGAACTTGTGGGGTGTTCAAGATGTTTTAGTTGTTTGATTGTATTGGTTCAGTTTATTGTAGAAAAAAATTGTTAATGTAGATTCATCATAGAAAGTGTTAAATATGTTTCTGTTTTATGTTAACTTTTATTGTTTTCTGTATTTGCATTATGGTGCAGAAAGGAGGATTGCCATCCATTTAATTAATTTTTTTTCTTTTTGTCATCCTTTTCTTTGTTTAATGACAGAAAGTTTCAAATGACACAATGAAAACAAGTTACAGTGTCATGGATGACAATAATTTGGTTTGTTTTATGCACTTGACAGTCAAGGTGTAAGTTCAAGGCATTTCTAATAAGAAAAACTCATATTACTGTGAATTGATGCAAGGTGAACCTCTTGTAATTAAATGTTCCTTAATGTGTTTTGAAATTGTCTTGTTTATGGTGTTATACTTAGTATGTGTTTGAAAACATTTATAATTTGGGATTAATATTTGCAATATTTGTTGATATGTGGGTATATTTATGTTCAAAACAAGTTTTAAATTTATTTATTTTTAAAATAAGGTTATTTTTACAAGTTTTAGATGTAACAATTTGCATTGGAATGCAGAATGCCAGCCATGCAAATGTCATATTTCCTTTAGTGCTGATACAGTACAAGAAATATTTAATTTGTAATTAGGCCAGTAATTGTTGCCAAATGTTTGATTTGTACTGTGTAAACATCAGTTGTTTGACAGTTTTGTGTTTCAAAATAGTTTCTGTTATTTTTGTGCATGTGAGCCTACTTTTCTTTTGTTATTTTTGTTGGTATCAGACCAGATAAGGTATTATTGTATATGAATATTTCATCAGCTGTTTCCATAAGGTATCAGTTAAAAAACCAGTTTGTACTATATTGAGATGGTCATTCAAGCATTTGTCAAGATGCAGATTATTTCTTGTTATTAATTTTTCTCAAGTAGTAAGTGTGTTGTTACATTTAACCTTCACATGATTTGTTGATGTTTTTGCACACAGCTGATGTGAATGGTCTACAAAAAATCTCAGGAACAAAACTGTAGCGCCACCATGTTTGTTTCTGTCCACGTGAAAATTTTTACCCTGACTCGCTAAGTAGCTCATGTGAGTGAGTCTTGTCAACTTGTAAATTCTGTCTTAACTGTTTGATATAATGAGAATGTGCTCACAATTTGCAAACATGAATGTTTATGTAAACTTTAAAGAAGTGTAGATGGAAATATTTAGTTTTTAAAAATATCCACTGTGAAAAATAAATAAAAATTAAATTTATACCATTATATACCCAAATAATTAGCATTCAATATTAAGGTTATCAGAAAAAATCAGTGTATTGTAAGAAACGCATGGGGAAATTAAAGTGAACCTATTTTGAAAATAATTTTTAATTTTTTTCTTCTCCTTTCACCTAGCATTTCCCTGAGAATCAGGTGCTTCTCTTGCAGCACCAAATTTGATACTACAGAATATACATATACAATGCAATCTATTTCATTGTGAGTGAAAATCAAAGGCATTTTCCCTGTAGGAAATATTTATCGAGCTGGGATGTTTCTATTATCAAAGATGTGAGGAAAGACAAATTATCTATGTCTTAACTGAATATTAAATCTTTTTTCTTCTGGACTGTGAGTTTCTTGTATCTCAGAAAGCGTTATTTTCAATAATTCTTTATCATTAGTTTCAGAAATTCATCCTTTAATTATGATGTTATTCACCATCACAGAAAAATGGTTTCAATGCAATTTTCCACTTCAAATAAACAATTCTGTACTCCACTGAAAATGAACTGTGTGCCATAGGCTGATGTTAAGGTAACAAAATTTTTAGGTCTCTCAATTCAGTAACACTTCAAATGTAATGTCCATTTATAAGAATTGAACACAAATTTGGTTAATTATACTATGTGTTCAAAATTCTTTCAAATTTAGTCAGCCTTCATACTCCTTAGTGTGTATTTTTCACAAATGTTCATTTCCACCTGAGATATGGCATATTTTGGGGAAATACATCTTATAGCTCTCAGACTTTTTTTAAATTTATTCATATAAGAGAATATGCAATCGGCCAATTACAATTTATAAGACATAATACAACAGAATTAACAATAATAATTTATAATTAGGATTTTTATAATATTTTTGATACAAGTCCCGGAACGATCGAGATCATCTTCCTTTACAGATTAGGCATACTATCTGTTCCAATCTCTTTCCATCTCATTCTTGGCCTTCCAATGTTTATCTTTCCTCTCAGCTTATAATCCAGGGCTTACACTGGAAGTCTGTCTTGCGGCATATTTCCAATATCTGTCACCCATTGCCGGGGTTGATTCAGAGACAAATTTTGGGGGAGGAAATTTGTATATGTGTGTGTGTGTATAAACACACAAATATTATATAAATTATAAACAACATAAATTATTTATCATCAAATGCTTTTAACTAAGTCATTTGAAGCGCTTCCACTCACAAATGCAGTAGTGCATACAAATTGCTGTAAATGTGCATATTAACGGCGTGAGAAAAATTTTAAAAAATAAAAAAAGAATACAGCAAAATGACTTTTATGCCATCTTAAATAGTGAAATTAGCACTATCCATATGAAAAGTTTGAAGAAAAATTTGGAGTCGTTTTTGAGAAAATGGCATTTGAGCATTTCTGAAAATGCAGAATTTTGAGCTCGTTTTTACAGAAAAATATTTAGTTTTTGAGAAACTTAATACAACATTTTTTAAAGCACATTTACTTGTAAAGCAATAATGTGAACAAATCGCCGCTAATGCAAATAATATCGATGTGAGAAACAAGTTTAAAAAAATTAATTTTTGTAATTTTTGAAAAAACAAAAGAATAGAGCAATATGGTGTTTGTCATCTCATAGAGTACATTTAACACCATCCCTACCAAAAGTTGAAAGAAAAAATTGTAGCCAAGTTTGAGAAAATATTGTTTGTTCTTTGTAAAGGGCACTTATTGCACGCAATAATGCGCGAAAACTACTAAAGTTTTCAAAAAATGTACATGACCTTAATGAAATAACAATGGATAAAAAATTTCATTTGAAAGAAAAATCTCTTTTTTCAATTTTGTAGTTGTAGAAAGTCGCCGAAAAAATTCAAACTATTGTAATAATCGAAACTAAAGAGTTAACAGGGAAAATCGGACCTATGCCACCTTTATAAGTGTATTTTACTCTATTCTTACAAGAAATGTAAAGAAAAATCAGGAGCCATTTTTGAGAAAATTTTGAAAATGTCCCTTGGGCTTCATGTAAAATACCTTCAAATATTAATGAATACTTTTCAAACTCGCAGAGCTGCAACTCCGGCCAGATCGGCAGGGGTTTCTTCAATTTGGGAAAAATCTACGCATGGTTTAGGCGTTAGTGTTGGTCACATACATCGAACGGACGGTCGTTTTTCCGTCAATCGATTTTTCGGTATCAAGGACCCACAAAACAGGGATTCCGGCTACACCACTAGATAGAGGATTCTTTTCCTAATTTAGCAACTGGATTTATCTACTTTTTCGTTATCAGGGCCGAAAAATCGCCGTTTTTTCGTGTAGAGTTGCAGAACTTTCTCTTTACTGCGTGATTGGTAGGGAGAAAGTAATAGTAATAATTTGTTATTAAAATCGTTGAATTCAAAGCTTCAAAAGGACGAAGGATTAGGGTATATAATTTTCCACTCTATGATACAATGTGAACATATAGAAATAAATAAATAGAATTAAATAAAAACGTCTGATAGCGATTTACAAATTAAACATTCGCTCACATACAAACATTACAGCCCAGAACTGAAGGAAGTGGACAGAATTGCATAAAATGTGTTTCAGGCTATTGTACAGGGTGCGGCAGAACCGACTAAGCAGTTTCTATTGATTACCAAGGGAGCTGTGGTGGGGGTAGGCAGCTGCAAGTGGTCTGCCTTTGTTCAGTAGTTAACCCCATTTCAGTAGCCAACATGGTGTAGACCGGTGCACATCGTGGTTTTGCCATTCGCGCTTATTATGAAAACAACAGATCTGTGATCGCTACACAACGAGCTTTTCGGTGACAGTTCAACATTCCACGCAACAATGCCGTTCCTAATGCAAACACAATTCGGTCCTGGGTTCGGCAGTTGGAGGAAACTGGTAGCACACTAAGAATAGATACACATGGTGGACGCATATCCATCAGAACGCCAGAAAATGTGCAGCGGGTGAGAACAGCAGTTCAACAATCGCCGCAACGATCTGCTCGACGACATGCTGTTGCATTGGGGATATCAGACCGCAGTTTGAGAAGGATTCTGCGATTCGATTTGAAGTTCCATCCTTTCAAAATAATGATTGCTCAAGAATTACGCCCAGCAGACTACGCCAACCGTCAAAATCTATGTGAGCAAATGCTTGCTCAGATCCCTCCGACTGCAGCTTTCTTCAGTAGTGACGAGGCACATTTTCATCTTTGTGGGTGCGCGAATAAGCAAAACTTTCGTTACTGGGCTGAAAATAACCCCCGAATCATTCATGAAAGACCGCAACATTCCCCGAAAGTGACAGTGTGGTGTGCCATTTCAAAATTTGGCGTGGTTGGCACTTACTTTTTTGAGGAGGAAGAAGTGACCGTGACAGTGAATTCCACACGTTATGTTTCAATGTTGAGAAATTTTCTGGAACCCAAATTGGACGAGATTGTTGAAGAACATGGACTGGGAGACTTGTGGTTCCAACAGTATGGAGCTACTGTTCACACAGCTCGAGTTTCACTTGATGTTTTGAGACAAATGTTTCCGGGACGCCTCGTCTCTTTGAAGGGTGATGTCGGATGGCCTGCGCGATCACCAGATCTGAGCATTTGTGACTACTTTCTTTGGGGATATCTGAAGGAAAAGGTTTTCAAAAGCCGCCCTCACACCCTAGCAGGGTTAAAAATGCGGATTATTGACGAATTTAATGCCATACCTCGCGATATGTGTGCAAGAGCTGCTCGAAACTTCAGGGATCGTCTACAGCAATGTATTGATGCTAAGGGCCGCCATCTTCAGGGCATTATTTTCAAAACTAAATGAATGTAAAATGGTATATTGTACTAATTTAGAAAATAAAAACATATTCTCTCTATATGTCCAGATTTACTTTTTGTTGCTCCTTAAAACTGCTTTGTCTGATCTGCCGCACCCTTTACTTATTCTTTTCCTTAGATTTCTTTCTCGTTTCTCCTTATTCATTTAGGATATTTTCTTTCTCTTCTTCAGTACGTATTTCGGCCATGGGCGGATCCAGCCGATCGTTTTGAAGCGGGCCATCGTAGATTTTTTGTTAAACAATAAACATTTACTATTATATTGTATTTTATTTTGTAATGTATTTATGATACTATACAATATTATTTTTTAAATAATTACATAATTCTAATATAAATAAATATTTAAATCAATTTTGGCAATTAAGAGAAAGTAACAAAAAAAACTCAAGGCCTTTGGAAGAGGAACGTGCCCTCCCCCTCCCTGGATCCGCCACTGATTACCGCGCCGTCTCCAGGCGCATGCAAGCGATCCATGCCCTAAGGCCCATTCACAATGTAAACGTAAACATAAGAATAGCGCATAGACATAAACACTGACATAAGTGATAGACTGAAGTATTCACAATGTCTAACATACACGTAAGCATAATAAGAGTTTCTATTGGCTGTGAGGCATTCTAGTTTACTATTGGTTGGATGTGAGAATCGATTTCAAGGTATCGACTGTGTCCATGGCCCATATGGCGTTAGCTCTTCTATCGACTTCGCTCCAATTTCGATTCTTGATTTAGAGTTGCCGTTCTGCGATTGGTTTATTTCTTATGTCTTATTTAAGCATAAGCACAGAAGCTTGAAGCTTTTAAGTAAACGTCTTACATGTTATGCTTATGCAAACGCATTATGAATTAGTCCGTTTAGAGACGTAGACCTAACTTTCATCTTAACGCCATACTTAGGTATATGTTTGCATTTGAATGGGCCTTTATTCCTGTTTCGGACACACTGTAATTGCGCGAAATGACAGAGCGGTCCACCATCACTCACCTAGAAAGAGACCTTATTCTGTCAACACTGTTTCCGGTTCCGTCGGCCCTACTCGAATACGAGGAAGTCGTCTTTGCAGCGGTTTTCAACCAGAGTAAGAAGGAGATATGAGCTCTCACCTCTTGGGAAGTCGAAAACATTTTCCATACGTACCACTGGGCTAAAATATACCGAGAAACAGCAAGAATTCTCATTCGTAACTAAAAGGTTAAGGACTGAACGCGCGGTTACTTTATCGATACATTGTAGACGTTTCTACAATTTGTTCTTGTGTTCTTCGTTGTGCACCTTCCGTCTTCGTTCTTCCTGTACTTTGACCTTTTAATTTTTTTCTATAGTCCTTTTTTTGCATGCCCCCTGTCATTTTTCTTTGCTTTCAGGGGATTTTAAGAACATTTTAAGAGTTTTTATTGATCCTTTTTGGTGGTGTTTTAGGTCATCAAAATCGCTAGTTATATTTCCTCATCCGAGTGATACTATAAAAATGCCCGACAGTGTGATCGATAAATTAAGAGTTTTTTTATTCAACATGTTTTGGTAGAAATTTCAGTAATATACCTCCTATTTTGGGGGGATTTTAATGCATTATCAAGTCTAACATATCTACATTTCATATCTAACATATCTACATTTCTTTTTGTTATTTTTTCTTCATCCATCATATAAATGTCTTCAATCCCAGTCAATAATTTGATAAAGTAGTCAAATCACTCGCAATTTCCGGGAAATTATATTCAATCTTGCCATATCTGTTTCTTCTAAATTCATTGTTTTTAACACTTTATAGGCTATATATGTCTTCTGATTACATCATGTTCTAACATATTCACATATCTATCCCAAGATTCTTGATGGCCTTGTCTCACTAATGATATAGCTTTATTCCTTTTTTGGTTGTAGATCTGTTTAGTCTGCTTGTTTCTGCTTCCTATAAGGAAAGCAATTTCTCGGTTTCTCCTACCTACCTATAAGGGAGCAGTTGACAGCTGTCATCACGTTTTGATATATCCATCTGTCAGTGCCCATCATTCATTAACTACCCTCGGGGCCAACAGATGGATCATATAACTCGGAGGCTCCCGATCCTTAGGATTTTCTCCCCATTTCCTGCACACTGGGGTAGACAGGTCTCTTCAGGTGAGGTAAAACCAATCAGTGTAGGGGAATAAACCCTAAATAAATTCTGCCAGTTTGGAGACAATCCCTCTACCGCACTCAATCTGCGCAGCACCTGTAATGCGGCCAGGAGATGTATTCTTCTATTAACAAGCCTAAGAAAAGAAGCCTGACTGATTTGATGACAACCACACCAAATGAAAAATGTTGATGCACATGGGAATATCAGATGTACTAAATGTACGAGGGTTGCCTTTTATATTTCAGGATTAGAGGACAAAAACAAATATTAATAATTGAAAATCACTTTATTGTTTTTCAAAATATTTCCCATGAAGATCTATACTGTTTTGCATGCCTTTGAACCAATTGTCGAATCACTTTTGCCACTCTGATGGAGGTATCTCCAAAACATGCATTCTGAATGCAGCAACCGCTTCTTCAGGTGTCGAAAAACGTTGACCTCTCAGTTTGTTTTTTACGTACGGGAATAAAAAGAAGTCATTCGGTGCCAAGTCAGGACTATACGGCGGATGACTCATCAAATCGATGTTTTGGATGCTCAAAAATGCAGTTGTTTGAGCCGATGTGTGAGTGCTCGCATTGTCGTGGTGAAGAGTGATCCGTCTTCGGCGGTAGGTTTTCCTGATTTCTTGGAAGACAGCTGACAAACAAATCGTTGTGTACCACTCAGAATTGACTGTTCTGTGTTGTTCTAGTGGTACGGTTGCGACATGTCCAGTTTTTCCGAAAAAACAGGCGACCATCTGTTTGGAAGTGCTTCGTGCGCGAACAACTTTTGTTGGATTTTGTTCATCTTAAAACACCTTACAGTCGACTGCTGTTTACTTTCGGGCTCATACGCGTAAATCCACGATTCATCACCTGTCACGATGTCATAGAAGTGTTTCGAAACATCGCGATCGTATTTTTTGAGCATTTCTTTCGGCCAACGATGTGATGTCACCCAGACAGCCAAGAAGTCAAAAGATGTAGTCATTTACATCTAGGGGTTGTTTGTATTTGATATGGGCATGATATTTCATCAAAGCATTTGTCTCAATTCCTTTGAATACCAATTTGAATATGAATAAGAAACTAAATTTCTTTTCGAAACATATTTATCAATCAATTCATATATAATATAATTTAGTATAAAATATATCATAAGTATTTGAAAGAAATAGAGGATATCAAGTAAACTCAATAGTATTTCATTGATGACAGAGAAATTAGCATGATTAAAATTGTATTCAATTTCTATTATAATCATAAGATGAAATAGTATCATTAATAGTTTGAATATTTAGAGCAGGGTGAAAGCCATCACATGGTACCTATGGAAAATTTGAATTTTCAATTAATGATACTATCTCAGTAACAAAGTCTAAATCCAATAATTTTTTGTTGTAATTTACAATATCATTAATTTAGTTATGATTTAAATAATTAAAATTTTTTAGAAGTGAATTGCCAATCTAATAATTATAATTTGACGTTTCAAGAACTGTGCAGTTCATGATACCATTTTTAGTAGACCAATTTATACATGGAAAAGTGAAGAAACCACTTAACAAAAATTTAGCAGGAGCACTTAGCAAAATTTAGCAATTGTTAAATACATGTTCAAGATTTTTAATACCATTACTATAAGATCTAATGATGATTTTGGTGGAAAGTAAACAGTATTTATTATATATTATGAATAATTAATTTTTAAGAGAAAAATAGGTTTTCGACTGATGAATTAACAGATATTAAGAGTTTGTATATTTATGGTTTATTGCAATCAAAACACCACCACCATGTTCCAAAGTACTTGTGTTTACATATCTATCAAGTCTATATATAATAAAAGATTGAAAAGTTCATTTAGCATCGAGAATGTTCTTATGAAGCCATATTTCCATTAAGATGATGATGTCCAAATTCCGGATATGCGGCTGAAGTCCAATTCAAGACATAACTTTGTATATAGACCTCTCATGTTCTAATAAAGTATGTTTTCAAAAACTGATCCAGTGTACTGTAAGTTAAACTCCTTCATATGTACATTCTCGGGCAATGAAAATACTTAAGCACAAAAGAGATAAAATAAAAATACAAAGGTTTGTTCATTAACATTTTTATTACTATTATTAAAACAATATTGTCCCTTTAAATGTGCCACAGAAAACATACAATCAATAATTACATAACATATTTAATATACAACAGTATACAAAGACCAAAATACTTTATATAGGAGTTCAATGAAATTATGGAACATTGTTGATGTTCATGGTATTACATAATTTAAGGTAAGCATTAAGTAATGTGTGAAAACAAAATAATTGAACTAAATTGACGTCACTCATATGCAAATCATTCCCAAACAAAGTACAGTTACAGTTGTTATCAACCCAGGTTCTATTGATTGATTTTTACAATACATATTATTTTTTATCGTCTTTGAAAATAGAGTACCCTCAAAATGAGACTCGCGTCATTTATATAAGCATGCTTTACTCTACTAACGGTTTTTGTTTCGATTTTTATTTCTCGCCTTACGAATAATTCCTAAGAAGAGAAAGTTATGTAATCGCGTGCTAGAAAACTCCGAAATTTCGCTAGAAAAAACCTTATAGTCGGGTTCTGGTAACGACAAAGTGGATAAATTCTGTTGCTAAATTTAGAAAACGTTCTCTAACTCGTGGAGTAGCCAGAATCCATGTTTTGTTGGCTCTTGATACCGAAAAATTGTTTGACGGCAAAACGTCCGTCTGTCCGTTGTCAACGCTAGCGCCTAAAACGTACAGCCGATTTTCTTCAAAATTGATATTCCTCAATCGATCTTAATAAACTCGTGGTTTCGGGAGTTAAGAAACGATATTTTGATTTTTGGAGATAAAGCCTCAAAAACATTTTCAAAATTTTCTTAAAAAAAGGCACCAATTTTTTAAAATTAAATTTTGTTATTGAATATTGCGATGACGTTTAAGAGAAGGGTTCAGATCTCATTTTCATTTGAATCCCCAATTTTTCGAAAATTAAAAAAAAAAGAGAGAAAGAAAGAAAAAAAACTCCAAAATTGAATAAAAAAATGTTTGCCCCAAACAAAGTATGTTGAACAAAATTAGTTCTTTAAAAGAAGTCATGTACAAGATTTTGAGAAAATTAGTAGTTTTTATGAAGATTGCGCTTGCAATTATGACATTTTCCCCCCTCAAAAAGACCCCAAATTTTGTTTAAATTCTCTTCACTTTTGTAATAAAAGATAGTAAAATATATTGTGCCAGACCTATTATAGACAGTAATGATATGGTTTTCGAAAATTGCAAAAAAGAGGTTTTAAAACTACATAATTGTAGGCAGGGATTTTTGTCTCAGTCGAAGTCTGTTGGACAAAATTAGGTCTTTAAAAAAGGTCATGTCTGAAAAATATCTTATTTCTAAAAATATTTTCTGTCAACCTGCATGAAATATTTTCATAAAAGTCTCTCCTTGTATTTAACAGAGTATGAGAAATAAATGAATGTATGAATTATGAGTAGTATGAGAGTATGAATTAAACTAGTGGTGTTATAGAATGGCAAAGACTTTGATTTGATGTATTTAGTCAAAAAAACAGTAAAAACTGTGTGACATATGGAGGAGAAGATCATCTGGACACATTTTATTGAATTCCAAAATCCCTTCCTGTCATTTCAACTATAAATAGTTGAAAGATGAGTAAAAGTTAAAAAAATAAAAATAAAATTAAAAAAACATTTCATTGCAACATTTCAAAATCTAGAGTTATCGAAAACTTATTTGCAAACAAAATGCAGATTTGATTTTTCTGCATTGCTAAGAAAATTGTAACTCGCTCTTATCTCTACTCCTACCACTACAAGCAAAAGGAGAGTTCAACAATGCGTGCGCATAGTGAAGCTACATTTATGTGCAGAAGCAAAACAAAGTGCAATCTCAGCATTTGCTCAATGGATCAGGGAAACTGGACAAAATCCTGATCAACATGGGGGTCATTGACCCTGAAGCTGAAGTACATTATTTGTTACAAGCATATTAAATCTTTTTAAAAAATTATGCAGCACAAATGTAAACTAATTCATTATACATTACTGTTTTGTTAAAATAAAAATTAGTTTTCTTTTTGATAATCAGTATAGTCTCTAATTGTGTAGAAACAGTTATACAGCAGAAAAGATTTTACTTTTAACTTAAATTTGTGTACCGACTTCAATTGTTTAAAGTCATCTGGCAATTCGTTGTACAGTGCCATACATGTATTGTATGTGGATTTCTGGTAGTGAGCTGTTGATACTGACACTTGATGAACGTGATTTCTACCACCTGTGTTATAATTATAAATATTAGTATTGCATGAAAATATACAGGATGTCCCGTTTAACTTGACAACATGAAATAACTCAAAAAATACACGATGTACGAAAAATTGAGTCGAGATCAAATCTTAACAGTTCTGAAGGGGGAATCTGCACCCCCCTGCCCCCAGCGGGTGGGGCGGTGGGCAACATTGAAATCTTAAATAGGAACCCCAATTTTTTATTTCAGATTCTGATTCTACGGACAAAAATACATAAGTTTTGTCGGAAACGTTTTTTCTGATTTGTGATAGCTGTAATCGCAAACATTTAATTTCCGAAGATTTCCGACTGTAATTGGAGTGCTTTTGCGTGTGGCCGCAGGGCATACCCATCAATTTGTTGGTAGCGTCTCTCCATGGTCTTGAACTTACAGTACCTCAGGTTACAGTACTTCAGAGGCGATCCGATAATTATTAAACATTTACCTTTCTGAACTAACATTCCTCCTTGTTGCTTTATGAATTATGTAAATGTGCAAGAAAAAATTGAAATGATTTTCATTTACGGCGAAGCTGGGAGAAATTTCGACGGTGCTGTTAATTTGTATGTTCAACGTTTTCCTGACAGAGTACGATCGCGTTCTTCTTTCGTTAGAATTGTTCAACAATTCTCTACTGACGGAAGTGTACAACCGAAGAAAAGAACACGTTGAGTTTCTGCTACTGGAGAAAATAATCAAATATCAGTACTGGCGGCAGTAGCTCATAAAGCACATGCGAGTGTTCGAGAAATATCTCAACAATCCGGGATTCCTCGTATGAGTGTTGGAGGATACTAAAGATACATAAATTTCATCCGTATCATGTATCCTTGCATCAGGAATAAACCGACAATGACTTTCAAAACCGACTACAGTTTTGTCAATGGGCAGTTTAGAGAATACAAACGAATTCGAACTTTTTTACTCAAGTAATATTCTCTGATGAATCGACATTTACAAACCACGGTGAAGTTAACCGCCATAACAAGCATTTTTGGAGTATAGAAAGCCCACACTGGATTCGTCAAGTAAATCATCAGCGACCTTGGTCTGTTAACGTTTATTGTGGAATAATTGGCGATAAACGTATCGGGCCATACTTTATTGACGGTAATATAAATGGTGACAAGTAGCGAAACCTTCTTGATAAAGAACTACTGAGAATGCTCGAAGACGTAATTTTGGAAATGCGACAAAACATGTGGTTTCAACATGATGGTTGCCCAGCACATTACTCATTAGTAGCACGCAAGGTATTGGATCGGGATTACAATAGTCGTTGGATCGGTAGAGAAGGACCAGTGCACTGGCCAGTCAGATCACCAGACCTTACCTCACCAGATTTTTTTTGTGGGGTTACCTAAAAGATGTCGTTTACAAAGAAACACCTACTACTCGTGAAAACATGATGCAACGAATAAGGGACGCTTGTGCCGCAATTATACCAGATATGCTTATGCGATGTGTTCGTTCATTTGTAGGACAAATCAATAAATGCATTGAAGTTCAGGGCCATCATTTTGAGTATTTCCTTTAAATAAATGCTGAGGTATTTGTAGAATCATCTAAAACCAGCATTCCGATAGTGAGAGGCAAGGGGACTCACTGAAAACAAGCACCCCGAAGGGAACAGAAAACTACTACGTCCACGTCTTTGTTCCTGGGTTGCGCTAAAAGTAGTTTATTGACTTCCGTAGAAAATACTGATTTTTATTAACAGCTCAGAAATAATCGACCACGCTCAAAACCACTCAAATTACAATAGGAAATCTTTGGAAATCACATTTTTGCGATTACAGCGCCACCTATCACAAATCATAAAAAAAGTTTAAGACAAAACTTATTTATTTTTGTCTGTAGAATCCGAATCTGAAATAAAAAATGGGGGTTCCTATTTAAGATTTCAATGTTGCCAACCGCCCCACCCGCTGGGGAGGGGGGTTGCTGATTTTAGCATAGAATGATTTCCCCTTCAAAACTGTTAAGATGTGGTCTGGGTTCAATGTTTCGTACATCGCGTATTTTTTGTTATTTCAAGTTGTCAAGTTAAATGGGACACCTGTATTCCCACCGTTTAGTAAGTCAGTTTTGACAAATATTACAGATTCGTAAGTATGCAAGGCAAGGCAATGGTAAGTTTCCAAGCTCAACAAAGAGAGGCTTGCAGGGATCACGTAGATGGCATTATTTCATTATTCGAGTAATTTTCTTTTGCAATCTAAAGGTCTGGGTACTTCATGATGAGCTTCTCCCAGAATAGCACGCCATATCTCTGGCGGGAATGCACATTTGCAAAATACACGCAACGAGTTGTATGAAGGCTGATAGAATTTTAAAGAATTTTGAACGCGTAACATAGTGAACTTAATTTTGTGTTTAATTCTGTTATACGTACATTCCATTTGAGGTTTGACTCAATTGAGAGACCTAGAAATTTTGTCACCTTAACAAAAGCTAATTACATATTGTTCATTTTCAATGGAGTATGCGATTGCTGATTTCAAATGCAAAAATGCATTGAAATTGTTTTTCCTTCGTTAACTATTAATTTGTTATTACAAACCCAATTTGAAACTTCTGAAATCGTACTACGAGTATTTACTGTTTAATTTTTGCAAAGCACATTCGTTTCATCGGCGAACAGAACTGTTCTGTTTTTCATAGACGAGGGCATATCGTTAATGTATAACCGAAAGATGATAGGAACCAAGATCGAACCTTGTGGGACCCCATATTCAATTGGTAAAGAATTGGAAAGATAAGTAAATAATGTCTTTTCGTGCCGGAACGGTATTTCTACTCTTTGAGATCGATGTTTAAGGTACGATGTTACCCAATCTAGGGCAATACCACGAATTCCATAAGAAGGTAATTTTGATAGCAAGATGTTACGGTCAATAATGTCAAAAGCTTTTGAAAGATCTAAAAATATTCCAATGGGTACTTCATTTTAGTCCAATGATGAAGCAACATCTTTAAGAAGAGAAAAGAATGCAGTTTCTGTAGATTTTGATTTTCTAAAACCGTGTTGAACCGAGTCTGAAAATGCTTCGTTTTTCCTGTGATAAGTTTCCATTCTATTCACCCTTTCTCGCAGTAGTTAGTTCTTTAATCTCTTTAGTCAGAACTAGCTTTTCGGTTGGGCCTGATTCTCTTCCCAGATGCCTTCTTTGGTCGCCCAAAGAACGTTTTTTTCACATTTTTTCAATTTTTTTTGGCTACCTAATGCTAGAACTGAAACCATCATACATATATTACTGTTGTATAAGTGCAAATGCCATGTCTACCTGGATGGCCGAGGTGGCTAATTGGCGGATATGGACTCAGCTCTTCGGAGGGTAAGTTTGCTGGTTCGGGTCTTATTCGGGGAATATTATTTGTTACAATTGTTGTTGCCGTAGAAAATAATGACGTTCTGGCAGACGCTACAACGGAACAGCAAATAGAAAGTTCTATTGTATTTAATTTTTTAGAATTCTACAAGCGTCCCGTTTTGAAACGTATCAGCGTTATTTTCAACACTTTAGTCAGAAAGCTATTTTCTTCAACTTTTTAAGTTGTCGGCTTAAGGAAGATGTTAGTAAATAAAAATAAAAAAGGAAAACATGCTTCCTAAAAACTCAAATAATTTAATATATACACAGAAAAGAGCATTTTTTGTTTTAATGCTGCAAAATATTGATGTTTTGCCACAGTTATAACACAAATTACAAACGATTAAGTTAAGCAATGCGAACATTTTTTCAAAAACTTTGAAAATTAAAAACATCTCGAAAATACATCCTTGCTTTCCTGTGTGATGTGCTGCAAGAATATAGCATAAATGGAGGGAGGATTGTAATGATATGTCATTATTTTCTTTTCACTTTAGAACAATGTCGTTTAACATAGAAATTCATTTTATGTTATGACGAAACGACCCATTTTTATTTTTTGCATTTTTCATCGATTTCGACTAAGTAATTTTTTACCTTTTACGTCATTTTTACTGGATTTTTCGCTGATTTCATCGATTTTTATATTTTAATGGTTCTTGCTTCAAACAATATTTACGAGGTGTAAAAGTTCACCACAGAATTCCTGGGTTGCCTATTCGATTTCTTAGCTCATATATTATAATGTCAGCCGTTGTGAGTATAATGTAATCTAAGGTTCCTGTGACGTTTCTGGGCACCTTCGACCGATTTCACGATAAATAAAGGCAGGGATTTTCTTTAATACATAAAGAACAGTCCAAATCCCAAGTTTGCAAGCTGTGTTTGCTTAACCAAAGGAAAAAGCCTCGATTACATCAGTAACATATCGAATAGCTTTACTTATTCATCTGAAAAGATTTTGTGAAAAGATTTTGATCAATTTTTTTAAAGACATTTTTAAAGCATTTTAAGAGCATTTTATTGATCCTTTTTGTCAATGTAGTTTTATATCATTGTATGTTTTAGGTCATCAAAATCCATCCCCTACGCATGACCATGGGAATAAGAGAAAAATAAAGTTCTCAAATCATTATCAAATCGCCAATGCTTCATTGGCAGGTATTTAAAATATTAAAATTTAAAATATAATTAAAAAAAATAATTATAAGGTATTTAAAATTAAATAATTAATAATAAAAAAGAAATCCAAATTAGGGACTATACATTTTCCCCCCGTTTCATGTGGAGTGGCCATGTTATGGTATAAAATCATGTAATATCTTTATACCTAAACATGCACCATTTTATAATTTTTGTACCTAAATATGCACCTATGTTTAATATTTTTTGCACTTATTTAAACACCTAAGCCGCAAAACGTTTATCTCTAAATGTCCTCTAATGATTACTCATTGTTTTACAGTGGTTGTGACAAGAATTGTATTATATTTAGGGAGCGCCTCCCACCGCCTTATTGAAATGGCTGTATGTTAATTAATTTTTTTGGTACAAACAATATTTTGGTGAATCAGTCCAGTACAAACAAGGTACAAAAGATTTAGTATGGTTTCACATTTTGTACGGTGATGGGTACGCGCTTAGCGTTGTGGTTAACGTTGAACCTCCCGCCGCCACCTTAAAATGACTGTATCTTCATTAACTTTCTGATACAGACGAAAATTCTGGTGGAACTATCCGGTACAAACAATTGACAATGTTTCCATTTTTTTACAATGGTGGCGGTGTCAGTATGAAGTTGGCAACACCACAATAGAAAGTGCTGTATCTTGGAAATTATTTTGGTACAAACGAATGTTATTGTGGTACAAACGGATAGGAACGAGGAACAAACGAATGGTAATGGTTTCAGTGGTTTTTGCTGTGATGGCGGTGCCAACGTCACGGACATTAGCTCCGTTAGGGTACGTCCGAATATGGCGGTCTCGCGACGAGGGATGGTTCGTGAAGGTTTGTGCCTTCAGGAAAGAAATTCCTCGTAACTGTGTAAAGGGCCCAAACCTGTTTCATGTCTGTGAAAGATCCACTCTGTAATCGCAAACACGCCTCCTTAATCCTCTGATAAGGAAGTGTTACGAACTTTGTTTCGGGTGTAAGGTTGGCGACCAGGACACGAATTGGCCCCCATATATGCTGTGTGTTATGAATTACACTCTTGACTTACCAGTTAAAAGGTTCACGATACATACGCTATGCTGTTCCTAAGATTTTGAGGGAACCAACGGATAACACAATAGACTTTCATTTCTGTCTGACAAAAATAGTTGGAATCACCTCAAAAACGAAGAAAACTGTGCAATGTCCTAATTTACCATCTGCTACAAGGCATGTATGGCGGTGAGGAATTGCATGTGACATGAATACTTGAAACTACTCCTTATACTTATCAAATATGATAAATACAAATGAATTAAATGTGGAGATCTCAAGATAATTACAATTCTGCACGACTTGCATCTGGGGTACACAACGCACTGCTGCTTTCTATGTGATTGGGACAGCAACGATGGTAAAAATCACTATTGTGGAAAAAAGTTGCCTGCTAGATTTGAACTACTGTCTTGACTGCGAAATATGGCTAACACTCCTCTTGTTGACCTCCAAAATGTGTATCTACATCCACTGCACATTAAATTGGGTCTCGTCGAAACCTCGTGAAAGTCATGAACAAAACATCACGTGGATTCATGTATTTGCGAGAGAAGTTATCAAGGATATTGAAGGAAAACAAAGGAAGTTATATTTGTAGGACCGCAGATTAGACTCGCAGATTAAAATGGCTGACGAACATTTTGTTGATTTGTTGAGTGATGTTGAAAAAAAGCTTGGCTTACTTTCACAAGAGTCTGTAAACACGTTTTAGGCAACCATAAGAAAGAGAACTTGCGCGCTATTGTACATAAGAGAGACATTGTACATGTACATATATTGAGACATGTACATGTATACATACATTACGTACATGAATTAAGATCATACCACTGTATTGGATGTATCATATCACTTAAATTACACTTTAAGTATGATCATTTGGACTTTTTCCCAGATAACTTCGCGGCCGTTAGTGACGAACATAGGGGCAGTCCATAAATTACGTAACGCAAATTTGAAGTATTTTGAATACCCCTCTCCCCCTATCTCTCACCTGTGACACGCGCTTGAACCCCCATGAATAATTACGTAACGCTTCCGACACCTCCCTTGTAAATGCAAGTGAAGCAAAATCATAGCACAGTAAAACAATTTGTAATCATTTTATTTGTGTAGTATAGTAAAACTTATGATAAATGAAAGTCGAAATTAGTTGGCGATGGTGACTACTCCTAACAATAAGATAAGGGGCAAGTTGTGAGTGAAGGAAGGTCGCAAGGGGAGAATCTTTTTGATCACAAGCCGTACACACGCACCGTCATGTTTGATGCATGAACGATAGTCTACTGCACCAATTTAAATGTTCTAGATTATACTGCATACAGTTTTGAATATTTTCTTCCAAATCTTACATATTAAAAAATGATAACTCAAATTTCAGCAATTTCAGCTCAATTTCAGCAAATATTGAAAAATGTAAAAAAAAATATCAATGTTACGTAACATTAAACTAATACCCGCTACCCCTATGTAACGCATCGACACGCTGCCTCAAACCACCTCCCCCTCTTTAGCGTTAAGTAATTTATGGACGCCCCCATAGCGAACGCTTCCACCAGTACATTTCTCAAACGGAAAAGCGTTATCAAGGCAATTGGAATGACGTAATGTTGTCTGACTATTGCGGGACATTTTGAAGAGTCGTTCCTGAGGCAAAGTATCGCAAGAAATGGAGAAGGTAATATTTTTAGTAATGTTTCTTCACTTATCTTAACACTTAGTTGATGTATTTTGTACTGCATACATTTGGATCTGTTGTTATTAGAGCGCGTCATTTTGCCAGATACATATAATACATAGGGAGACATCCGCAATTACAACGACGATCATCACATGAAAACTGATGATACAGAAATTCTGAAATTAGATCTGGATTAAGAGACAAATTGTCTTTCAGAATCAGTGTTTTGTTTTTGTTACAGAAAAAGGTTTTCTTTGTAAACTAGTGTAGTTAAATCAATGTTATATATTTAAAATATATTTCAATCATTATATATATATATATATATATATATATATATATATATATATATATATATATATATATATATATTCACACACAATCTTTCTGGTAATCATGATTTATCCACCTTTTCGTTACCAGGGTCCGGCACTTAAGTTTGTTTTCAAAAAAACGCTGTTTTCCGGTGCATGATTTCAATACATACCTTCTTATGGTGTAAGGCAAGAAAGTAAAATAATTTATTTTAGAGATATCAAATATTGAGACAAAACTCAAATATTAAAGAATAACAAAAAGAAAAAAAGTGTGAGGTGTACACAACCACCCAGCCAGGACGACGGTTTATGGCCGATTTTCATTTATAAACGCCGCCGTCGGTAGCCAAATTTCTTAACTAAGCTCCGTGAAATCACGGAAGTTCAGCAATTCCGGACATCATGGCTTCCTAGGTGGGTGACCATCTGGGAACCTCGCTTACTAACGCCGCCGAGTCTGCAACGTGACGCGAGTTGAAAAAAAAGAGAAAAATAAAAGATAAAGAGAAATAAAAAGATAAAAGAGAAAGATAGAAAGAAAGAAAGAGCTTTTTTTATGGAATTAAAAATCTATTTTCTACGGTGATAATTATTTATGAAAATTGCAAAAATCAACAATACCTCACTATACTAAATTGACTAGTTACGTTTTGCCGTCATTAGATTGTTCGGTTTGAAGAACCCACAAAACAAGGATTCTGACTACATTACGTGTTAGAGGATTTTTATTTCTAAATTTAGCAACTGGATTTATCCATTTTTCGTTACCAGGACGCTGTAATGTGAGTTTTTCTGCAGAAAATTCGCTGTTATTTTGCACAGCATTACATAACTTTCTCTCTACTCCATAGTAAGAAAGTAAAAAAAAAAATACAATATAACCTCAACTATATCATACGTCCGCCATAGCTTTAAAAGTCGTGTAAACGTCGCGTAAAACTGAAGGTGGAACTAACAGGGACTGCCTTTCCAGCAGCCCGTCGAGTCCCAATACTGAGACACATGAACAGCGAGGGAAGCGAAATCAACTATGCCCATACTTCGCTGCAAGCAGCAGGGACTGGCAGTTCCAAGGAGGGAAATGGAATCGCAGCAGGACACGGCAGAAGCTTTTCGCAAATTATACACGCACCAGCAAAGGGGTTATATTGGTCATGTAATTGAGTGAAATACTATTTCGCATATTTTATTTCAATATCAAAGAGAAATTAAATAATTCTGACAACGACTGGAGGCTGCAGGCCTGTCCGTAAACTCGTAAGAATACGAGGGGTGGAGATCTCTTCTGAACAGCACGTTGCAAGCCATCTCAGATATGCTCAATAATGTTCGTGTCTGGGGATTTTGATGGCCAGAGTGAGTGTTTAAATTCAGAAGAGTGTTCCTTGAGCAACTCTAGCAATCCCGAACGTGTGGGCTGTCGCATTATTCTGCTGGAATTGCCCGAGACCGTTGGGATGCATAATAGACGTGAATAAGTGCAGGTGATCAAACAGGATGCTTACGTAGGTGTCACCTGTCAGAGCCTAGACGTGTCAAGTGTCCGATATCACTCCAACTGCTCACGCTCCGTACCATCACAGAGCCTCCACCAATTTGAACAGTCCCCTGTTCAGCAGGGTCCATAGATTCATGAAGTTGTCGCCATACTCGTACACGTCCATCCGCTCGAAACAATGTGAAACGAGACTCGTCAGACCAGGCTACGTGTTTCCAGTCATCAACAGTCCAATGTTGGTGTTGATAGGCTCAGGAAAGGTGTAAAGCTTTGTGTCATTCACGAGTGGGCCTTCGCCTCCGAAACCTCATATTGATAATGTCTCGTTGAATGGTTCGAACACTGACACTTGTTGATGACTCAGCATTGAAATCTGCAGCAATTTTCGGAAGGGTTGCACTTCTGTCACGTGTAATGACGTCATCGTCGGTCCCGTTCTTGCACGATGTATTTGCCATTGGCCTCAGCGATGCCGGAGGTTTTATGTTTTATTCTCGGTATTCCCGATATTCTCGGTACAGTCGTGAAATGGTCGTACGGGAAAATCCAATTTCATCGCAACCTCGGATATGCTATGCCCTACCTCTTTCGCGCCGACTATAACACCACGTTCAAACTCACTGATTATGGGCCTTTGTAGCAGCAGTAACCGATCTAACATCTGTGCCAGACTCAGGTTGTCTCCGGTCGTTGCCGACCCGTGTGCCGTATTCTGATTGGTTCCAGATCTCTTTATTTTAATACGCATGGCTGTATCATTTTTTGGCTCTTCAGTGTATTATCATTTCAGTCTTCTTTGTACACAAAGAGAATCATATGAATATGACTTAAGTTTACTAATAGTATTTTAATTTTTCTTACTAACTAATCAATCAATCAAGTGATGTAACAAATTTAGAAATATCAAATAAAAAGTAACTTATCTTTTTGAAAATGTGATATTAAAAACAAATAGCATTAATGGTGTTATCTCCCAAACTACTTTTTATGAAGCTATATATATATATATATATATATATATATATATATATATATATATATATATATATATTGAAACGCGGAGCGTTTCTCCAATTAATTAGAGACACAGAGCGTGTTATTATAATTACGACCATTTTGAACTGCGCGGCAGTAGCGGCGAGCGGCGGACGGGGACTAGGGAACGAATCAGGCGCAAAGGCGGCGAGAGACGACGCGAGACAACGGCAGTGAGCAGTGTGAGGTAGGACTTGGGAGAGGTCGGCACGATATTTGGTGCGCGTGGTAAAGAGGACAAAATCCAGTTGACCAGTGTAAGGAAAACTATCAGGAAGTGAATGAAACGTGATAGAGGCAGATGTTGAACAGTGCAAGCTAATGATCGTGTTCATAGTGTCAGAAACAGTGGAGAAATGGGGCAAAACTATAAATCGCGTAGGTGGTACCTGCACGAGTGGTGGCCACGTGCTCACATTGTGGTAATTAGGGAAGTGGAGGAGAGTCGACGAACTGTGTTACAATAGAGCAGCGAGATATACTGCAAGGACCAGACGAACAGTAATCTAGAAGCACTGCATACTTCAGTGGAACGACACATGCAACGGTTGGCGTCCAAGCAGAAGGATTTGCGTAACCGCCGCCGTGGGCCGGCGATGTGGGAGCCCGCCCTGCCGACCGCCCGAAAGAGCGCCGAGCCGTACCGAAGGTCACCGACCGTCGCAGCCGTTAGAATTCATCAGAGAACAAACGACATATTCTCGGTGCCCGAGGTATTGTAAAATCTAAAATTGTAAACTGAGTTTTGGTACCAAAACAGGGAATAATTGTATTTGAGGCAATGTACTAAATGTATGATTCTAGAAATAAATCGTGTTTTTGTTCAGACAAAATTATAACTTTGTTTTGCCAATGTGTTGCCGAATCCTTGAGAGACCCATTCACGAGACAAGACACCCGTCCTTTCCAAATTTTATTGCAGTGAAAAGTACCGCCAAACAGGTACGTCACAATATATATATATATATATATATATATATATATATATATATATATATATATAGCCAGCAATATATATTGCTCTTACTTCGTCCACACTTGTTTGATATCTTGGTTGGTTTGATACTTAATAAATCATCGTCCAACAAAGTCAAATACTTCCCTTTTACTCCATTACTTTCAAATCCTGGCATTTCTTTTTTTTGGCATTTCTTTTGTTTTCCACTGCCAGAAACTGTCGGCTATTAACTGTATTTACATAATCTACATTAACAAGTTCTACATTTTGAGCGTCTTCTTTAATGACTCGACATAAAATTTTCCATGACATTTTTCATTTCTTGCCATAACGTGTTCTTTTTCGGCATTACAAATATAGAATTGGACGTTTTCAAATCTTGGTCATACTGTTTTGGATGCTGCAAATAAATCAACATAGCTGTAATTTCACCGCGTCTTTCTTTCACTCATGCACGTAGTGCTTCGGATAGTTCATTGCTTAAAACTGTGCATTGCTTCTCCAGCTTCTCTAAAATAAATCGAAATGTTGTGTCTGTCGTTTTTAGGATAGACTCTCTTCTGCAATTCTCTCTTTCATTTCTTTCTCTCTTCGACGCACAATTTAAAGGGCTGCAATTACATTTTTGGTTTTGTGCTATTCTTCCGTTAATTTTATGTCAGATGATATGTGGGCGACAGTCTTCTCAGTGCACACTTTTAGACTGTAAAAATCTTTTTAAAATATCAAGCAAGATGTTTCAGCGGCAATCTAGGATTGCGCGTAATTATTTTTCTGTTCTGTTTTCAGTGGGATTTCAAGCTAGTGGTAGAACTTTGGCTAATTTTCAATGAATTAGAACCTCCAAATACCTTGCTTCGTGCTTTGAATATGAACTATTTTCAACCAAATGTGCCATTTTTCATGTATCAATTTACATTTTTGAAAAACTGAGCTATCAGGGTTGATATATTTATGGTTGCCGTTACAGTTCGCACATTTTGGAGTCGCTCCTTTGCACTCTCCACCATGATGAATCTCCCCACATGCCAAACAATACTTCTTACCGCGGCAGTCTTTCGCTATTTGTCCAAATTTAATACAATTGAAACATTGCATTGGACGACGAACGTACTGTACTACGTTGGATTTCAGCACATAAAGTGAAACTTCTTCAGGTAAAATCTCACCAATCACTATCAACTCGGAAGTGGTAGGGATCCACGTCTTTTCGTCTGGTGTCGATATATCTTTTCTATTTAATCGTGTTACCTTCACTATTTCAGTTGACGAGATTATGAGCCGGTTTCACCAAACTGGTTTAAGTATCTCGCTAATCGTGTTTAAATAATCACGATTGAAATTAATCCCACAATATAATTAAGTTAATCGAGTTTTCGTGCTGAAAATGAGAGGTTGGTACTAGTCGCGGAGCACTGTGGGACTCAATTTTTCTGATACATGTTCTTTGCCCGCTGAGAAGCGCATCTTTGAGATGTGTACTGTTTATTCTAGCATGTGTGTGAGTCGTCTCGTGTGGTTGTGTACGTTGTGTTGTGAAGTTTTCGTGTGGTTTTCCTCTTTCTTATTACATTCTTTCCATTATATTTTATCGTTTCATATTATATTATTTTACTTATTTATATTTCTTTAATTCCTTTTGCTTATTTCTTATAGTTTTTTTTATTATGGTCGATCTTAAAAAACGTGCTCCGTACTTCTTCGCTCAGTAGAAGATAACTGTTAGCGAAGTTAGTAGGAAATATTTCCAAATAACAGAATACTTCGAGGCCGACGGTGCAACGCAACGGCAGAAGGCGACGCGTAGTGCCGTTGCTGTGTTTTCGTGAGCCGCTGTAAGCCGCTGACCCCGAAAGGCGCTTGTTAGAACCTAAAACAACGAACTATCTCGCCATTAGTAATGGTTATGTAATACTATTAATACCATAATTTCTCTCCGAATTATTTTTTGTAAAACTCATTTGAAATCGTAGAGCATTTGGGCGAAAAATAAGCAGAATGCAAGAAAGTAAAATATTTACAAGTTAATAAATAAAACGATTTTGGCGCTGGAAAACAAATAGATCGAAAAATACATAGTTGTAATTATTAAACACTATGGTATTGTAATATTCCACAAATATATATAACAGTATTCGTTTTTATTTCGGCGAACTAAATGCAGCTGTCATTATCGTGTTATCTGTGCGGTGCGGCGTTACAACAGAGGAGAGTATATCTCTACTCTATGCGTTACAATGGGTAACAACAGCCAACAATGACCGCTCATCTATTCGTTTCACATTTAACACAGTTTATCAAAGGCAATTGAAAATGAAATAACAGAAAATTGTAATAAATAATAATAAAATGATTCATGAAATAATAACGTAGCATTCAACTGCATAAATTGGGAGCGGGCGACTGAAGGCTAGCAATCTTTATTTCATATTTATTTCAAATAGGTTTTAAATAATGTCAGAAAGATAAATTTGTAGACGTATAACAAAAGATTCAATGTAGTAAGAAACGAACAAACAACTTTGAAATACTATACACATTCTAACTTAGCACCCGACTGCCCCAAATTACCATCAAGAAGCACAGCATTTTCAGAGCGGACAACTAACTTTTACGCAAATTACTCCAAAACTTCTCATTGTTTTGAAAAATTCAACAATACCTGATTTGAAAATCTGTTTTTGGTGAACACATTTAATTAAGAAAAATTAATTTTCATAATTGTAGACGCCAAAAAATGTTTGAATTTTTTCAATTGTCGAAAAATCAGGGTTTTCAACCAACATGAGATCTGGACCAGTTTCTTAAATGTCCTTCAGACTATCCACCAACAAAATTTCATAAAAAAACAATGGAACCGTTTTTGAGAAAAAAATGTTTAAACAAACATTAAGTGGCCTAAATTTCAGGCAACATTGCGCGCAAAATACATTTTCGAAAAATTGTGCACGACCTTATTTCCAAATCTATCTTTAAAGAATAAATTTTGTATTTTAGTTGTAGGAGGGCGCCGAAAAAATGAATTTTTTCAACTTTGGAAATATCAGTTATTAACGAATATGACACCTACGCTATTATATTAAACATTTTTCAGACTATCCAACAACAAAATTTCATCAAAAACGATGGAGCTATTTTTTTGAACATTTTGAAATTGTCCCAGGGGCTTCATGTAAAGTACCCCCCCAATTACAATATCAATTTCAAATTCAAGGGGCCGCGATATCAGTCAGATCGATCGGGGAATATCGGTTTTGGAGAAATTCGGCTGAACGGTTTATCCGCCAGCGTTGTTTACAGACAGATGGACGGACGGACAGACGTTTGCCGTCAATCAATTTTTCGGTGTGAGAGATCCACAAAAAATGGATTCTGGCTACACCACACGATAAAAGATTTTTTCTCTAAATTTAGCAGCTACATTTATCCACTTTTGCGTTACCAGCGCCCAGTAATTCTTCGCCCAGTCGAAATTCAGCGCCCAGTCGAAAATTCGCAGTTTTTTTCGTGCAGCATTACATAACTTTTCTTAAGAAATTCCTTTTTAAGCTCGAGAAAGTGAAAAGGGAAGCCCTAACCACAGGTGAGTTGTATAATTTGAATCCTGTATAGCAGATATTATGTGGTTTGGTCATATTTCTTAATTATGTTTTGTTTTTATTTTTTAGGTGAAGGATCTCCTCCTAAATAAACGAGTCGCCCCAGCCAAGAACGTATTAAAAGCCTTTTTGGGAGAAGAGTAGATGGTTTCAATACCCATTTGGTTTCAGATGGGTACACTGAAGGTAACACATCACCTGTATTTGTTATATCATTTATCTTTAATTAATATTGTTTTTAAACCAACCTCTGGGATTAGGTAAAGCCGGGAGATCTTTGTAATGTACGTCTTAAAAAGGAGTACGGCAAATGCGAAGGAAATTGCTCATTATCACTTGATCATTCAATAATGGAATAGGGAACAATTTGTTGGGATCCACCCAGAATTATGCAGTGTAAAAATTTGGAAAGGATTCAGCGTAGGACAGCTAAATTTACATTCAGGGACAATAAAATGGCAGGGTAGGATTCACTCGATAACAGGCAAGACTCAGCGCTTTCTATAAAGCTTGGA
Source organism: Gryllus longicercus (assembly GCA_038098605.1). Taxonomy (NCBI): domain Eukaryota; kingdom Metazoa; phylum Arthropoda; class Insecta; order Orthoptera; family Gryllidae; genus Gryllus; species Gryllus longicercus. The sequence continues at coordinate 1,349,816 of JAZDUA010000179.1, forward strand.
AATAAAGAAATCGGAGTCTAAGTATTCCTACATACATCAGTAGAGGGGATCTCAGGCACAAAATTAATTTCAGACCGCAGAGAATGAATGTCGGTGACTTTTCTTTCACAAATCGAACGATAACGGAATGGAATAGATTGCCTGAAAAAACCTTTGAACCCTTTCCTGGAAGCGTTAAACAGTTTAGGAAATCAATTGGGTCTAATTATGTAAATGAAGGACTTAACTAAGAATAGTAGGATATATAGCAATGCATAAGTGTTCTATTGTGAAGTGAGGTGTCGTGCAGTGCAGAGCAGAGAAATAACGAAGGAAGTGATTTAAGGATCATAGTGAAGTGAAGTGTGGTCTTAATTGTACAAATATTACAAATTAAATTGTACAAATATTCATTGTGGAGTTATATTATAGAAGTTTATTTTTCTTAATGTAATTTAATGTTTTATGAATTATTCAGTTTTTATATTATTATTATTATTATTATTTTGCCATTATTTTTATTATTATTATACACTTTTATGTTAGTTAAATTACCTTATTTACGTAATTTGCTGCCCCCGGGTTATACCAAATTTCAGTTTAAATAAATTTATCTTATCTTTTATTATTTAACAATATATATTAAAATGTGAGAACAGTAAAATTTTATTTTAGTTGTAAAGATAATAATGAAATGTTGAATGATTATGAAATAAATTGCTTTTGGTCCGTTAAAGTTTGTTCAGTAATATGAAAAAAGTGCTCTCCTGACTCAGTGGCGCTTGCCATTCACCACTGAGGTTTTGGGTTCGATTTCTGTAGAATCCCCGTAGAACCTCATGTGATTTTTTTACGACAAAACAAGTTTGCCTGTTTCACGGGAGCTAGTCCAACCCCTGTGAAGCGTCCTAAACCTTACACCTATCCTTATTCCTTCCCAATTCTGGCCGCTGGGTAGTGATGCAGGAACGCGTAAGTGGGAGGCGCGTACGCGGAGATGCTACCTGGCAGCCCTCTAGACTACTGACTACGACGAGACGTGACATGACATACTAGTAAGAGAGGATTTCTCCTAATAAGCGCATAAATTAATGGAGGATTACTCCAAACGCAAAGCGCTCTATGCCCCCAAAGGACTTGGAGACGCGTTGCGTCTATGTAGACGCAAACAATTTTTTTTAAAAAAATTTTATCATCTTCCATTATTCATAGGTATTGTGTTAGTTACAGTGTGAAATTTAGTTAACGTATATATGTGTGATTTTAAACAATCAAAATAGTGTATCTGCAACATCACATATTGTTGCAATGACAATATGACATGGCCCATTGTGGACAATATTTGATTGGAAATATTGTATTTCTCCGTTGATTAATTTAAATTGATATTGAAAAAAAAATTGAATAATTCCTGGACCGATTGTTCACTTTGCAGAAAGTATTTACATAATTAAAATTCAATGAGTATTGATTGGTTTTCTCGTTTTACAATGCTAGCTAAATTATCATAGTTGTGCGTTTGGCTGTAACATTTCTTGTTATCTGAAAGAAAATGCATGTACCAAGGGAGGTATTTTATTTCTCTCTGGCCCTCCTTGCTCCTGTGAAAAGATATTCGATTAATGATAAAGTAATATTAGTGAAACATTTTTATTGCAGAATATCTAGCAGATATTCCTGCCATTTTCGTGGAAGAAGATGGAGAATTTCAGGTAATTGTTGTTATTATTGTTATTATATTAGTACTACTACATATAATACTTCTTTGTTGCTACTGATTGTGCTGTTTTATTTCAACCTAATCTTGTCAATGGGGATTGGTCTTCATTTTCTCTCCACCTTTTGAGAGGAGCAGTTGCCAGTATTTTAATTAATGCTAGCACGGGCACTGGATCAGACCCTCTAGCCAGCATCAGTGCTACGCCAGCACGAGTGCCGGGCCAAATCCTGTCGCCAGCACCAGACCAGACACTATCGCCAGCACCAGTGGTGCAACTCCTTCGAGAAGGAGGCGACCCCATCTTGCAAGTAGATGCACTTTGAATGCTGCAAAGGAGGAGCTGCTGCAAGTTAGCAGAGATTTATATAATGCCCAGAGGAGTTACTTCATGGACCAACAGTGTCATTTCAGGAGGATGCCAGTAGGTGACGTGAAGAGTAGTAGAGGAGGGTAAAGTACGAAGAGCAAGTGATGGAGCTCCATTTTCACATAATGAACATGTGTAAAGAAAGTCTATCTCTCAAAATTGTTCTAGATAGGGAACGACTGGAGCAAGAAAAATTAAAAATTGAGTTGAAAGAAATGTAGAAATAAAAAACAAAAAAATTAAAACAATATTACCAAAAATGCATTTTATTTCATTGCATCCCGCTTCTCACCAATAATAAAAAAAAAATTTCTAGTAAATTATTTTTTGCTTGAAATGTAGCTTTTCTACTGTGGCGAAGAGCAGATGTTCTTTCTTGCATGTCTCCTTCAGCAAGCAGAACATCACAAGAAGTTGGAAGCAACAATTCGGGATTATCTGGGGGTAACTCTTCTCTTTCAGCCCGGAGTATATTCTGCAAAACAGCAGTTACGGTTATTGCATATGCTGTTTGAAACTTTATTCTGATGCCCAAAGCTAACACAGGGAAGCGTCTCTTCCAGACCCCAAACAGGGACATTGCAAGTACGCACGTGAGCTTCATTATACAGATGCTCACTTTTGGTTCTTGGAGCATCAAGGTGTGATTAAGTAATTTCTGTAGGAATATCCTACACTGCCCAACAGAAGGTACTGATGATACCGTCAATTTTCGAAATTGACACATTTTGAATTGTTAAAAATTGTGCTGTCATGGGCACTTCCTTGCCATTTTACAATATTAGTAAAATCCTTATTGTCATTAAAATGGCTTGGATATTCACACTAAAATAATGCTTCCTGTTGCGGAATATTTCTGCTTCTTGACCACTCCCTTGCCCACTCCCCTTACCCTTGCAATTTTATAAAATTCTTGGCCACTCTCTTACTGCCACTCTATCAGTTTCTGGAAACTTGATATAGTCAGGACAGAGTTGTCCGTTTGCCAAACTGACTCTGCACACTATCCTGTGTGCAGTAGATTTGCTAAAGCCTCCATAATCACCTGCAGATAGCAAATGGACGTTTCTGGCATAGTAACGCAGTGTAGTCAACAACTGATTCATAGGTGTTATGGAATCGTTTCTGCAATGTAAAAAGTATGGGAAATTAGATTTATATTAAGTATGGAACTGTCTTATTAATATTTAAAATTAAAAAAATAATTTAACAAATTTATTTCCAATAAATTAAATAAAAAGTTCATAAACAGGGCTAGTGATAATGAAAAATTGCATGTACGGAAAAGTGGACTAAAAAGTGAAAATAGTAAATATATGTACTAAATAGAAAAAACCAGGAATTTTGCTTTAAGAGTAGCAGTAAAAAAAGTTTTACAGTCACTTCTTGCACTAATTTTGACCAGTCATTATTGTGCTGCTAGAAGTAAGTTCCATTACTTTTTCCAAAAATTGAGCACAATGAGTTTTCAATCACCATTTTAAATTTTCAAATGTAAAACTGGGACTTTTGTTTTCCGAAAGTATGTATAATCAAATACGTTGTAAATCACTACAAAAAAAATGAATTCATCAACATTCTATTTTACAAACAAATATGTAATTATATAAAAATCTTAGCCCTGGTCATGAAAAAGTAGCCAAAATGCTATTTATTGCTACAGTTACCAAGATTCTACTAATTGGGAATGTGTTTCTTTTCTTTGTCCGTTAGTAATCTAGTTTGTTTCCTTTAATTTCTGTAAAGCATTTCAGCTTAGATATAATTTCGGAATGATTATGATATTTTAAAAATAAATATTCTTCTGAACTAAATTCTTTACATTTCCTTCTATGTTATCACAATTTTTTTAAGCAATACATAATACTGTTTATTAGAGGTTTTTGTATTGCTTGAATGCATGCAAACGATGAAAAAATATATTAATTAAAATATATTTGAAAATTATAAAATAAAACAGAAGCTGTCTTTCCTGACAAGAGGTATTAAGCACTCTTTTATCTTTATTTGGTAACCCGACATTGGAATGTTGTTACTGATATTAAAATACTATTAATTATTAATATATTACAAATTAATTATTAATGTATTATAAATTAATTATTAATGTATTATAAATTAATTATTAATATATTACAAATTAATTATTAATGTATTATAAATTAATTATTAATATATTATAAATTAACTATTAATATATTAAAATACAACATTTATTTCTTCACTTTTTTAAACTTATTTGTCTGAATGAAATTCAAGATTTCCTCGATCTTTTCCAACATAAAGAGAGCAGTGCGTTTTGATAACCCGAAATGTTGTATTTTGTTGTGGATACCACACCAGCTTGAGTGTCTTTCCTGAAGTTGTCATACCATAATGCAGTTTATGTACGATGGCTTTCATTTCAGAGTTGGTATTATTTTTGTTTATATTATATTGTAATGGGAAGGACGCACGCGTCAGAGTTCGACGCATGTATTAAATTTTGTTTGAATTACGTTGGAGCGCCCGAAAGCGGAGAGACAGGAAGGAGGCAATTTTTCGCTACCTGTGCGCGTTCGCACGACGCCGGGGCGCCTGCAAGACTTGGCCCTATTGTGCAGGGTGCCGAAACTCTATGAGTCACGCGGGGAATTTACTGATGCCGCGCCGGCAAGCGTCACGACTCAAATACTAAGGTTTCGGAAAATTTCCGTGACGCCTAAATTTCATCGGAAATCAGCGACGCCAACCGTCGCCGATGACACCGCGATTGGATAGCGCACACAGATAGCAGATAGACGCGGCGGACGAGCAGTGGCGGTGAGTGACTTAAATTTAAGGGGATGGAAAAAGCAATGGTCGTAAGGGGCAGGGAGTCTTCTTCAGTATTTCCCGATTGATTAATGGGAAGAATTATTAAAATTGTTTAAGAACATTTCACCTTAAATTCGAATATATTTTAAAATACTTGGATTCCTATTAGACAATTGTAAATAAGTGTGAAAACGTAAAACCACTAATAAAGACAGAAGGATTCGAAACATTCTCCATTCTAAGAACTGATTATAAACATGTCTCGAATGCGGCATCCACGTGTGACAACGCGCCATGAGAGCAAGGCGCGCTGCCGCTCCGAAATCGGGCTGAGGTCAGCGTCACACCCGTTGCCGGCGGCAGGTCGGCCCACGCGGCTCATCGTATTCCTTTCAATGTCCGCAACGACTGATAGTGGATGCTGGGCGACTGCTTTTGCGCGGTGACGGGGCACCATGTCTACTATGCTACTGACTGTTGCGACCTGACCAGAGAATTTGTGAAGAAAATTAATATTTGTAATATATTAATAACCAATCTTGAAAACAATGCTTTAATTTCTCTTGTATTCCTTGATATTACTTTTGAACTTGACACTTCGGAACGTAAAGTCGCCATGTTACAATAGTTTAATTAGGCAACATTCAGAACAGGACATTTACTATCAATCTATCCAGAAATGAGGAAACTATTAATCTTACCTTGTTTTCTTGAATTGACAATCCAATCGCCGTATTATACTTAATACAATCTCTGCGGTGAAATAAGGTCAATAGGATGGTACAAATTGGCCTTATGATTACGTATGCAGACGTCGTGTAATTATGTTGAGATTTCAGAGTTCTGTATCCATAAAGTGTTTTAAATCTCGTTACCAGTAATTTAGGGAAAAAAATTGTTGGTCAGCCCAAACATTTTTTCTAATTGTGAAATTATGTGCAGGAACAAAAAAATCAGTTTCGATAAAGTTGGAACAGTGATTTTCCATTGTTGCGTCGTAAAAAATACTTACAATAGCTCTTTTAGCAGGACTTGCTTCATGTGTGCTACTACGAACGGTAGATGGATTTAGCCATTATGCAAATTGGTTTTTTCTTCCAAGAAATCTTAAAAACAATATGGTAAGTTTCGCCTCAAATGAAATAGGAAAGATACTTATTGATGAAAAGTCATATAATTTCATTACTCTAGCCCCAGATTCAGGTGGCGAGAAACTAAAGAAAGGGGCCATCCGTTCATTCTATGCTCGTTTCGCGACACCCGTTCCTTTAATGTAATCCTCAGAAAGTGGCACGCTAAGTACAATACATTAGTTAGCAGGGCCGTCGCGCACTGGTTTGCCCTGGTGCAAGTACATTTTGCCGCTTTCAAAAGGAATACTTTAATTACAGACTTTTAATTGTATAAAAGTTTAGTCGTTTAAAATAGTATTTACTGAAGAGTTATTGTAGATTTATTAAATAAATATTATCTATGTACAATATAAAATAAGACATTTTTCGAACTTGCAAATTTTTTTGATACTCTAAATATTGTTGCAAATTTCACTTTCGATTGATATCATTGCCAGATCTGTTAATATTTCTTGTGGGATGGTTGTTCTTACAAGACTAATAATTTTTAATTTTGAAAATGATCTTTCTACGGTGGCTACTGTAACTGGCAAAATTAAAGAAATTTGTAATATCACGGTAATATTAGAGAATGGCTCGGTTAGTTTATTTTGATATATACATTATAATACTTCAATTGGTGATGATTTCGATTTGAGAAATTTCATGATTATATGTATTTCACCTGCAAAGTTCTATTGCTCTTATATCTTTTGGACTGTGTCAGTTGAAATTATAGATCTATATAGTTTTTTAAATTTTGATTTTCTAATTTCTTCTAGTTTGTTGAAGGCATATACAAAATTAAACGCATCACTTTTCTTTTTAAGCAATTGAAACTTTTTGTCTATAAATGAAACTGCAGTGTTAATAATAGTTGTCTATACGGAAATGCAGTTCATACGGTATGCGGAAATTGCTTTTGGATCATTTGTACTGTCATCATGCCCATACCCGATCGTAGTCTGATGGCGTCAGGGTGCGAGTGAAACAGACACGGAGTTACGTACAAATTTATTTACAATGTTTCTATACAATAATTCCACTCCTGAGGAACTAGCGCTGCACTTCCCTGAGGCGTCCAGGCCCCAGCTTGACACAGACCCCAGCGGCTAACCTAGCGCCGCTCCTGGCTTCTCAGTCCGTGGCGAACAGCCACACCTCGCAGCCGACGCTAGCGATAACCCCGGCGGGTGACAAGTGCCTTCCGCACCGCGATTCGGTTCAAACTCGAATGCCGGCCGTTCCTTCGCTAGCCGCTTTTTCGTGGAATCACGTGACGGACCTACGAAGTCGACTCGCGGCCCGCGTCACCTCATTAACGAATTGTTGGCCCGCCGCCGCTGTCGGACGCGACTGTTGTCAGAAATCATCCCCCTGCTCTGACACCCACGATCCGACAACGCCCCTGCCCGCACCCTCCGAGCTTGCCGCCACACTGCCAACCCCTCCCCGACGCCTCGGCCACCGTCTTGTGGGGTCCGGCGGGCTCGTCACGACGTTAATATAGTTTTCCTTTCCGGCCTGCGTGTGGGTGGGAAGAAATCTGCGTCTACATCGCACGACTTAGCAAGCCAAGTTGCAGTGCTTAGCATTTCATCAAAATTATTGCGATGTCTGAATGTCCGTTTTAGGAAGTACAGGACCGTTTTCAGAACCTCTTGTATCTGCATTACTACCAATAAATAAGGGACTTCAGTGTTGAACCAAGAAAGGTGGTGGTTGTATTTGGCTGAAATTTACCAATTGTGTATTAATAAATTTAAAATTATTATTAGTTCAAACGAATAGAGCAAAGAATTGTACAAGTGACCTCAGTTTAATTTGTTTAGCGGTAACGGAGAATGAAGTACTGTTTCCCTAAGTTGCGAAAATCTAATGGACGTACAATGTCAAATCGCAATACCTTAAAAACCATTTCACCTATACAGCTACAACTCCTTTGAGATATGTGGGACGCGGCTTACAAAATTGCATCAAAATCTGAGATGGAATCGCAGGGTATTTTTCTAAAATTTGCTTCAAATGACCATTTTTTTATCACCAGATCACATTTTTACTTCACACGTTCAAACAGTGCACCCTAACTCCGAAACGGTACGAAATATCATATTTGAAATCAGAACGAAATATCATATTTGAATCAGAGGCTTGGCGTCAAATTAGGGAATACAAACGAGTGTTTGTTGTTAATAGCCTCAATGATTAGTTAAAAGTGGTCAGAATTTAGGCTTCCTGAGCGTACTCTATTTACATTCAATCGTCTCAAAGAAATCAAGAACAGGAACATGTGATCTCCCTAAGAGGCATAATCTAGATCAATAGGAGTTTCATGAATCCAATAAGCACTTGAGTACAAGTCTGTCATAGAATGTGAGAAGTTGTGTGTATTATACATTGATATCACAGAAGTCCTCTTTTACAAAATTACAAGCACAGTTTTGCTAAATGAATATCAGATATTACACAAACTTACAAAATGTATCCTTTTGCAAATAAAGACTTTTCCAAGGCAACATATTGCACGATTTTAATGGTGAATATTTACATTTAGTGATCCAAATATGAATTTGAAATACAGAAATAGAAGGAAGGCCATACACTTGATATTCTAGAACTGTTGACGAATACAGTTCACATACTATTTCCAAATAAGAGTTACACTGGGATCACATTCAACTTCTTCATCCAATTCTTGGGCACTCATTCCATATTTACAGCATATTTCGTCATAGGACAAAATTCCATTGAAATTGCGCTGCAAAGCACTAACAGGACTTGGATGTCCAGGTACTTCAATAAATACAGGATACTGAAACAAAAGAAAAACACTTGAAAACTTAATTTTCTCATTTCCAACTGACATCACTGAACAGGAGTGCTAAATTATTAATGCTGGATAAACATGACACTTTCCTCACTTTCAAATATGTATCTTAACATAAACTATAATTTTCAATATAAATTAACAAACGAATGAGAGGCGAGAGTAATGGGTGAGAGAGTGTGCATTTTAACTTTTCCCCATACCATCTGTACGAGTACATTTACTAATTTTCAATTCGCGTAGAAATTGAAAGAAAATTATGCAGCCTCTCGCTGTATGAGATATGTGTAAGGTTTCGTTAGATACCCAGAAACTCGGGGGAAATATGCAAATATCTGATTGTGTTATTTCACCTATTCTCATAATGCACGTAAACTAAATGCGCATACTCGCTATGTCGCTGCTTACGACACTTCTGTTGTCACGCGATATCAACAGTCGAAAGAGGTCGCCAATCAACAAAAAGTTTGCTTCACGCGCTGAGTTTTGGAACAAACTTTGTTGACATTCTTCATAAGCAAGAACTATTATATTCACATATACAACACTGTTTTATTGCAGTAAACTTGAAGGCTGTTTTTGTTAAAATATTTAATTTGCTCCAGTATTACACGAGCATATTTTATTATTTTTCAATTGAGCAGTGTGCGCGCTTTTGGGCAATCAATTTTGTGTGCTTTTGTTCAACAACTGTTTTGCTGCTGCAGGCTACCACTATTGTAATATTCTACAAAACTGGTCATACACGTTATTCCCTTGCTAATCATGTATCCCTTGCTTTATAAATTTTCAGTTTCTCATTTAAGTATATTCTCTCACAAATCACGACGAATACTAATATTTACCCGAGTGGTGCTGTTACAGCACATACTTTCTCGCATTACTTCTAAATTTATTTAGAACCTTCCTTATTCAAAACCTCGCTTGTCATCGAGTTTGCCGCCTGGTTGGCCAGCTCATTTTCCGTGATTCCCACATGGCCTGGGACCCAACTCTGTACCAGATCATAGAGGCCAGATAGTAGACGATGTATCAGGTTTTGTACTGATTTCGTCAAGAAGTCTGAAGAACGGCAGGCATCTTGAAGAGAGCTGAGAGAATCAGAACACAGAACTACCCGCCGCAACGACGCTGACTCAATGTATTTTGGGGCATCGGGAATTGCATACATCTCGGCAGTGAAAACACAGCACAGAGAGTGAAGCCGATGTCATTTGGTGTCCCTGATGCAATGAAAACTACATGCTAGTGCGTCATTGTACAATGAACCATCTGTGTATAAGAATATAAGATCCGGATGGGCGGCCCTCATTTCCTGAAATTGCGTCTGCTAAACAAGAGAACTGGTACTGTTTGGAAAGACTGGAGTCTGAGGTCACTATTGGGGCGGAGGAGTTTCGATAGGAGAGGAGGGTTCACAAGGGGTGGGAAGACTGACATTAAGGTCCCGCAAAAGGCTTCGAAATAGAATACCTGAAGGCTGGGGTAGCGATGTTCGAAGAATATGATGCCTCATACGTAGATCAGGATTGTCAAGGAGACCTGATTCTTTAGCACCATAAGACGCTAATAGAATACCTCGTCTTCTCGTCAAGGATGGCTCCCTAGCCTCAGCTAGAAGGCACTCGATTCGGCTAGTGCGATACGCACCTGTTGAGAGGCGGATACCAGCATGGTGTATGATGTTGATGGGTCGGCGAGTGGAAGGAGCTGCAGACCCATACACTTCACTACCGTAATCCAAAACCGGAAAGATAAGTGCTCTATACAGCCACAATAAAATAATGCAGTCGGCTCCCAATGATGTACCACTCAACATACCAGAAGGCGAAGGGGCAATGCATCTGATTTGTAGTCCACGGCTATGATCAATTCACGTGAGGGATTTGTAAAACGTGAACCCCAGAAACCTGGCCGATTCAGCGATTGGAAGCTCATCGCCTACCAAGTAAAAGACTGCATTGCTACGCAAATGGAATATCCTGCAGAAATGCACACCAGTAGATTTGGTGGTAGAGAAGTTAAATCCTGTTGACATTCTCCATTCGTGGAGCTCGTTGAGCACGAGTTGAAGTTGCCTCTGGATTACGTTGATGCTGCTGGATGAACAAACGATGCGAAAATCATCCACAAACAACGCTGCTTTTACATTTCTAGCGCGGTCGACGTTGTACCATGTATGGCGATGGCAAACAGCGAGACACTCAGAACCGATTCTTGAGGGATGGCGATCCTAGAGGGTCACTGCTAGAAAGCCTGTCACCAACGCAAACACGGAAGGATCAGTTCGAAAGAAAGTTTCTACCTAAATCCCTATGAATGCAGGATTCAGAATTCCGTACCTCAAGTGGAGGCGTAGGTTTTTTGTATCGAATAAGGCCATAATATGTTGCCTCAAGGCGAATGATGTAGAGATTGCAATTGCCAACACGAGGTGTTCCACGATTGGTGTCAACAGATTTTTACACTCCAAGGACCAGACCTAACACTGATTCACACCAGCACTTTGCATATACAGCCGGTTAGAGATGGGTCGATAGCTCGATGGCAATGATCGATCTTTCCCTTCTTTGGGATCTGGGATGATGTCTTCTCGCCAAAGAGAAGTGATGGTATTATCTTCCCAGATACGGTTATAGAGCCGGAGGAGAAATTGCATGGTCGTTTGGGGAAGGTGTAGCATTAGTTTGTGGATTTCGTCCGGAACTTGGGCAGTTCTTTTCGCAAGCACCACAGCAGACCGCCTTTCACACATGGGGAATAGGGTATTGCAACATCTTGTGCTCTGCTCGAAAAATCCAATGCACGGACTTTGAACAAAAGAAAGTCTGGAGCATAGTTCGCTAAATTCGACATACGGATTTTCATAATGAGCGGCTAGTTCCTCAACAATGGCGTCTCGCGATGTAATCATCTCTTTTCTTAAGAACACCTGGCACGGAGTTTGGGAAAGAATATCACTTAATATGACGTACCTTCCTCCATAACCGACGTAGTGGCACATGGCAATTGACGGAGGAGACGTATGCTCTCCACGATGAACTTGTACTATCTAAAATGGTTCTCCTCGCCTTCGCCCTACATCTTTTATTATTCGATAAGGTTATCCACAATTGGATAATGCTCGAGTCGGGCCAGTGCTCATTTTAATTATAAATGGATTGACTGCACTTGACTTCATAGGGCGCGAACCGAGATGCCGCTCATGCCGGATGTTCGTTTGGGAAAGTTAATTTATAGCAATTGTATTTATGCATATCCCATTCCGAAATTTTGTACAAACATACAATAAAAATAGGAAATTTAGTGACAATTTTATATTAAAAAAATAAAATTTAAAGTTGAAAATCTAAGAAAAATAAACAATTTCAATTTTTATATAGCTTTAGTTCAAATATATTAAAAAGTCGTGTTATAATCCCTATAATTAGACTAGTTTGAATTCTTTAGTTTTTTAGTAAAGAATATACGAGCATTTATATTTGACAGTTCGCGCGCTAGTTTACAATTTTTAATTTCGAATCACTCTGAAGGTACACTACTTAAATGAAAATTTAAAAAAACATGACTTGTTTTTGCAATTAGAATGGATACACACAAGAATTCGTTCAATTTGACGTGGAATTACTCAAATCGCAATTCCGTCTCATTCAATTTGAGATACGTAAATACCCAATTTTAAAAGAAATATTCCTTAGCCCCGACTTCAAAACGTAGACTACGTATCTGAAAAGCGTTCTAGAGTGAGAAACGATTCATGATTTGGGCGGCATTCATTCAATGGCAATATTTTGGGGCAAATGATTAGTTTCATCGACAATTGTTTTCCCCACATTCATCAGTAAATGAACCTTCGTTTAATTCTACTGTCGAAGTCACGCGAACCAGGGTCATCGAAAAGTTACAGAATACTGAAATCCTTCCATAGCTCAACTTGCCCTTGAGAGAAAACATCACTGGCAGTATTGCTTCTTGAGCCAGCCTTTCGATATATATAATGAACTTTGCAATATATCTTTATAAACAGTTTTCTTGCAAATATAGCATTGCAAGTCGTACAATTGAATAGAGAAGATAAAAATAAATTATATAGCTTCTGTTGATATTCGTCATAAAACTGTTTCTCTCGGCGTTATTTAATGTACCAGATAATTTGTTTATATACTAATAACACTTAAGCAAATTGAAATATTAAAACGGGAGTTTTAATGGCTGTTTAGAATTTTTAAAAAAGGTTGAATCTTCAATAAACATAGTTGCCGTAAGACAGACATTGTTACTGCAATGATCCCACGGAACTACCAATAAACATTACATTTTGTTTATTGTTTTTTCGAAGACATGGTAAAGACAGTCATTTCGATCCGAGGCACAGTTTATCGCCTCGAGACGCTATCGAGGCCGCGATATCACCTCTGCCCTCGGTATGAAGCTTATGAAGGTAACAACCGAAGCGAGACATTGCAAACCTCTCTTTTCAGTATACGTGTGTGCGCAGAGCGAATGGAATGAGTACAAAAAATAAGGGTGGTTAAGAGATGCGAAGTTCTAATAAACAAATAAATATCTCAAGAACGGAAGTTGATAGCACAGATCGGATTACGGAATTTTGTTTTGGGTTTAAAGGGGATTTAGAGACAACAAATTTCCGTCTGAGGAGAGAGTCTCCCGATGTCCCAGAGCCAAAAAACGCCAATCAACAATTTTCAATTTTAGAAACAAATTCGAAATATGCGCTTGAACGGCCGGACAGGATTTGCAAATTGTGCGTGAGATGAACATTTTAATATAACAGACAGTTACAAATTGATTGCTAAAATGCTAAATATTAACTAGTCCATCGACAGTAATTCTGGACGGACAAACCCGTTCATAAATAGTTTTTCATTATGGAGTATGCGCAGGCACAATCTCCACTTCGGCAGGGATAGATGACGATATTTCGTCCTCATTGCTAAACAATGGAGGTCCCCGCCCCATGGTGGTTTGCGCCAATCATATAGCACTAAGGTTCTGACTAGCGATTGGTCAACGCGCTCCTCCCCCGGATCGAAGGGTGGCCAGGTTTGTTTGGACGGTTGGGAAGATAGAATTTCACCATCCAATACTTGTGGGACGAACTTTACAAAGCATACATAGGCTATCCGGCTTGGAATGAAATTAACCGTCGTCTAGGAAAACCAACATACTTCGGTGGAGCAGATCACGTGCACAAAATTAAGACAAGAAAACAGAAAACGGACGTTGTGAAATTTCCATTCACAAACCGAACATTAGAAACTGGAACAGTTTTCCTGCGACAATCTTTGAAACCTTTCCTCCAAGCTTGTGAAAATGTAAAAATAAATTAGTTTTCTAGCTGGGTATGTATATTTTAGATCAATGTATTAGTGTGCAGTTTCTACTGTTAACTTAGTGGTATTTCCTAATAAGAACGTTTGTTTAATTGTTATGATTAGGTGAAGTTGTATTATTATTATTATTATTATTATTATTATTATTATTATTATTATTATTATTATTATTTACTATTTAGTAGTACAGTGCAGTACAGAAGTTGTAAAATGTCATGAAGTTGAGAGAAAGGAATGCGGAAGAAATGCATCACAGATAAGTGCAGTGCAGTGCAGTGAAGCAGAGTTGTGTAGTAAGGCTTACATGGTGAAATTTTGTACTATTTATTAGTGTACTAAAGCGGGCCAAAAGTAATGAACTGTAATTAATTGGGAAAAACTTTATCCATGACATTTAGGAAGCGAAGAAGACTAGTTTCTATTGATAGAATCCTCTGCAAAAATAAGATACTAACACAAGTATCACATTTTCAGTACTTGGGAATGACACTGCAAACACAAGGGAATGTATACCCTATGCACATACAAATGAAAATCACAGCTGCCATTACTGTCATGAACAGCATCCGGGATTAACCGAAGACATCGTTACATACTGCCATGAACCTTTTCAAACTTAAAATCTGACCCATAATTACGTATGGTATCCATTTAATATGGGAGCACCTGAAAAAGAAAAACCTAGCAGACATAAGAAAAAGTAAAGGCACGATTTCTAAAACGAAAGCTAGGTCTATCAAAGTATACACCCTCACAATTTGTGTATAAACTATTCAGGGAGCAATTTTGCATAGGAAATTTAAGATATCAACTACTACTGCCCTTTAGGGAGGCGTACAATGAATCTACTTCAGGAATTATTAAAGAAAAAGGACGAGATATGGTTGGAATTTTACAGCAGACACTATGATAAACATAGAATAGATGAGAGTCCAATATGACTTTACACATATTGTAACAAATATTGCATCATCTGCCGGGATTCGCTGCGCGGATTAAATCTGCCCCCTCTTCAAACTGGACGGTTCCGGGTTATTCGCGAGTCGTGTAGAGGTGTGGCGCACGTTCTCGATGGCTCGAGGCGAGCGCTGGTCAGGTATAAATTCGCCGCTGCCAGAGGCCGCATGAGTAGCAGTCAGCAGTCTAAGTCAGTCGGTCAGTGTGAGTATGTAGTAGTAGCAGTTGGAAGTAAGCAGCCGCGAGTCAGTCAGTGTATGTAGTTAGTGAATAAGCAGTCAGTCGGCGCAGTAGGTGGATAGCAGCCTGAAGTCGGAAGCTGAGCTTGAAGTGTGCATCGCGGTGAACAGCAGTGGTGTGGACCCTGATCAGCGCCGTGAATTGTGGTCTGCACAGTGCGCGAATAACCCGGTGTCAGCGCAGTGGACCGTGCATCGGACTATGCTATAGTGTAGAAGAGTGAACAATGTAAATAAATAATCAGAAGAAGGGAACAGTGTAAGTAAATAATCAAGAGAACAGAGTTGTGAGTAAGGAAAATATTCAAGTGAAGAATACAAGGACTGTGTAACCTATCTGTAAATAAATCAAGTATTTTTTAGTGTAGCATTATTAATAAAATAAACGTTTTTGTTAGAATATTATCTGAGTGTGTTTTAATTCACCACGAAAAACGTTACAATATAATGAATTGTTGGGCTGCACATGGCTTCTACCACTGAATGTGCAAAAAGGAAATGTACTACCAACCAGAAGAAACGTGTGTGTAAACTACATTAAAGACAGACATAATCACTAACAAAAATTTGTGAAAGCTAATTCAGCACATTGTGTGAAAACTATTATTATTATTATTATTATTATTATTATTATTATTATTATTTATTATCATTATTAGAACCGTTATTATTATTGTTTCTTCTTCTTATTATTAATAATAATAAAAAAATAAGCATAACAAACCTAACCCTGGAAGGATGTGCAGTAGTGCATGGAATCATGACTTAAAAAGTTGCATGAATTTCAAATTCTACAAAGAAATTTTTTAAAGGAAGAATATAGAAACACATCAGTGGGCACAACTATGAAACTAGAAAGACAAATTTTTATACTTCCAGAGACTTTTGATGAATTTGGTGAGAGAATGCTTAACATAATCATTTCAAAACTGCTCAATTCAATGCCAGATGAAACATTAGAAGTTATGTTTAAAAGGGCATTGAAAAAAAGTTTTAAAAGAATGGTATACGAGATACTAGGCACATCATAAATAGGAAGTTAAAGACTTATCTTTTAGCTTGTTGCTTATTGCCATTTAGTTTTATTTGAAAATCTAGATAATAATTTGATTTCTTTTTGCATTTTATTTGTCACTACAAGTTTTAAATATGTTAATTAAGTATAACTTAATTCTCATTTTTGTCTGTTGCCAACTGCCATCTTGTTTTACTTATTTACAATTTATTTGTTATTGTAGTTAATAATTTGACGATTTTGATTTCTTTTTGCCTGTAGAGTTTCCTTAGAAAAAATCTAAATTTCAGCAGACACGGTTCATGCATCATACAGTACAGATGATGGGTGAACAATTATGCAACAATGGTAATACGAAAAAATAAACGTACACTGCAACACACCCCTCTCTGACATGTACAAAATGTACTTGGAGAGGGTTTGGAGTATACTGCATAAGATAAAACAAATATGATAAGAACGGTATTTTTGCTAAAAGGTTAACAGTCCAGTAAAATTAGTATTCTTTCTTCTAGTTTTATTGTTTTTTTGGTTATGATTTTTGTTGTTTTAAATTTTTATAAGTAAATAGCAGCACCTGTACACTGTGAATGTAATTCTTTGGAAAAAAATAAAAGTATTATTATTATTATTATCATCATTATTATTATTATCATCATTATTATTATCATCATCATCATTATCATCATCATTATTATCATTATTATTATCATTATTATTATCATTATTATTATCATCATCATTATTATCATCATCATTATTATCATCATCATTATTATCATCATTATTATCATCATTATTATTATTATTATTACTATTATTATACTTATTATTATCTTTCATTATAATCACTGCTAACTACTTTTCTGAACACATTAGAATGTAACACAATCACATGCACTCATTTACAGAATTTCTGAAAATCATATAGTATTTGTGTGTAGGTTTCGCAGGAAATTCAAGTAGAATTTCAAATACAAAATAAGATATATTGTACCTTTTGAATTCGTCGAATAATTTTGTGCAACAAACCAAATTGAACTAATTTGCATTCATCCACATGAAGAGCATGTGGATTGAAGCGTAAACATAAATCTCGTAATGTTGTTCCATGTGTCATATTGGAATATAATATGAACACATCTCTCAATGATGGTAGATCAGTCTCTGAAAACAGATAAATTATTTTTTTTTTAATTGTTACAAGAATGAAAAAACACTTCTGAATTATACCAAAAGTTTTAAAAAAAATCAATATTTATGAATTACACTTCCTGGGTGCTAAAAGAAAAATACACTCACCAGAATTAGATACATATTCCAGACAGTCCTCTTGAAACCTTCTATTTGAAGCAAGAAATCTCAATTTTGGTGTTGTTGCATACACGTTACTATATTGAAATATTGGTATCAAGCTCACGACACCATAATATCTGCAAATGATGATTTTATAAATACAACTGTCCACATACTAACCATATGTATGCACAAATTCTATTTAAGTAATAATAATAATAATAATAATAGTATAAATAATATAAAAGCCTAAGCAACTAGTGATGCTAAAACAGCACATACCTTCTTGTGCATGGCTTATTGCAACTTTACGCATAAATATTAAGGACTTTTTTACTTACAAATAGGAACTAATTAAAGATCAAATAGGCATCAACAAAGATATTGGGTGAAGATCAAATATAGATAAAACTACATAAAAAATTTCGCAATTCAATTTCTACTACAAAATGAGTTAAATTTGGCAGAAGTCGTGATTTAGAATTATAAATTTAGTCAGTAGTCAACCCCATAGAGTTGGTGCATTTTTACATGCGAAAAATTTCAACTCATTTTTCCCAATTATTTTTTTCAGTGTTAAACTGTTCTTCCCTTCAATTTCACAATTATGTAATTCTAATACAAGTTAATACCATTTAACAGTTCATTTGGTCTCTTAATTACTGGTAAATTTATTTGTCTGTGAGGAAAACATGCCATGGACTAGTGTACTTTAATTGTATCTTGTGTTTTACCTGTACTATTCATTTTATCTATTAAATCTGACATTCAATTTTGTTCAAAATGATAACTAGCAGGTCTGAATCAGCCCTTGGGATCATGCATATCACCCACTCACTACAAGAAATCCACATAAAATACATGTACGTTTTTTCCCCAACTCATTAAATTGTTGTAAATAAATATTGTTTACATAGATTGGGAATTGGTGGTTCTCTTTTGAAATGGATTAAACAGTATTTAAATGGTAGGACTCAGAGGGTTAGATTTGGGTCTTATGTTTCTGATGTTATTGAGGTTACATCTGGTGTTCCCCAGGGGTCTCATCTGGGACCATTATTGTTTCTACTTTTTATAAATGATATAGCTTCTATGTTCTCATATAGTAAATTTTACTTGTTTGTGGATGATCTCAAACTTAGTTGTATTATAAAGTCTAATGATGATTGTTTCAAATTACAAAAAGACCTAGATTCTTTATCAATATGGTGTAATGTGAAAAAACTTAATTTAAATGTCTTGAAATGTAAAACTATGAGGTACACAAGATCCAAAAACTCCATCATCTTCCCTTATGAAATTGGAAATTTTGTGCTGGATTCTGTTTCTCACATTAAAGACCTTGGTGTCATATTTGATGATAAATTGAAATTTGATTTACATATATTTATTTTGTTTATATATGATTATATAATTATATATAATTATTATATGATTAACATTGATTTTATTTTGAAAAAGTCAAATCAAATGTTAGGATTTGTGAAGCGCAATACTACAGATTTTAAAGAGCTTAAAACCTTAAAAATGTTATATTTAACTTTAGTAAGACCGAATTTATTGTATGCTTCTCAACTATGGTCCCCACATTACATTAAATATATTAAAAAAATAGAAACTATTCAGCACAAATTTTTCAGTTATGTAGCATTTAAACTTAGACTTCCATCTCCCTCAAGAGACCATAATTATGAACAAATAGCTAAAATTCTAAATCTAAGTTCTTTACGCTCTTATAGAGATTTTTTGATATCTTATTTCTATATAATCTTTTAAATTTTCATATAGATTCACCGGAAATTTTATCACATATATCTGTGGTTACTATAAACAGAACTGCTCGCTCTAATAATAAAATTAGATTTTATATACCTGTCGGAAAAAACAATTTATACCATTTTGCGCCTATCTGGAACGTGTGTAGAAAAGCAAATAATACTCAACTTGACATGACTAAATCTTCATATAGTTTTTATAATTTGGCACACCAAAAACTACTTAATGATTATAGTTGATGAAATTGTACAATTTGAAATTCAACTGTACACACTACTGTGTAGTGATTATAAATATTGTATTATTATGTAAATTGGGCGATTGCCTGTTTTGAAATTGATTAAATAAATAAATAAATAAGGACAATAAAACAATTAAGACCGAGGACCTTTAAAAAAATTAAAATTAATACCGTGATAAGCCAGATAGCCCTCCCCCGTTTTTATCAATATCAACATCAGGATATTTGGAGTTAGTATGTAATTGACATGTAATTTAAGCATATAGAATGTATACAGAATAGATTAGGTTAAGGAGTACAGGTTGTCAGGGCGATCAGTAAATAAAACTCTGCCTTTTATACGATAAATTTATGAGCATAGCAGGGCAAATCAATTACAGAGATATTTATAGGTTAATATCATGCGAATTTCAATAGCGTGCCCAAGCAGAAAGTAGTAATATAAATATTAATTAATTCAATATTAATAGAGATAATATTATGGAGATATATCGGTACATTACAATACGTAGGTACCATGTACAAACTTCTCTGCTGCCTAATGTTTTATTTTTCAATTTGAGAGTATACAGAGCATCAAAAAGAAAATTAATATTTATTTTAACAACGATGTTTATTGCATCTGGTAACATTATTACTGAATATTTATTAAAGACCATGTATACCAATAACAAGTATTGAACTTCAGCATCTGGGCACGCCGCTTCCCCTTCCCTGATCCATTGAGCAAATGCTGAGGAGGTTTTCCTTCTGGACACCAATGTAGTTTCACTATGTGTATGTTTTATAGAACACTGTTTTGCTAGATAGCAAAGGAGTGGGGAATTTAGTTATTTCATAAATGGTACCACCAAAGCAAAAGGGTAGCTTGTATGCTGGTTAAAGTAGTTTTCTATTGCATAGATTTCAAATTTCGCCACCAACACTCATTGGAGCTTTATTCATAATTCAACTATTTACTGTTAAAGATGCGTTGAGATTTTTCAGCTCAAGAAAACTTTCTACTTCTCGTAAAATTTCTCTAAATGTTGGAGTTTTTACTGTTTTTGACAATTAAATTAAATTGATCTAATGTAATGCAATCTATGCAGTCTGCATCATGGGAAAGGCCATACTTTCTCTAAAAACTGTCTGTATTATATATTGCTGTATTATTATTATTATTATTATTATTATTATTATTATTATTATTATTATTATTGTTATTATTATTACTACTATCGTTATTGTTATTCTTATTAATAAGTGCTTGAGTGTTTCTCTGAGATATACATATCTGGATTAATAAATTAACTGTGCTGTAAAACAGCGAATGTAACATAAAATGGAAAACTCGTTCATAATATATTCTAATTAAATGTACATTTAACAGAAAATTATATACATACACCAGATTTTGAACACAGGCTTTCACAAGGTTATTTTCCACATCTGCTTCAGCAGCGATCTTGGCCACATGATTGAAACCATCAATGTATGGAAGGACCTACAACAGAAAAATAGAAACAAATTTTTGGTGGACGATTTAGTTTCTAATCTATACCAGTGAATTGGATTCTCAAGAAAACGCACACCGAATGGGACAGTCATCATAAGAAAAGACCAGAATGATAAATGTTTACACTTGACCAACATATTGACAAAATCCAAAGTACCTCTCAAAACACAAACATCATAGTCTTGACTAAATCCTGATACAAAAAAAAAAACAATATTGTTCAAATAAATTGAACTCGAAAACAACCCACTGAAATACATCTCAGAAATAAAAATGAAAACTATTTGAGCTTAACTTTCTCCCAGAAAAATACTTTACCTGGCATGGCCTTTAAATGACCCTGGCTGGAAAACAGACCCACACCTAGTTCTCTTCCAACCTCCAGACCCACTTACCTTATCACCTGAACCTAATCCTCGTACTACCTCTCCCATTATTTATTCCTCTCCATGTGTCACCTTGCATGCCTCATCCCATTTCACTTCTGAGACACGATACTTCCTTCGGCTATGCACTTGGGTTAAAAAAGAGATAAATAACAACTCCAGTCAGATGCAGAAGAAAAATATCCGTGTAGGTACATGCAAAAGATTCGCATAACACCATACAATGTTCAATCTCTTACAAATAACATTCAATTTATCGAGGTAGCATTATAGTGCGATCCAAGTCAACTACATGTTCTTTCCTTTACAGAACTCTGGTTACCTCATAATGAACTAAACTCTTCAATTTCTAGTTTTTATCTTGCAAGATAAAAGCTACTGAAGAGCGAGAGGAATCAAATAGGTGCCCACCAGACAAGGGTTCGTGTATTTATGTAAGAAATTATTATGATTCTTCATTCTTCTCAGAATTCAAACAATATTCAGTGGAAATTGTTTTTGAAAGAATTTAAATAAATAATAAATAAATGTATTCAAACTGCAAGTGGGTATAACCCAATGGCAGCTAATTACATAAATATGATAAAATATTATATATATGAATTATACAGTAATAATAATAATAATAATAATGATAATAATAATGGTGCAATAATAACCATAGTAACAACTATAAGATTAACATTAATAGCAATATAATACTAAAATAAAAACTGATTCATATAACATTAAATTACTTTAAGAAAAAGGAACTTCTATAGTTTAACTCCTCAATGAATGTTTGTTCAATTAAGACCGCACTGCACTGCACTGCACTTCACTATGACCCTTAGATCACTTCCTTCATTATTTCTCTACTCTACATTGCACGACACCTTACTTCACATATATCTCCTATGCTTTGCTCTATAACCTAATATTCTTACTTAAGTCCCTCATTTACTTAATTTCATACACTGTTGAATGCTTTGAGGAAAGAGTTCAAAGGTTTTTGCAGGCAATCTATTCCATTCTTTTATTGTTCGATTTGTGAAAGAAAATAGCCCAACACCCGTTCTCTGCGGTCTTAAATTTATTTTGTGCCTGTGATCCCCCTACTGATGTATGTAGGAATACTTAGCCGCCGCTTAATTCTTGCCAAGCTGGATGACCGCTATAAGCGTAGAGCACTGCTACTGATCGCTTGTTTTCGAGTGAACCCCATT
This sequence comes from Gryllus longicercus, assembly GCA_038098605.1. NCBI lineage: Eukaryota > Metazoa > Arthropoda > Insecta > Orthoptera > Gryllidae > Gryllus > Gryllus longicercus. The sequence goes on from JAZDUA010000179.1 coordinate 1,372,584, forward strand.
GAGCCATTTTCTTGTTCCTGAAAGTAAATTTAGCTGTCCTACGTTGAATCCTTTCTAAATTTTTACAGTGCATAATAATCCCAACAAATTCAGCAATCGTGGAATGGATGTTGGATTCAACAATCCATATTCCGTTATAACGAACAAGCGATAAATAAGCAATATCCTTCGCATTTGCCGTACTCTTTTTTAAGGTGCGCATTACAAAGTGAAGAGATCTCCAGGCTTTCCCTACAACTACGCGACTTTTCCAGCTAATTTTGCAATCGAAATGGATTCCTAAGTACTTGCATGAGGAAACTATGGGAATAATGTCTTTATTTAAACGGTAATTTGTTTCTCTGTAATTATGACCCCTGCCAAAAGTAATGGATTTTCTTTTGGAGCTATTTATGGTCATTCCAATATTTTCCGCCCAGTAATGTAACGCATTAAGATCCCGTTGCAACACTTCTTCTTCTTTCGAATTCATACTACGATATATTATGCAATCGTCTGGAAATAGCCGAACATTTGACATTAACTGCGCTGGCGGATCATTGACAAACGCTAGAAATAGAATAGGTCGCTAATCCACGCCACCATCCTGAAATCTATGCATCTATGCCAATTCATTAATTTCTGTACAAGCCGATCGTGGGGAACGACATCGAACGCTTTGGCAGAGCTATAACTATTGCGTCTACTCTCCCGCCCGCGTCAATTTCATCTGCAAGATACTGAAATGGCGTGGCCACCTGACTTTCGCATGAATAACCACTCCTGAACCCGTGTTGGCCATCATAGAGCCATTTTTTGATTTCCCATTCTTGCTTAATGTAACTCGCAACTAGATGCTCCATAAGTTTGCAGACCACTGACGTAGGACTTACCAGCCTATAATTACTTAATAGTTTTGTCCCCACTTTTAAAAATTGGTACGTCCAAAGCTATTTCCAATCTTCAGGTACATTAGAACTGTTCATGGATACGTGAAATATTCTAATTAGGTACGGTAATACTGCCTCTCCTCCTAGTTTATGTCCGTAGAAATGTCGTCTGGACCCCTTGACATACCATTTTTCATAGATTGTACTTCATTCCGTAAAACGTTCACTTCAATATAAAACAGATTTGTAACCGAAGACCCCTGAATTAGTGAATGGTTTGTACTGCTTTTGAAAACCAAACTGAAATACTTATTAAACACATTAGCTTTGGCCCGATCATTAGTAATGAGCGTGTTTCCGTTTTCACGATCAACTGAGATATCCTCTTTATTTCCGTTCCCTCGACGAACGTATTTATAAAATCCTGACCAGTTATTTCCCTTCCCATTTAGAATATTCTTTAAATATGCTTCCAGAGCAATTTTCTTTTCTCGCTCCAATTCTTTCGAACGATTTCGAAAAATAGTAATATGTCGTACTGCGTTTTCTGTTAGTGAATGCCTTTCTTGTCAACCTCTTCATTCACTTAATTTTTGCATTTAAGTATTCTGGGTCCGGATTCCTTTTTAATTTTTTGTAGGGAACAAACCTTTGCAAAGCTTCGTATATAATATCTTTGAACGCGCCCCATATTTCTTCCATACCTCTCTCGGTTCTCAGAAAGCGATTGTATTGTTCCCTAGAACCTTGAAGCCCATCTACACTTGCTTTCTTGAATTGCCGAACTTTTGTTCCTATTGTGACGATTTTCCTTGAAATATATTCGGCCAAGTCAAGAAGAACCGCTTTGTAGTCGCGAATGCCCTCAACAACTTCACAAGATCTGAAAAGTTGTTTCGGCCTAATTAAGTAGACATTTAAAATCACATCCTACCGCGTCCCGCTCCGAACCACCAGAATCCGCTGTCCCAAACTTCACTGTTCACAAGTGTTTGAACTTTCCCCTCGCTCACGGCTCCCTCCCGGTTTGCGCTAGGGATAATTAAGTCACCTCCAATAACAATGGGATGGCCATTCTCTTTTCCTGTTTTCTGAATGATGTCATCTAAAATGTCGAAACCGTCGCTCGGAGGCCTATACCATGCAATAATTTGTAATATGGTTCCTGAAGTAATAATTTCTATTCCCATCATATCAAACTCTGTACTGACTCAATCTAATATAATATCCATGCCTGCTTTGACGCAAATAAAACCTCCGCCCCCTCTACCATTTCTATCCCTCCTCAAGATCTTGTAATGAGAATGAAAAATTTCAGAGGATCCGATTTCCTCAGCCATGACTCAGTCCCTATCACTACGTCGGGATCGCAGGCATCAACTAGACTTCAAAACTCTATTTCTTTATTGCTACGACAATTTACCTGCAACAACCTTAAAAAACCTCTCCCCAACTGAATGCGAGAAAGCGCGTCCCTCGTAGCCGTCGCCGCCGTGGTCTCCGCCGCTGTGTAGTTGCCCCGCCCCGTCGCTATCTTCCTGTTCCGTCAGCACCGCACCGGCGTGATGTTCACGTGCCGTACTCGCCGCCTCGCTGTCGTCCTCGTGCTCAGCAGTAGTCTAGTCGTCGTCTTCATCCCGCGCTGCCGAGTCGTTCACGCCCGTTGCCGCAGCCTCTGCTTCAACGCTGAATTCTCGAGTGGATTCGCGGTTTCCTTCCGCAATCGCCCTTACCTCCTTTCTGTGGTCCCTCGCTTCTGTGGTCTCAGGAGCTCCACCCCACACACAATTTACTGTCGCTGCAGCGACCACCGCTGAGGAACCTCAATCGTGCGATCGGGTTACGGCCTTGTATACTTTAGAGAACAGGTTTCCAAGATTTTTGACACCCAGTTTAGATGCAGCCCGTCTCTGCCAAAATCGCTGTACCGACCAAAAGCCTCACGCGGGCCGTCACGATTCCAGGAATTTGAGTCTATGAATGTCACATCAAGACGTTCCGACACGCACTCGTGGATATCATTAATTTATGCCACGCCATATATGTGACGACAGAAGATGTCTTTTCTTCTCAATATACCACTTAGCACAATCGTGGCTGCGAGAAACTTCTTTTGCGCCGCCGCGACAAGTTCGTACACATTGTGCATAATGTTCTTCCTATTTCCTTTTAAGTTGTTTGTTCCTACATGGAAAACAACAATTTCAGCTGTATCCAGGTCTTTTCTTTCGATATATCTTCGTAATTGATCGACACGAATACCCAGTAAACACTTCACTTTCATTTTGTTTTCCTTCCCCACCTGTCGCACAATGGAATCACCAATAACAAGCACGGAATCAGCTGCAACACAATCTGCCTCATCAGTTGCCACCCTCACTTCTTCGCTCACTATTTTGCACGATGCTTCGTTTCCTGTTTCAGTAAATGCTGCGATTTTACGTAGCTACTCAACTCCTTCTCAGTGTTACCTCAACTGGCTTCGGTGACACTTCAACACTTATAGCACCTTTTTCCAATTGCTCATTTGTTTGCGACAAAATCTCCAACTTCTGCAGTTCCAACAGTTCCCTTTCTAGTTTGCGAATTCGTCTGTCGCTTCGATTGCATTTGCTGCATTCAACATTCGCTGCCTCCATTTCAGGTCCGGGATTCATTCCAATTCCGCCAATAATCAATAATGTTGCAAAAACGCTAGCACACAGAAGCATCACCTGAATACCGCCGAAATTCGCCTGGCCCGGCTGCAGGCCAACATAAACACGTGGTAAGCGCGCCGCATAGGTACCAACGCGCGCCCGGTAGACCGCTAAGCTGCACCCCATGACTTTCACTTTTCAAGAGCTCCCGGAGAACGTCCGCACCTGATGAGTGACACTGAGTTCATCATACTACAAGTGATACATCATACTACGTCCAAAATTCTTATTTTGCACCTAGACCTCCAACAATGCCCATTATATTCCATTGTTGTATATGGGGATTTGTTAGCTGCATAGGTCTTGTTTTTATTTGGGTTCTTAGCCTTCCGTGGCCGGAGTCATTTTATCTTTTGTCATGGCCCTGACGATATCCTGGTCAGCTTCGACGATTACCTCTCTCTCTCCATAATGGTTCCGGTCATCAAGACCACAAAAGACAGTCTCCTACTTCATAAACTTTCGAAAAAGTGGGCGAAACTTTCTGAGAATTGCCTAACGACCACATTTTTCTCATATATACAAGATTATTATGCTCAGACAGAATGCACCACTATGGGTTCCCCGCTATTCACCGAATTTGTTCATGGGGGCTTTTGAAGAGCAGACCTTAGAAAACGCGCTCCTAAAATCGTCGCTATGTCTACTCTACGCCGATGAAACATTCGTCATCTGGCCCCATGGAATCATGCGGCTACGCGATACGTGTATCCCGACGGGGCTCAGACTAGATTATTGGGGTACGTGTACGTTATATTTCTATTGCGGGGCATCAGTATTTAATACTGATTCCATTTTACACCTCAAGATTGTAAGCCCTGGGCGATGGGGTGAAATGATGAAATAGACACACACAAAAATAGACAAGCATCATCATTATTTTTATTAATATTGCAGTGATAAGTGATAGTGTGAAAGGACTAGAATTGTAGGAGGAGGGGTAGTGAGAGATGTTAGTGGGACTTTGGAACCATTCCAGCATTCACAAAGGGGGACAAGGATAGGGACCTGGCAGGATGGCCGGCCCGGGGATCAAACTCAGACCTCCCGATTTCGAATCCAGCGCGCTACGCGCTAACCCACTTCGCTCGGTAAAATAATAATAATAATTATTATTATTATTTTATATTCTCTACCAGCTTTTACGTTAGTTTTCCCTGGGCCATTAAGAGAAAACTGAGTTCGTCCCTTGTTTCGCTTTCTGAAATAAATGTAACGAACGTTTTGTTGAGTTCTCCTTTTGTTGTGGTAGTAGAGCCGTGAGTGTGGATTGCTATTTTCTTAGCTCCACTATAAGATCTGCAAATCAATTTTCTATCGACCAATCGGGGAAGTTTGTTTTTAGGTTTGACAGAAGTCCCCCCCTGGAGATATTAATTTTTTGCCTTTAACATTTTTTGTACGTTGCATATTTTTCCACCTGTGTGTGTATATATATATATATAGACTCGAATGGTCTCTGTAAACAAATAATGGTTAAAACATTTCAAAAGCCGCGCGCAGAGCAGAGCAGCAAGAATGAACGAGAACGGATCTTCCGCTCGCTCACCGCGGGAAGAAGCGAGAAGTTCGTTGGCGGCAGAGGAGGGTAGCGAGTAGAACCTAGAGGAGTGTGGTCGGCAGATGATCGCGTCAGATGCGAGTAGGTGGAAAGTTGTGTCGAGTCGATGAATAAGGCGAAATTGATAGGAGATAGGATTGCCGAAGGTGCAAGGCGATGGACACGAGGTATAATTGTAATATATACGTGAAATAAACCTGTAAAATAGTAATAGTGTAGTACATAAAAATGAGGCAGTTCTAGTCAGGAGTCACCGCCACGTGATGTTAAGAAATAGTGCGAATAAATGAAGAGGAGCAGTGGCGATGAACCAGGTGATGACAGTTATTATTTGGTGCTGGTTCCTAACCGTATAGACGAATAATTGTACTGAGATACGTGGGAGAATTCAAATCAGACGTCGCCACCGGCAGTGTAAGGATTGCATCAGCGGTGGGCACTACGGCGACGGTTCCACTTCGGACGGCGCCGAATAGTCCCGAGTGCCTCCGTAGTTCCGAGTGGCCGAAGTTCCGGGGAGGGGACGACTGTTGGAGAGGGGGCAGCCTTGGAGGCCACTGTTCAACAAGTATTTAGGTAACCTTCCAATGGAGTAAAGTACAGTAATGATTAAACTGATATGTATTTCTAAGATAATAGGGCCAATTGTTTAGTAATAGCATGACGAGTAATAAGGCGATCGCAATGTTAGGGAAGGAAAAACCAAAAAGGTACTCACATGATTAATGGTAATCACCATACGGTAATTATTTGTTGTAATTTTATTAAGAAATGTTTTCTTTTTGTTGTTCTTATTTAAAAAAAGGTGTTTTTCTAGTTCAATGTTTGGTGATTTGCATGCAACCAACAAGATCCCTTCCCCTGTAACGGACTCCCTGTCCCATATTAATAAATTTCATCCAATCGATGAAATAATATGTGACCATTGCTTCATATACGTGATGACAGACCACGTTGAAAGGTCAAGGGTGAGTACGGTACCTATATATATATATATATATATATATATATATATATATATATATATATATATATATATATTCTAACCCACCCACCTTCCAATAGCACAACTGGTACCTTCACAACAGCAGCATGAACCGTGGAGGGGGTTTACAAGATATTTGCTCGTGAAGCGAGCTTTAAATCTAGGGAGCAGGATCTTCAGGGTGCGAGAAAGGTTTGAACCCTTGACACAATAAAATCACACAAAATGCACATAAACGAGCGTATAATTTACCCAAAAACTTTGTGGCATAAGTTAATGACAAAAAAATCAAGAATAGAATCACACTTTTACAAAGAAAAATCAAAAACACAAATAGAATCCTTTACAGCACATTAAATGAATGAACACATAATTTACTCCAAAACTGATTCTTTGAAATAATTACCCTAATCTACACTGGGAATTCCCTTGGAAAATTAATTATATCTAAATTTATGCTATCCTAATTACATTTGCACATGAAACCAAATTTCTATTTACAATCTCTTGCTTCAAAAAAATATTACATGCAAAGAACAAAATGTGGGCAAGTGCACTACTCTCATTTATAATTTAACTGTGACTGCTAATAGCAGAATAATGAATGTTCCAAATAGAATGTTTTAAGGCAGGCAATAGCGCATCAAAAATCTACTACAATGCTGCAAATTGTTGCCACCCGTGTCCTCAATTTCCTAACACTTTCATATACTAGTCTTTTCCCTGCCGACGTGAACTTGACCTACTTTCCGCAGTTCCTAGCATTATCTCGAAAACTGCCCGCTTCCTGGCCTTGATGGTCGTGCGCTGGCTTCTGCACCGACGTCGCTCGGTCCCAGCTTCTGTGTCGTACGAGACGGGATTCGCCTCCACCGTCTACGCTGTCTTCTTGCGTCCTCTTCCGTTCTTCTTAGTCGGCGTCTGCTTCTCCTGTCTACTCGCGTCCTCTTCCGTCCTTCCTAGTCGGCCTCTTCTTCTCCCTCGACTGCTACCGGCGCCTCTGACTACGCCCACTTTGTGAAAAATGTCCCTTGCACTTCCCTGAATACTCGTGCAAAATCCTCGCTCGTTGCTACTTCTACTTCGTTAAACAAGAGCTTTCAATGATTTTCTCACAACGGGTAACTTTTTACTTCCCGTATTGTTAATAGAAGAAACACTCTACTAAATCTTCACTATTTCGCGGACGACTAACTAGCACGTCTGTTCGACGCCGAAAACTCCTACCTAGCAGTCGTTGCGGCGGCAAACAATATCTAAGCTGACGTTGACGAGCGCTTATCAAAATGCTGCTTACCCGACGAACGGCGACAATCAAAAGAGTGTTTCCGCTTGGGGGTTTGTGTATTTATTGTCCGACGCCTGGGGAAATTCTCCGTGGTGGGGGCTGCTTCTCCTCTCTCAACCCTTCACAAGGAAAAACGTTGCTTGCTAGTTCGCCTTTGATTAGTACGGGCAACGGATACCAGGCTGCGCGTTTAGGCACCTCCAATTTCTGCGTCTGCTCTCCTCGCTGCCTGTGGGCGTTCATACATACGAAACGGTGGTGTTATGGGGTTGCACAATCCCATAACGCCACAATATATATATATATATATATATATATATATATATATATATTATAATGAGCCGAGCTCAGATACAGGGACCCAAAATAAGAATTCGTGACGTTGGTCCACTCGGATTAAATCGTGCGGCGGCGACATCTTTTATTTTGTTGGAGTGAAACCAGGCCCAATCACGCTCTGCTACCAATGTTCCTGGAGTGAAGGGTCGGCAGCCCATGCGAGTTTTCCGGGGTGACGACGCTTAGAAGGCGACGCCAGCGAGGTTCATCCGCCAATGAAAGACGCAGGAGCATGAGTACCCGTGCAGCCCAAGTCAGAAGCAATAAGAAATCGTACAAATATAACGACAAAGCTGGATCACAAAGCAGAAACATTAACAAAGCCATTAGTGAGTGATTCAATTCCCTAGACGTACAATCCAATTGGAAAGGGTTATGCCATCGTTTGTAAATTTCAAGATTGCGTCTCACGATAAATACAAATTAATAATGAGCGCATAAATGTATTTAATTTTCTGTAGAATTAAGAGGGTAATATTACACCAAAGTTATTCACTTTAAAATGCTTTAGACATTGCACCAGTTGGTAACATAGGAGCATACTGTTATTATGAAATAAATTTAAAGCAAGTTTAAAGATATCCATTATTTATTTGGCTGTGGCGTAAGCGTCCAGCGTCACTTGTGGACACGTGGCCTGTGTGCATACCTGTTTTATGCTCCTCCGCGTTATGTTATTGTGTACATTTTTTGTATAGAGACTATATGCTTTTCATGTCTCAGGAAACTCAATATTTGATCTCATTTTGTCGTCAACTTGCCTATGTCCCCGCAAATCCGTATTTCCAAGCGGAGTATTTGGAATGGAATCACATTAAACCAACTCCTCAGGGATGACAGCGAGTCGGCGGTAAACCGTAGGGCACTCGACGTAACGCCCACGCTGAGTTGCGCCCACTTAGGGTTGACGACCCCTGATCGGAAGAGTTGTTAAATGCCCGCCGCGACAATTTTTACGAAGTGTTGGTTGATATACATACTAGGGTAAGTCAATAAGTATCTGCAATCAATTTTTATAATTATTTACAACAAACGTACACAATTTTTATTTATGTCATTTTTCGTCTTAGTCACTCTGCTTTTCAATGCACTTGATCCATCGGTGAACAAGATCTTCGATTCCCTCGAAAAAAAAAAAAACCGTTTGCGCGTATGCACCACTTCCTTTACCTGCTGATCGGAGCAGAAACGACGGCCTCTTAGAGCATCTTTAAGTGGACCAAACAGATGGTAATCTGATGCAGCGAGATCGGGGATGTATGCGGGATGCTCCAACACCTCGAAATACAGCTTCTGAAGAGTTTGAACGGTGTGGGCGGCGGTATGTGGACGCGCATTATCATGCAAGATAACTCCTTCCGACAATCGACTTCTGCGTCTATTGCGAATTGCTGGCTTCAACTTGTTCAACAGAATTTCACTGTAACGTTCTGTTTACAGTTGACCCCTTTTCCTGGTAATGTTCCAGACCTTGAGAGTCCCAAAAAACTGTGAGCATCACTTTACCTGAAGACGGTTGACTCTTGAATTTCTTTTTGACTGGAGATTCTGGATGCTTCCATTCCATGCTCTGCCGTTTACTCTCTGGTTCGAAGTGATGAGCCCATGTTTCATCTCCAGTGATGATTCGTTTCAGAAACGTATTTACCTTCGTTAGCATGACCAATAGGTGCAGACAGATTCTCACACGATTGCGCATGTGCTCTTCATTGAGTTTTTTCGGAACCCTTCTCGCACAGACTTTATGAAAGTTCGGCCTGTGTTTCATAAGCAGAACAATGGCTAATGTGCATATGGTTTGCCACTTCATCAACAGTAATTTGTCTGTTATTGAGTATCAATGCACGCACTTGTTCAATATTGTCGTCATTTACGGCTGGTTCTTTCCTCATCCTTCACGCTCGTTCGATCGCTTTTGAACTGTTGAATCCACTGGTACTCACTTCGCTGCGGCAATACGTTGTCCCAGTACTGTGCAGTAAGTCTTCTATGAATTTCCGCTCCTGGAACACCTTCAGACCACAAAAAACGGATTACGAAACGCTGTTCTTCTTTGGCGCAAAGAGAGAGTGGCGCGACCATCTTTACGTCGTAACAGCGCTGATGGTGGACTGATCTGATAACGCTGAAACGTACCATAGACAAAGACAACTGTGCCACCTAGTGGCTGATGAGCATTCTCACCAATAGAGCTAACCTAAAGAAAATTAGAGCAAAATTGCAGATACTTATTGACTTACCTACGTATATGTGTGTGTGTGTGTGTGTGTGTGTGTTTGTGGGCCTGGAGATGCTTCGCTATTGCACTGCATTGCACTTCACGGGCTACTGACCACGAGATTCTTAATCACGTTTTACGCTACGGTCTGCAAACATTTTAATAGGCAAATGATTTCCTCGCGGAAATAGGTTTCGTCTGTCCTACTTTGGTCATGGCCGTCAAATATCCTATTGTTAAAACGATCTCCCTCAAGTTTTGGCCTGCATTCGCTATTACACTGTCTTGGAGAAATGTGATTTACATGTCCAAGATAACTTTCAAGTAATACTTCAGGCCGATACTTCACAATCGTAGGGGCAGAATATAGAGCGCTTAATACTTGAGGGTTCAGCGGTTGCGTAGAGCTTTTGTTCAGGGGCGCTTGAGTCAGTATAAACGCATAAAAACATCATCGCGCCGAAGTATAGTGGTGTGTATATCATTGATATTTTCGAAATTACAGAATCGATATTTGAACTCAACACACAGAAACATCTCACAACAACAATATTCTCTGATGCCTGTTTACATTCCAAACAAAACATAAATCGCTGCTTATGGATATTGAAAATACTACAGTTTTCATGAGTGACGACTGAATACAACATCAAAACATCTGTGAAAAAATTGATAGTACGTGTTTATAATATCGTTCCCAAAGATTCAGGCCGCGTCGCCCGGGCAGTCGAGGGTTCATTCGCCCGGCGAAACACTGACTCAACTCCCGTGCTGACATACGAGAACTATCGCTGCGCTGCTTAACTTACCTTAAAGAAGATGCTGAAAGTGATGTCCTTCTAGAATATTCTAGTGGTGCTAGAATGCATTATTGGCACCTCCGGAACATATTCTGATTTACTCTTTGAAGTAAGTCTGGAGGAAATGCGATTTTTTCTTCAATAGAGTGCCGGAGCTCTTCTCCGAATGCGGGGTTTCTGCATTCACTTGATCTTTCAAGTACCCCCAGAGGAAAAGTCACAAGGAGTCAGATTCTTATCAGATTGTAGGAGGCCATAACCCACGACAAATTATTCGATCGTCACTAAAAACATTATTTTCAAAGTTCATGGATCGAACAGCAGCAGTTGCAGAATGAGCAGCAGCAGCTGCAGTTGGCGAATCCTGTAGAAAGTAATAGACGCCTCAAAGATTTTCTTCGAGATTGTAGTAACCTGGCATACTTTCTTCACCTTCTCTTGTCAGGATATTGCGCTTTCGACACTTTTTTTTGTCAATTAAAATTCCACGAGTGTGACATTTGTTTACAAGCTTCAAAATTGTCGACCGATGTGGAATACTCACGCCCAGAAATTTCTTAATAAACTTCTTGTGGCACTTACTAGAAGACTTAAGTCGAACGAAAAGTGTAAAGAAACGTTCTCTGCTTGAAAGAAAATGTCACAATGCACAGTTTAACGCTCTCGGTGCATTGGTGTATCGGGCGTCGCAGCGAACGACGAACGAGCCGGATGAACGGGGCCCTTGTTGACACGTTCCCGGGGAACCGACGCACAGTGGTGGATTTCCTTCATCTAGGGGTATTAAAATGTTATTAAGAGAACGGTAAAGCCGACGCTGTTGAAAATGGTCAGAATGATTCCTTGTGCCATTTTATATTATTTTGTAATGTGGGGACAAAATATAATAATAAATTCATTGCCCTCGAGTCTTGATAACAATTGCCAGGTTATAAATGCAGGAACTACGTAAGAGACACTGCATGCAATTGCTTACTCCTACTAAAGGTTCATGAGACACTAACTCGAAATGAAATATTCTGATTCTATTTCATACCTTACAGTGCAAATAAAAAATTATAAAGAGTAATAACAAAGAAAAGTTACAATAGTAGACTTTAATCTCTATCTGAATTTGCTATTCTACCTTCACGTAGCACATCACCTCCAGGAACATACATTCCTTCAAAACTTTCGTCGGAAGCCGTGCAGTTTCCTTAGCTGATTGTGGCCGGATGTTTGTTATTGCCGAGTCAGAAGAAATCAATAAAAAATGAAGCAGATCTTCATTTGCCACATTCTCTAAATGCTTTTCCAATATTTCTTTCTCGACATGACTTGAAGTCTTTGTGTCGGGCTTGCTGCGTGTCTTCGACTGTTGTCCTATTGGGACATTAATGACATCAGCGCCATGAATATTTTGTGCACTGTTACAGGCGTGAAGTACCCGTCCGTATAAACTGACAAACTTTTGTTGTTTCATATGCGTTTTTTCTGAAAGCTTCCGAAGTCACATCATATCCGCTCCTCAATGCTTGTAAAACAGCAGAGAAGCGGCGAATGATACTTCCATCTATCAAAGTGATGTTAGTATACTGCTCCAGATTTTGGAAAAATTCCCGAATTGTGTCCCCATCGTTCAATGTACTTCTTGTTTTAGGATGTACATAAGGAATCAAATTTTCTTTCGAAATTTGACAATTATTTGCATTTTCCTGGGATATTAAAGTATCTTTTCTTCATATCCACGAACCCGCCATTTTATAAAATATAGTCTGTAAGAAATGTGAATAAGGGACGCGAAGAAACTAATTTGAGCGTGAAAAGCCAACATAAAAAGATTTCTTACGGCAAGAATTTTTAATAATTTGTTTCAAATTGTTCATTTGCTTTGGAGATGCATCATAAATAAAGAACTTCTGAGAGGAGGCTTTAACATACGTGAATTACACACTTTTTCCTCATATATTACAATAATTTGTGATATACAGAGATATATGCACCCCCAATATTCACTTTTGTTGCTTGAAGTTTCGTAATATTTTCTTGTAAAGGAGCTATTTCTGCATTAGTCCTATATGGTCTCACCTGCACAAATTCGAATTTCATGGGTCTGTAAAATCTCGCTGTACTTTTCGCCTTTTTGTTCTCTTCGAACATGATATTTCTTTTTCATGTCTATCTTTCGTCGTTTTCTGCGCTTCTTCGGTGACACACAACATTTCGCCGCCCAGACATGCTGGGTTCCTTGCTGCGAATCTGCCTACCATTCTGTTACAAGCCTTCCATTTGTTAGCTATTTGGCAAGTGAATCACCGAGTCTTCTCACTTAATACTGCCTCTGGAATACTTCCAAGAACATTACGGGAAACATACTGCATTAGCATTTTTCTATTCCGTAAATCTGTTGCATGAGAGAGTTCACCCTCATGCAAGAGCTCGAAATGCTCGTCGAGTGACTGTACAAGCACCTGAAAAAATCGATTTTTTCGGAAAGGGGCAAATTCGGCCAAACATGTTTTTCCACCATTTTGTTTCACAAGATTTAGAGAATACAATCGAGCAAAGAGCATTCTTGGCAATTGATGGCAACTTAATATAACTCAGTTTAAATTTCCGATCACTAAGAAACATGACTCAAATACATGGCGATACTTTCGCATATAAAATGCAACCAAAAATGTAAAATGTTCTATTAAACGTAAGTGCATTCTAAAGAACATACCTTGCGGAGTCTCGTCCATTTCGAACAATCAAGTTATCCTAAACAATCCAGTGGCAGTGGGCAATGACATCAAGCGCGTCGAAGCAGGCACGGCTGCGCGGGCGGCTCGGAAGCGCTCGCTGAACGTACCCCCATTCTTCTGAGAAATGAATGTTGCACTTACGGGGACTGGTACAGTCCTTGCAAGAATATTAGGAACCCGCCCACGTAGGTTTTCATTCGTTTCGAGCATATGCATTTTTGATTTAAATACCGCTAGATTCCGGAAATCAATCACTGTGCTCGATCGCTGAGGCAAGCGGCAAGTCATCTTCGGCGAAAGATAAATAAACACCTGGTATTTCGAGTATGATGTAAAGTTCATACTTCCTAATAAAATGTTTTTAATCTGTTAATAATCTGATTGGCACGCCAAAAGACCTTTTCAATTCATTTTACAATTAAGAGACCAAAAGGCATACCTGCTGAGTTGTCAAATCCCACTGTTGCTCCCGGAAACTGTTTCTGTCCACAGTGAAAATTGGAACTAGGTGGTCAAATATTGGAGGAGGATCAGGTGAAATTTTAACCACCTTCAAATGCATTGTTGTAGTACCTTCTAGACCACCACAGAGAGGCATTTCATGAAACAAAAAAACAACAAATTTTACCTTCTCTCAATAATCTAAACATTAATGTCAATGAAAGATGCAGTGTGCGGATATTTTATTATTGTGTGGGTCGGATTGATAACGTTTGTTTATATTGCCCAGTGGCAAGCATTCAACTCCAGCACTGCTAGTAAGCAAGAATGATAATTTAATGAATATTGAGAATTAAAATTACGATGAATCATAAGTCACTTAAACGAAAATATTGCACCCACTGCGCAACCCCAGCTAGGAAATCTTCACAGGGACTTGAAGCTGCGCGCGCATGTTCTTCACTGGGCCACGCGCCGGGCAGGGAGGATCCGAAGCAGATGTTACAAAGCCAGATATATATATATATATATATATATATATATATATATATATATATATATATATATATATATATATATATCAGGATTGATGATGTTACTCCCCCTCCCTTACTTCAAGGCGCGGCCTCGCCTGCCTCGTGATCGCAGTACTCGCCGCCAGAGAGCAGATCAGAGCAAACAAGGCATCTCACATTTACTCGTAAGCCAGTGCTACCACAATTCATTATTTTAAATGGCATGTTTTGTCAATACAAATATCCGTAGCGTTTGTCGAGAAGGTTATAACTTATATAATTAATGACATGATGTGAATGTAGCCGTCAGATTTCAACGTTTTGAATGGCAGTCTACAAACCAGCAAAGGCTTGTGATGCTAACGTGGAGCAGTTCAGTGTAATGCATAATTGATGCCCAAGTACTTTATTTATTAATTCAATTAATCAAAACAATTAAGCATTATGTGTGACGTACTGCGGGGAGAAGTGTATTCTGTGCACGTTTTCTTAAATTCTCTAACCTAATCCACATTCAAGTTGAATTCCGAATACAAGAGGAAATGAGCGGGTTTGGCAAGAATTGATAAGAAAAAATTCGCTCCGGTTGTAATAAAAACTATTTGCAAAAGCAAATCAGCTGCAGATTCGGGATACTATCCCTCTTTGTCCTTTTGGTGAAGGAATCGACTTCCTGCCTAAGTGAACGTGAAAATATAGAGAACGATTTGAATAAAAATAATTCCCACTGAACTCTGAAAGACGTGCACAGAAAGTGAAGTTACATTTATGCAAAGTAAAGCAAAGCAGGGAGAGATCTCAGCTCAAAGGATCAGGGGCTCTGGACGAAAAACATGATCGAGATGGGGATCCCTCACTCAGAGGCGAGGGATCCCCATCACCGGGAGAGGTGGCTCAGGCATGAACTGATGTCACTGCAGTGCATATGACCGGGAGGTTCTGGGGTTCAAGTCTTGATGGCAGGATTTTCGACACTGTAAATTCTAGAGGCCGGAGTGATTCCGGGCGCGTCAGGCGAAATAATTTCAACGTGTTTAAAGTAACAGATCTAAACTGCACACTAATAAATACAAGTTTTGAGTGTTACGGGCGATATGGTTACAAGTGAATAGGATTGTGTATGCGAGGGTTCATAGGTCAGTGTATCTATGTACACATGCATATTAGTATGTATATTAATGTAGTATGTTAATTTATTTAAACGTTAGTATATATGTATTTGGTTGGAAATGCCATCAATATATGTAGAATACGTATGTAAATGTCATCTGCATGTGCTAGGTAGTGACAAAAATAATTTGTTGTTTTTATATTTTTTTTTATTTGTAGTTGAATTTGTAATTATACTTTCATATTTATATATTATGCCACCAGGCAACATTTCCACAATAGTAGAATAAAGCTTTTATTTATCTAAATTTAAATTCCCTTTACATTTTACATCTTCATGCATACACTTGTATTCTGTTTCCATACTAATAAAATTAGTGGATATTAAATGAGAAAATACAAACACTAAAGCATTATCACTTTGGTCAGTAGTTTATTTCCGGAATACACATAGTGTTATTGTGTTATCAATATCTTACTGAAATGTATGAAATAAATTATTTTAATATGAGAAATGATTTTGATGGGGCTTGTTTCTAGATTTATTTTTATTATTACCTGAAATTAGGTTGTTTGTGAAACACTATTTGTTTCTCTTTTTAATAGGGACATTCTATAGATCGGCTCCTGTGCTCCATTGCATTTTTTACAAATTTGTGGTAGGTTTTTCTGATGGTAGTAAGGAAATTCACTATTCCTGAAAATTGTTATTGACTATTGGAAATTGTTATTCATTCGAATTTAAGAAAAAACGCTAGTAAAGAAAACCCTAAAGATTAAGGACATCATATATGAAATAAATAATATGAAAAATACTAACATTTTCGAAAAGTTGCAGCTGACTTTATTTCAACACCTGCATTTGAACAAAAGTTTTATTCAAGAAAATAACATTGTATCTAGGTTATTGTAGGCGTATGAAGGTGACAAAACTATTGGAAACGTTTGCCATTTTCGACAATTTAGAGATTTTTAATGAAAATAAAACCTGTGCCATGTTTTAAGCGTCCTTTACGCTATCCAAGAACAAAGTGTAATAAAAAAAAATGGAGCAATTTTGGAAAAGAAAGTGAAAAAGTGTTTCAGACGTCATGTCAAGTACCCCCAGAATCAAAATATCCTTTCAAACTAGCAGGCCTGGAGAATAGTTCGTTTAGTTCGATCGAAGGTATCAGCATTTGAGAAAATTGTCCAAACGGTTTATGTGTTTCCGTTCACCACAACGGGACGGATGGATAGACTTTTGCCGTTAATAGATTTTTCGGTGTCAAGGGGGCACCGTACTGTGTTAGAGGGAGTTCTTCACAATATATATAAACAAGATTTATCCACTGAATCGTTGCCAGGGTCCGACGGGATTTTTCTGTCAAAAGATCGCTCATTTCACCGCTGTATTACAATACTTTCTCTTTCCAGTGTAAATGGTGTAAGGCAAGATGGTAAAAAGTTGCCAACCCTGAATGGTTAGCTGTAAATCTTAATTATTTAAGGAAAGGTGTAACGTGACTTTTTTGAGAAATCATACCTATCACCGTAGACATTCCACAGGAATTCAAATCACGTAGAATCTGTTGTAGGATTAAAGGTAACCTTAACTTCTCATTGGATGTATTTTCATCGGATAAAAATCCAGATTCTTGTTCCATCATCATCTGTCGAAATAAAACACACATTAGAATGAAAACAATGTGTGGCATATCATTGTACCAAAAAACAAACAGCGCACTTAAGAATCATTGGTACATTTACAAATATTGCAAACAAAACAATGTAATTGGACGGGGACAAGGTGTGGACACGGCGCAGAGCAGAGTCCAAGAAATTCAAGTACGGATACATCGCAGAGCGCCGCCGGGTGGACGGCGGTTGTCGAGGTCGCAGCGGGGGAGAGGCAAAGGGGCGTCCTGATGAACTGTGGTGAACGAGGGTGTAGTGAGATGCGGAAGTGAAACGTGGAAGATATGGGGGTCGGGACAAAAGGAGCGCTAGAAAGATGTTGACACGATCATTCGAAAGAATGCCCAGAGATGGAGACAGCTCACACACCCGATCAAAGTTTTGGAGACAATCGTGAAGTCTATAAGAAGGAGACGGTGTGAAAAGTGTCAGCAGCTCACTGTACACGCTTAGCTTCAGCGACATACGCGGTCTATGGGAGAACCTTTTAAGGCTTTTGCGACCAAAGGGCACCATACTTCATGTGTCAAGTAAACGCAATCTACACTCACTCACGCACACTGAAGCGTGGAAGGCGTTGTTCAAGTAAGTATATGAGCCAAGTGCCAAGTAAGTGTAAGTGTATGTGGTTATTGGCCGAAAAAATGTCGAGATAAGTTCCTCCATACACTGCGTGATGTCGCTGAAGTGTATCCGATTCGCTGCCGACGTTTTTCGTATAATCCGTTTACTTAATTATCCTCCGTAGGTCAGAGGCACTGGGGTGACAATTTGACGCCCTGAGCCACTTCTCCCGCTCGAGTACTCTCTCAGGTGAGGGGAGGATTCTTTAGGCTACTGCAGGTCAACAGCCATAGTATAATCAATAGGGCTCGGAAAATTATGGGAAATATATATATATATATATATATATATATATATATATATATATATATATATATAATTAAACATTATTAAACAAAATTAAACATACTACTCCTATTATTTACAACGATTTCCGTAACAATAAGAAACAAATATTTGTTTCAAATTTCCAGCAATGAAACTTTTCCTATGATCGTGTATGAGGGACGTGTACTGACTAAAAGAGCGTTGTACATTCCACGAGTCACTAGTGCGTATTGCAGACCCTCCGGCGTGTGGTCAAAATCCGGTGTGGCGGAATTGTCGCCTCATTGCATTGCGCTAATAGCACAAATAGTTTCGAATCCAGGGTTTTCTCCAGAATTGAAGGCTCTTTTTCTTCACTAGATCCCCTATTGATCTTCGGATGGCAAATGAACAGTTCTTGAAGAAGCGACTGCTGATTGGGCAATTTCAAGGCCGTCGGCAAGTTTCAAGGAAGACGTCTCCAAAGATTTAATTGTTGTGCTCGCTATAAAATAAAGCAATATAATTTTTCAGCTTTTCAGCATAGAGCAATTACTTTGACATGTCTATGGACGCTGCAGCATCAGAATCATAATGTATAGTTCCAAAACGTTTCCTTTTCTGTTAAGGATGCGCCGATCGTTTCCGCTGCCACGCACCCTTTTGTAAATCCCCAAATAAATTCTATTGGATTTTGTGAAGGATTAGGGTCCATATTTTTTGACAGTTGAATTTTTGTAACATTAATTTATTTCATAATCGTGCAACGGCTTCGAAGATTGTTGTTCCCATCATCAGGCTGTAAAATTGAATGTTGAAATTATACAGGTGTCCGGGGAGGAAACGTCAAAACTTCGCGGATAAGCTCTTAAGACAATTTTAATTAGCACTCAAAAGTTGGTTTGAAAAAATGCTTTCTACGCAAAAATTTGGATTGCAGAAGCATAGACACACTTCAGAAACATGTAAATTGTTAATTATTTTCAAAAGGAATGAATATATTTGTTCAGAAAGAAAAAGGAACACAGAAATGAAAAAGTACCCAATTTACATAGTTCGACTGCTTTTTTATTTATGGGATAATTTTTCTTTCTGAACAAATATGTTTCTGGAGAGTTTGTACTCTTCTGCAAAGCAAATTTTTGCCTAGAAAGCTTTTTTTTCAAACCAACGTTTCAGTGATTATAGCGGTATAGCCATTCGGAACATCCAAATAGTTTATCAGACAAAATATGCTGAAAATTGTCTTAAGAGTTTATTTTCGAAATTTGGACGTTTTCTCCACGGACACACTTTATAGTACACAATTTAAAATTATTTACGATAATATTAAAATGGATAAATTACGACAGGAAAGAACTTACCAGACACATGAGAGCTCACAAAACAGACGTTTTTACATTAACATTATTCTACAGCTAACCGTCACTAGACATACAAAATTAAGTTCATAGAATAATGTTAAAGTGAAAACCAGCTGTTTTGTGAGCTCTCATGTGCCTGGCAAGTTCTTTCCCGTTATAATTTCTCCATTTCAATATTGTATGGAAAATAATTTTAAATTTTGTACTATATAACTTCAACATTCAATTTTACAGCCTGTTGATGGGGGCAACAATCCCCGAAGCCGTTGAACGATTATGAAATAAATGAATGTTACAAAAAATCGTGTGTCAAACAATGTGGACCCTAACACTTCGCGAAATCATAATTCAGACAGACTAAAAGGTGGAAAGAAGTTCTATTGGATTTAGATCAGGATGGTACGGTGGAAGGAATGTGTCCTTGTTCAATTCTTATTCGATCAACGACATATCGTTTTTATCGTGACATATCGTGTCTGTACATCGAATTATTTGTAATAATTAGGCTTTCGTGAGTGATGGATAAAAAGCAGCTCCTTGATTATTTAACCACTCTACTGTATCTTTTTTTTTAAAATCAGTTTGGTTTTCTGTCAATTTAAAATTCCGTCAATGGTACTTTGCGGTGTCCATTACCGCAATAGACACGGGGCAATCTTATCAATAACGCTTTCAGTAACTTGGTGAAAGTTTCTGCATTCAATGACGAGTAATAATATCATGTTTTGTGTTCCGACGAGAATATAAACAAGGCATCATCGACAAACCCGTCTCCAACGCCGCCATGAACAATAATTCAACTTTGTCCTTTACCTACTCTGCTTATAACTCTAAGTTCTACCGCGAACTGCCAACACGTTGCACTATGTGATGCCTGCATGTATGTTTGGTCGAAACGGACCATATAAAACCTTTCTTCCCAACAATTGCGAATTTCGTGTAACGCATACTCCATGCTACAATACCGGAGCGTTTGATAAGGAGCTTTCTATTGGACTGGTACCTTTTCCACTTGACACCATGCTCCCATAATCGCATTCTAAAGAATTCTCTGCCACAGTCGATAAATTTTCCTTCAGTGCTGTTAATTACTTTCCTCTAATAATAATAATAATAATAATAATAATAAAACACGCCTCTAATAGTAAGACATTCCTCTTTTACAGTGAAAAAATAACGATTTTTTTGCCTTATAGCAGAATCTGCAAAAGAATCCACTTCGATCAGTTTTGTTCTCTCCATTTACTTTCCTTTGGGGTTGAAAACGTGAGCTGACCCTTTTACTAAAATTACTAACCATTTACTAAAAAAAGTAAAAACTATTTGACCTATGGGGGAGAAAATCAACAGTGCACGTTTTCTTCAGATCCAGAACCCCTTCCCAACATTTTAACTATAAATAGTTGAAAGATGAATAAAATGTCTAAAAAAATAAATAATAATAATTTAAAAAGCAGGAGTTAGCAAAATTGGTAGAAACTAGACATTTTCGTCCCCGAGATACAGAAAACCTATTTGCATCGGCAAACAGCAGATTTGATTCCTCTGCACAGCCAACAAAATAGCAACTCGCCCCCCAGCTCTATTCCTACTATTACCACAGCTACAAGCAAAAGGATAGTTCAACAAAACGTGCGCATATTGAAGCTACATTTATGTCCAGAGCAAAACAAAGGGCCATCTGAGCATTTGCTCAATGGATCAAGGAAACTAAACACTTGATCGAGATGGGGGTCATTGACCCGGAAGCTGAAGAACATTATTTGTTACAAACATATTAAGTCTTTTTAAAAAATTATACAATACAAATGTTAGTTAATTCATTATATCAGTTTTGTTAAAATAAACATTATTTTTCTTTTTTGATAATTAGTATTGTCTAATTGCATAGAAAGTTATGCAGCAGAAAAGATTTTACTTTTAACTTAAATTTGTAAACCGACTTCAATTTTTTAATGTCATCTGGCAATGCAACACAAGTTAGTAAGTAAAAGCACCGATATATTGCGCAGTGGCCTCGTTCAAGATCCCCAGCAGATCGTATGTGCTTTTTGTCCAAAATAACATGTCTGTGTGGACCCCACAAAACAAGGAGTGTCAGTAAATTTCAATATTTCAGATTTTTCACTCCTGTGTCTTATTTATGTGTTTTCTCCAGATTTGTTTTTCTATGATTCACTCTGTTCTCTATCGACAATACATGAACAAAAACTTGATCCACAAAACAAAAGGCCCAATATGATCATTGAATACAACACCAAAGCGGGCGTAGATGCACTTGACCGTGGCAACTACTCCATGGTGCGGCGAACACGGTGGCGGTGGCGGTGGCGGTGGCGGTGGCTGTCACTGGCCAATGGTGATATTTTATGCAGTACTTAAATGCTTTAATGCAGATGTAAAAATTAACATTCTCAAGTACTGCAATAAAAATTCCGAAAAAGAATCGAGTAGAAAGATGTTGATGGAACTTGGGCGTTCACTTGTACAGCCACATATTTCACGTCTTTGTATCCGTCTTTTGCCACATGAAATGCGAGAAATGATACTGCAATTTGGAGGCAAACCATTTGACAAGAACCTTCAGGTACACACTCGAGCACGAAAAGCCAGATGTGAGGTGTCCGGGAACAGCGGATAGGAAAACAAAAATTGAATACATCAACTGCACCAAACATATTTGCACAAGTCAGGGAAAATTATTTCCGAAAATTGTATTTAAATGTCCCAAATATTACCCATTAGTGTAAAAGATCATATACGAAATATTTTGTAAATAAAATTTCAAGTTCTTAATGAAATTTCATTTTATAAAACGGTGTCTACCCGAACCCCACTAGTCAAGGAGAGTAATTCTTTTTCACCAGACCAGTTAAGTGTTAACATCAACTAATTGCACATTGTTCATTTTCAATAGAGCGTGCGACTGCCGATTTGAAATGCAAAAAGGCATTGAAACCGTTTTTCCTTCGTTAAATATTAGTTTGTTATTACGAAACCAATTTGAAACTTCTAAAATTCTACTATTTATTGTTTCTTTTCTGCAAACAGAACTGTTCTTCCATTTTTAATAGAGGCTGGCATATCGTTTACGTATAACAGACAGAGGACTGGATCTAAGATCGAACCTTGCGGGACCCCATGCTCAATTGGCTGAGAATTGAAAATATAAGTAATAAAGTCCTTTCGTGCCAGTATCGCATTTCTACTTTTGGAGATCGATGGTTAAAGGTACGAGATTATACAGTCTAAGGCAATACCACGAATTCCATTTAAGGTAATTTTGAGAGTAGGATGTCATGGTCAATAATGTCAAAAGCTTTCCAAAGTTCTAAAATATTCCCATGGATGCTTCATTTTGGTCCATTGATAAAGCACCATCTTTAAGAAAAAATGGCAGTTTCCGTAAATTTTGATTTTCTAAACCCGTGTTGAGTCTAAAAACGCTTCGTTTTTCCTGAGAAAAGTTTACATTCAAATATAGAAAAGCCTCTCTAATATTTCTGAGAAAACTGACAAAAGAGAAATTGGTAATTTTGAATTTTATTTTTGTTCTCTTTTTCAAAAAGTGGCTTAATTTTTGCTGTTTTGAAAATATCTCGAAATATTTCTGTGCATAAAGAAGCATTGCAAATGTGAGTTAACGTGTGTATCAAGGCATGTACACCAATTTTTAATAAACAATCCGGAAATTCACCTAAACCAGATTAATATTTATTTTTTAGTTTACTGACTATTTGTAAGATTTCGTTAGAAGTAGTTTCAGAAATAAATATCGTGTCGAAAAGTTTTTGGGAAGCATATAATGTTGAATTTTGTGGTTTTAGTCCCTTTGTGAGATCAGCAGAAATTCTGGAAATGTGTTGGTTGAAAAGATTAGCCACTTTTTCCGGATTACTTCTCTTTATTATCTTTTAAAATATCATTCTCTACAAAATGTCGAGACGATGTGGTCGTATTTCTTTACAATATTCCATATTGATTTAGTTTTGTTACTAGCGTTCAAAATATCCTCATTATTTTTACCTTCCTGCAAGGGAAGACATTCCTTAAAAATCTTTTGTATTCTCGGAAGTAGACATGGAAACCGGGCGATACGTTTTGATGTTTAGGAATAAAGTAAAGCGTACGTTTGTTTTTACACGATGTTCTAATTCCTTGTGTGATCCAAATATTACTCCTCCATGAACTTTTTAATTTTCTCCTTTTAAGAGGAAAGTACGCGTTAAAGTGAAGTGAAATGAAAGCAATTAGAAAAATAAATTATATTTTCATTTTTGTCAGTAGCGTTATAAACTACGTTCCATGATTCCTTCAGCAAGTAGTTCGTAAATAATTTTGTTACTTTTAGTGAATGCTCTGCACATGCGTGTATTCTTTATTGTGTCAGTGTTCATGTTATTAGTAATTGCAAGGATTTGTGCATCGTGGTCACTGAAATCTAGATTATTTGTTATTATTTCATATCTAGTTGTGGTTTTCTTAATTATAATTTGACATATTGCTTTTTGTAATTCAAATGTATTAGGGAAGACATTCACGGTAATATTATAATTATTATTATTATTATCATTATTATTACTAGCAGTAGTAGCTTAGTAGAAGTTGCAGCAACTTGCTGAATGACACTGCACAAGGCAGATTATAAATCCCGAAGACACCGGACTCCCGCACTAATATCTAAATTAAAAGAATGAAGTAAATTCAAAAACTGCTCTTTTTCGTGAGAACCATGCAGAAAATCACTGTTGAAATCTCCACATACAATAGATTTAAAAGAGCGTTTATTAATTTGGTTCAGTTTTCTCTAGATTTTCTAAGAAAATCAAATAATCTAAAGCTCGCTTCATATATGCAAAGTAAGATAATTCTGATCGTATTAAGATGTAAGACTTACTTTAACTTTTTCAACTACATATAAATTGAATTCTGACAAGAAGGTATAATCAATATCGTATCTTACGTAAATACACGAACTAAAGTAAGCAAGTCCCTCATTTGATTCCCTCTTTCTTCAATACGGTCCTGCAAGGTAAAGACTAGGAATTTGAAGCGTGTTTAGATCATTATGAGATAACCAATGTCTGTAAAGTAAAAAACATATATTTGACCTAGATCACCCTGTAATGTTGCTTCGATAAATTCAATTTTATTTGAAAGAGATTGCACATCGTGATGCATTATTCGAATCTTTGCATGTTCCTACACGGAGGTTTCTCTGCTGCATTTAACTGTATTTGATATTTATTTATCTCATTTGTACCTCGAGTGCGTGGTCTAAGGAAGTTTCATTTTTTTAAACATACCTCCGCTAAACTTAGATAGACATTGGAGAATTGTAGCTTCGGTATGGTAATTTTTTGTAGTTTTCGAAAAAAAAAGTTCGCCGATAACGGAACTGTACCATTTTTTAAGTATACTTTGCTTTACTCATGAAAAAAATTGGAGCCATTTTTGATTAAATACTTTTTT
The DNA here is from genome assembly GCA_038098605.1 of Gryllus longicercus. Taxonomy (NCBI): domain Eukaryota; kingdom Metazoa; phylum Arthropoda; class Insecta; order Orthoptera; family Gryllidae; genus Gryllus; species Gryllus longicercus. The sequence continues at coordinate 1,397,518 of JAZDUA010000179.1, forward strand.
TTAAAAGTCCCATGTTTCATATAAAATTTCGCGAAAAGACTAATATTTTCAAAAAAGTGTAAGAGCTTATTTAAATACGTCGTTCAAGGACAGATTTTATTAAGGAAACAAAGTAGTGTAGTTGTAGGAAGATGCCGAAAAACGTTTGCAATTTTAGAAAATGCAGAGTTCAACGAAAGTGATACCTCCGCCATTTGTTTAATGTCCTATGCAAGAAAAAAAATTAATCCAAACATTTTGAGCAAAGTTTGAGAACACTTAGCGAATGTTAAATGAAGTACTCCCAAAAATCAAAATATCCATTTCAAAGTCACAGGCCCTTGAGTTCGGCCACGTCGATCACGGTTTAGGCACTAGCGTCAGGAGCTCTATACCAGGAGTCCATAACACGAGTTTTTCTGAATTTTTTGGCCGCAGCATTAAAATGCCTTCTCTATACTACGTATGTAGTTGCACGCATTGCTTGCATGTTATTGGATGTTTCAGCTATGAAAAGTACATTGTCGGATCATTTATCACTTTCCCGGATGTTTTTCGACATCTTGGGTTAATATTATAATAAGGAAACGGTATGTATTTTATCGATTTTTATCAGTTTCATCATTACTCATAAAATATATTGTAAGCAAAATAAACTTACCAAATATTCTGAAAGCTTCTTTACAACAGGTTCATACTGCACTGTCCTTGCCCATGCGTCACACACAAAACATAAATTAAAGTAATAGGCATTTCTGGCATATTTTGTGTTATCTATACGCACGGGATAACCAGTAATTTTGTAATCCAAGACATTTCTGAAAAAGGAGAAAATGATCATTCATTTCTAACACATAGAGAATGGATGCCTCCAAACGAACAATAACACCAGCATACAATTAAAATTTGCATAATTATGACTGTCTTTATGCTAAAAATTGATACGAAAACCGAAGTTGATTTTGCATTAATAAAACACTCAAGAATGTATCAAACTATTTAAAAGTAACGAGACGGAGCTCTGACTGCATGTTCGCCATCCACCAACAAGCAGAGTTGGCGGCGTACACTCCCCATTTACAATGGAATTTCGCTACACCATTCCAGTGTTGGGGGCTTGAAAACCGATCAAGAACCGTAGGGCGCCGAACGCGTCGTGAGAAGTGTTCCCACAAAACGGCAATTGATTGATTTGAAGGGCGAGTCAAGTAAAAGGCCCCTTTCCCCCGCCCCCTCCGGTCCAAGGGAATATGCTGCACCCCGCCGCTCCCTCTGGATGAATAAATAGGCCCACCTGCGTCGAACTCAGCACTCAGCTGCAGAGGCTTGCATCAGCATTTTCGGAGCGACAGAGAGGGCACTAGAAAAATTTCCACTCGAATATCTAGACGCCTGCAGTGATTGGCCAAGAAAACAAATGTACAATTGGTTTTGACCATTCACAGCACGTAATCTAAAGGGTAGGGAGAACAAGGGATTAGACACTTGGAAAGGGAGGACAGACGCGAATAGAGAATATCGGAGATGGGTCACGACTGTCGAATTGAGCGGATCGCGAAGAGAAAGATCGCGTTCGTGCCTAGAGTGATTGAGCTATTCGGGACTTGTGATTTTTAACCGAATAGGAGATGGGTCTTCAGTCAAGCAAAGCAGGGAGCGTGAGGTGTCCTCGTGCGATATTGTTTTGTGCGACTTGATTTTGGACTTGACTAGAGATCGCTTCATCAATCGGAGCTCGGGACGCGCTGTGGCGTACAAGTTTAACGGTCACGATAAAGCCGGGTCGCCAGGTGCGTGAGTCGCGATTAAGCACCCACTTGTTCTAATTTTGATAGCCAGGCGTGTTGATTTATGCCACCAGAAACGTAGTTCCGTGAATTATTCAAAACCTGCCGTCTCAATTGAAACAGATCGATGTGGAGTGCAACAATTATTTTGGTGTGGAGTGAGGTGTGGATCTGGAATCGACCGCTGTCTGCAGTGAATGGCCGACGTTGCTGGGACTCTGTCAAAAGGCCACCCTGGCCTTATTGTCTGGGAGCCGCGGAACCCACACCTGTCTCCCCCCAGTGGAAACCACCTGAGGGGTCAAGGACTGCCCGCCGCCGCAGCTCTGCACCTCGCCGCCACCCATGAATTCGGCATCTTAATCTTTCGGTATTAAACCATGCAAAGGTTTAATAAACAGCTCTTCAAGCGACTTAGGGAAACAAGACTCTTGGTCACTCCTAAATGAACAGGAAAATGTGAGAACAATTTATGTAAGACATAGCGCGGCGTTGCTTTGGCTCTTTAACTTCTTTAGACTCTAATTCAAAAGCGTAGATATAAATTTATTTTAATGCTAACCCAGGTAATGTGCTTATAGAAATTCATAATTTTTGTTTCTTCCCGTAATTAGATTAAAATTATGTTTAAAAGTCTAACTGAAATAAATGTTTTGTTAATTTTTAACAACGCTCAATTCCATTACTCTGAAACAAGGTATCCCGCAGGATCTAAGCTAGTTACAATGCCAACTAGTTGAATGCATTTTTACAGAACTAATACATTATATTGTAAGTGAATTATGTTTAGTATTAAAAGCACACAATCCTATTTTACTATCAACAACCAATATAAATGCTTCGTATTTCATTTTTATAATGCAGAAAATGATCTTCAAAAGCTCATTACCCACACTAACATGGTTTATATTGCGATATCCCGTAACAGGTGCAAATCTAGCTAAACTGTCTCAAAAAGTAAAAAGTTGATCCTAATCATATTATATAATAGCAAGCCTCACTATGTTAAAATGTAAACACATGTTTACAGCATGTACCATGTTGCCCTGTACACACTAAATAAAATTCTACATACATTACACACTGGGTAAAAACGAATAACTTACACGGTAAGAATACTTCTCTGAAGTTGAGTTTTGGGAATAATATAAACACTCACAGCATCAAAAATCTCCTTGGAAACATAATCCTCTGGAACCTAAAAGAATGAAAGAAAACTTGATTGTCATTACTTTTGAATGAACAAAAAATACATAGAAGCAACGAATTTTACTTCATTACTGTCGTGTAACAAAACATCAAAATGAAACATAAAGCAATGCAAGAATACTTACGACCGTCAGGATCTCTCTCACAGCATGTACATACACTGAGGTGAAGGTACACTGAAGTCATGGGATATGCAAATATACAGATGTCAGTACTATCGCGTACGAAAGGTATAAACGCAACGATAGAGCTTTCATTTGTACTCAAGTGATTCATGTGAAAATGTTTCTGACGTGATTGTGGCCGTAAGACGGCAATTAACGGACATTGAACGTGGAATGGTTGATGAAGCTGTTAGATGCTATGGGGCATTCCATTTCGGAAATCGTTAGGGAATTCAATATTCCGAAATCTACAATGTCAAGAGAGTGCCGAGAATACATAATTTCAGGCATATCCTCTCAGCACCGACAACGTAGTGGTCGACGGCATTCACTTAACGACAGAGAACAGCGGCGTTTGTGAAGTTGTCCGCTGCCCTTTGGTCGAATTACACGAATAAAGAATTTAAAAATTCTTTATTCGTGTAATTCGACAACGTAATTATAAGACGTTCGTCTGTTCGCTTCATTTCAATGACACTTATGGTTGTGAGCTACCAGAAAAGTGGATAATTTTTGTTACTTCAAATCAGTAGATTAAAGTTTATGTTTTAATTCTAACTGGAGGAAATGCCTTTCTTTCTGATTCTAACAACCCTTCCTTCCATTCAACCGAAACACGGTATCCCGTCAAATTTCTGAGCTAGCTGGCGTCCCAACGAATTCCCACAAGTAAAAGACAGACTCTACGGCAATCATAGGCAGGCCGTAGCGCGGTTGATTTTGTATTTAATATAACCACCGTGACGTGACACTATCGATAGCACCCTAAACTAGAAAACCCTGGCGAGTTCTCTGGTCCAACTGAACCGATCAACGACTAGCAATTACGATAAGCTACTTGGAGACAATTTTCAGCTATTCATGGACTTCATGTTACCAAACGAAGAATTTTTTTATGGATGACATTGTGCCATGTCACTGGGCCACAATTGTTCGCGATTGGTTTGAAGAATATCGTGCACATTGTGCACAAATTCTGCATTGTAAACACTTTCACAATTATGGACGGCTACAGAGACAGAATGGCTGAATATTTGTGCAAGAGACTTCCAACAACTTGTTGAGTCCATGCCACGTCGAGTTGCTGCACTTTGCCGGGCAAAAAGAGGTCGGACACGATATTAGGAGGTATCCCATGACTTCTGACACTTCAGTGTTTACTAGTATTATGGAAAGTACAATTACTTATAACCTTTGAAAGAATAATAACAACCTGACTTTACTTCAAAATGTAATTTTTAAAAACGTAGTTTAGTTAGAAACAAATCTATAATCTTCAATAAATTTTCGAAAAGGGGTCGACAGAAAGAAAATGGCATGTAGCAGCAAAACTGCTGAACCATATCACACAAAAGGGTTTTCCGGAAAGTTGCAGGCACACTTCTCAAGAACAAAAAATATAAAACCCTTCCCGTACAATATATATATTGTACCGTTTCTCTGTTCTCGGTGGTGAATTAAAACACACTACTGGTATTTACACAAAAACGTTCATTCGTGAACAATGATACACTAAAAACTACCTGATCTATATACAGGTATATTTTACACAGTCCTTGTGTTCTTCACTTAATTATTTTTCTTTACACACGACTCCGTTCTCTTGATTATTTATTTACACAGTTCACTTCTTACACACTATTTATTTACACTGTTCTCTTCTTCTACAGTATCACCCAGTTCGATGCACTGTCCACGGTCCACTGCACTGACAATTCCCTGCGCAAACCACAATTACCTGCGCAGACCAGGGTCCACTGCACTGCTGTTTACCGCGATGCACACTTCACAGCTCAGCTTCCACTGCAGACTTCAAACCGCTGACTGCTGTTTCCCCACTGCACCACTGTTTACCGCGTTTATGCACACTTTACAGCACAGCTTCCACTTCGGACAGACTGACTGCTTATTCACTGATTACATACACTAACTGATTCGCAGATGCTTGCTTCCGACTACTTACACTGACCGACTTACACTAACTTACACTTGACTTACACTGACTGACTTCTCTGCTACTCACTGACCCGCGGCCGCAGGCAGCGGCGCATTTATACCAGGCCGGCGCTCGTCTCGATACACCCGGCACATTCTCCGCGTTTCCCCGCGACTCGCGAATAATTCGGAACCTTCCAGTTCGAGGGGAAGGGAAGGGGCGCCGGCAGATGACGCAATCCACGCGCAGCGAATCCGGCAGGTGATGCAATATTCGTTACAATATATATATATATATATATATATATATATATATATATATATATATATATATATTTTAGAATTTTGGTATTTTCCGTATCAAGTACATCAGCATCGAAAGTGTCGAATATTTGCATTTTACGTGCTGTCTTATGGGACAGCAACTTCTTTTATATTCTTTGTGGGCAAGTACTATTAGTGTGTGTGTATATGTATGTATGTATGTATATATATATATATATATATATATATATATATATATATATACATACATACATACATATACACACACACTAATAGTACTTGCCCACAAAGAATATAAAAGAAGTTGCTGTCCCATAAGACAGCACGTAAAATGCAAATATTCGACACTTTCGATGCTGATGTACTTGATACGGAAAATACCAAAATTCTATCTTCCTCTGCCTCACTGCAAAGTAATTTTAAGAATTTTGCTTGTTATTGAAAGAACACAAGTTCAGTCAATTATTGACAACATTTAATGCATTATTTATGGTGTTTAGAGAATTTGTTTTCATTTGACATATTTATAGATTTAAAATGTGCACTTTAATTCTTTGTGTAGTTGGCCGATCTGGAAGGAAGTCTCTTTCACGGTAGATGCAGCAGGCTGCAGTTACACCACGGAGAGCGCTGGTGGAATATGAGCGTGTATGGGGAAGGATCTTCATTACAAAATATTTGAATATAATTGTGATATTTTCGAAATAAAATAATTTTATTTGTGTGAAACGTGTCGAAGCAACTGAGCTTGCTGCGATGTGCCGAAGACGAACGCAAGTGTCCAGTGGAGATCAAAGCTAGAACAACGTACGCGGGAGGTGTATAACACACCTGACTCGGTCACGACACATAAAATATGTAAGTAATGGTTCAAAACATACTATTATTTAACTTAGTTTTTATTTGAATTGCTTACATTTTTATTACATTTTCGTATTTCGAATTTTTGAAATACAAATTCCGTCATTCGATGCAGGTGCAACCTCCAGTCTGTTGGGGCACCAGGATATTTTGAACTCGGATAATAAAACAAAAGCAATGTGGAATATAATAAAAAATTCGACCAAATCAACTAGAAACCTTCTACAGAATGTTGTTTTAAAAGATAACGACAGAAATGTGAACGATCCGGCAACAGTGGCTAGTCTCTTTAACCAATACTTTTCGAGAATTGCTGTCGATCTCACTAAAGGTCTTCAGAGACAAAGTCAGCATCAGCATCAGAAGTTTCCCAAAACATTTCAGGCACGATTGCTGTTTCCGAAACTTCACATGAAATTCTCAAAATAATCGGTAGGCTAAAAAATAAATATTCGGCCGAGTTAGATGAATTGCCGGATTATTTGTTAAAGGTTTGCGCGACCGCCATTATACACCCGTTAACTCACATATGTAATGTATTTTTATGCACAGGAATTTTTCTTTTTATATGTAATGTATTTTTATGCACAGGTATTTTTATGCACGGCTTTTCAAAAAAGGCAACAAAAAGGAAATTCAAAATTATAGGCCAATTTCTCACACTACACTAACAGCTCACTACGAAAAATTCACATATAATACATGTACATTATTTTACCACATCTTGCCAGATGACATTGAACAATTAAATTCGATACAAAAATTTAAGTTCCAAGTACAATCATTTCTGCTACACAACTGTTTCTATACAATTAGAGACCATACAGAGCATCCAAAAGAAAAGTAATATTAATTTTAACAATGATATTTAATGTATTATATACCATTTGGATCGTATAATACCAAAGAACCTGTAACAAGTATTGTACTTCAGCTTCTGGGTCAATGACCCCCATCTCGATCAGGTTTTCGTCCAGTTTCCCTGACCATCGAGCAAATGCCGAGATGGCCCCTTGCTTTGCTTCTGGACATAAATGGAACTTCAAATTAACTTCTCCCCATAGCCCGTCACACAGTTTTTAACTATTTCTGACGCAAATAAATAAATAAACCAGCTGCCACTGATTTAAAGTGCAGTGGAATTGATAACTTGAATTACCAATTTTGAGAAGAACAGTGAAATAAAATTTCCTGTAAATGGACTTTTTTCATCATTTTTGACCACAGTATATTTCGAAAAATAAAGGCAGAAATAGATATGCAAATGGAACTATTTCTGAACTTCAAAATAAAATTATAGTGCACCAGTATTGCTGTCATATGTTCACTGCGTTTCCCCCATATTTTTTAACATTGTTACAATCCACAAAAATATAAAATTGACATGTTTCTTTGAATTCTTTTCACACAACTCTTGATCAAATGATCATAAAATACACACAGACCTAAACGGGAAAGACAATACTAAAAGATGTTACTAATTTTAAACTGATATGTACGATAGAAGTTGTTTTACGTTGTGAATAGCTATATTGCCCAGGATAAAAGATACTTAACCACTAGCGTATCCATTCAGGAGAGGTGTTAATAGCGGGCGGCCTTTTCCTGAGTGTCTTGCTATTGCATGATATCAGTGTCGGAAGTAGTTATTTATCGAATGGTGTTATTTGTGGGGAGTGGGTCACTGGCCGTAGTTCCGCGCCTGAATTGTCGAACCAAACTTGTTTTGAAGCTCGCCCTAAGCAAGCGCGGCTAGCAGGCATCCCCCAATGCACCTCTTGCGATTCTCATTTTCTCCGCCAGGTGTCAGTCTCGATTAACTATATACGTACGAACTGTTCGTTTGGGAGGAAATATCTCGGTAAGGGAAATTGCCAGAAGTATTTAATTTGCTGGGCACCTGCCACGGTTCTTTTACATGCCACAAACAACATTTTCGCCCTTCGAAAAACCACGCACCCAGACGACATAGAATCTGCGCTCTGGTGGTTCAGAGGCCAGTAGGGTCACCTCTCGCCCACTGAAGCCGCAAGCAGCAGCGGCAGATATTTCAGTTGGTACGCACAGTTTCAGAACAGACAAAAAAAATTGCATCTGTTCGGTCAATATCAAATCTGTTTAATGTTTTTTTTTTCTTTTATTTTTTTTTCTGAGTAGCTGAGTAACGAATCAACGTACGCTTGTTCCGACAGGAGACTGCACAATTGTCTTGCTATTTCTGTGCACATACGGAATTATTAATATAGTTCGGATTTACTGAATTCGAGGGAGCGATATCACCCATGTCGATTGACGATGGATGTGATTGATGTACTAATGATTCAGAGTGCGTCAACTGCTAAGGATATCAGTTTTGTAAATGTGGTGCATGATTTTATCGCGGGAGATGGCAGTGATCTACCCCCGCTTGTTGGAGAGGTCCGGCGCCGAACGACCCATCGACCTGCGGCGAAGTTCATCATTTTACTCAAAACTTCGTCGCAGGATGTTTTTAACTGGACTTCAAGGACGAAAATATCCCAGTGAGAATATATTCTACTACACAAATTAAAAGTTCACACAATTTCGTTGGCAATTCATTTTTTTTTTAATGGACACATTTTGACATAGTGATAAAATGAATTTCCCTCCGCTGAACTGAAATATTGTCTCAATTTTTTCAAAATAATTCCACCAATTTTTAGATGTTTTAACGATTTGAATAAAAAGATGTTTAAAAAGTCAGTTCTGCATAAATCAATGACTTATTTTTCATGATTACCATCGTGTTCATTTTTCATACAGGACTGTATTTTTTCTACTCACTTTTGCAACAACTGACTGGGCAACAGCCTGAGATTCTTCCATACGAAAAAAATGTCCATAAGAGCCCATTGTGCCTTCACAACGTGAAAATGAGTCTAGAGGAGCTACTACCACAGAAATTAGTTGTTTACATAATACTAGCGGAACCCGACAGACATTGTTCTGCCATTCATCTCTCCCTTTCTCCTTCCCTCTCCTTACTCTCTCTCTTTTCGTCTCTCACAATCTCTGTCTGCCTGACTCTGTCACTGTCTCTCTCCCTCTCATTAACATTTAGTTGCAGATTCTGCACGTCTATGAGCAGGCGGGAAAAGCGCCGGATCAGCAAAAATTATAAAGAATGATCAACATCTCATCCTGTTAATCACGATGTGAGAAACGTTTCTTTGATGCCTTTGGCCGCTAAATTTTAGTTTTTAATGGCCTAGAGCGCCTTGTTTAGAAGTTACTTAACGATAAAGATTAAAAAATGCTGCCGAGTGTTGCAGGTTGCATTTGAAATGAATATTTAGATTTGTTCTACAGCGCAATCTAGTGGCGGTACAACAAAATTAACGGCACATAAACCTTCTGGGTGCAAAAATACAAAAATACGACGATGTGCCAACTTTCATCAGATCGGTGACAAGATGTCAGAGTTAATCGCTCTTACAAATACCAGCATATATATATATATATATATATATATATATATATATATATATATATATATATATATATAATACTTCCGAAATAATGCAACTCGGGCATTTAATTATCGTAATCATTAGACAAGAGCGGAAATTAATTTTATCTAGTGTGAAATTAAATTTATTTTATTTATATTCTCGCCACGAATTTGCATCCGCTCTGCCTTCTACCTCTTCACTTCGCCCCGCCAAGACAAGCGCCCCCTATCTCTCCCTCACCCACCCCGCCATTCCTGGTTCCCATCCAGCACACACTCGACCCAAATCCGCGAAGTTGGACAGATAAAAATCTGTGATTTATAACAAAACATGGCATTCTTACTTTATCGAAGATTATAGATTTGTTTCTAAATAAACTATGTTTTTCAAAATTACAGTTAAGAAAGTCAGGTGGTAATTATTCTTCAAAAATAATTGTACTTTCCATAATAATATACACAGCCCACCAGCTAGGCCGCCTGCCTGCGACCGGAGCGCCGAAGAGGATTCTGTTCACGCATTCGGGACGGCGACCTGGTGTAGGGGAAGGATATTTGTATTTTGCCAAATTTTACTTTACGTCTTTCCTATTTTTCCGATTTGGATGGTTGACATGGTGTAGGATTCAGGAAGCACGTCACGCTCGCGCTATGAGCCCAGTTCTATAATTTATTCCAGGAAGTATGTAAAGCAATTTGAAAAAATGGACTTCACAGCGTAAATTCAATAGTACAAACGAGTCAAATGCCATTTACAGATCGCTAATCGGATCATTTTCTAAGCGTTTATCAGTCATGTAAATTTCCCTGTGATAGTGCTGCGATCTATTGAATTTTCCTACAAGTATTTTGCTGTACAGTTAGCCTTAACAAATTACATGTATTGCAAGGCTCATGCTATTTATAAAATACTTAAATTGTTCTCTTAAGAATTTCCACTTCTTGAATTATAAGTCTATAAATTCCTGACAAGTTTTTCCAGTATATTACCTCTAAATGGATTGGAGAACATATTTGTGATATGCATTTTTTGGAGATACTTGTTAATGACAAATAGTGGTATGAGTTACTTTTTCTTATTTTCCAATTTTTTCATTTCTGTTGCTCAGGCTATTTTTCAATTTTTTCCACATCTTTATATCATGTGTCTTTAGTTCCTTTTATTAATAATTTTTCCTTAGCTCTTTCATTAGGTATTCTGATGTCTATTGGATAAGTCATCTATGTCACTGTATCCCTTTAGTAAAAAAATGACACTACAATAATAAATGTTGATAATATTGGCATTGTTTTTCAAACAATACAAATTGTGAAATACATGAATCAAAATGAAATGAAGAGACAGGATATTATAAATTTCTATGCAGATTGTTTCATGACAATTCAGCACACTAAATAAATATATTTTAAATATCAAAGGTGTACAGTACCGCTCACACAAATGTAAACAATATACATAGTATTAGAACTGCAGTATGCCATTCATTACAAAGCCCACCAATATAATTCTATAATTCTCTCTTTAAATTCAGAGGGAATAGTAAGTAATCTTGACGTAATGGATAATGTTTTCAATCTTTTCATCATCTACGATTGTACATCATATAAACAGATTTCCCTGAGAAAACTTCAATTCAACATATGTACAGTGAAGATACAAGAACAATGCACTACCCCTAGCAACATATTTGAAGAATTAAACCATTGACTGATACATAGAAACAGATAAAACAACAAAATAGTCAGGAAAGAAAAAATAAAACTTATTGAATAAAAAAAGTAATGATTACGACTAAAACTTTGCACATGATATGTTAATTAAAGAATACACTTCTGGAGAGAACATTTCAATATGCATAGTATGTATGATGCTAGGACTATAAGGCAGCCTACCTGACATGTTATTTTGGGACCTGCAACGGGATGAAACTCGCATAGAAAAATGCACCTCACAGGCCCTTCGTGCCCACAACCTTCAAAAAATCTATTGTTAGTAGAACCTTTAATTCCTGTAATGTTCATTGTGCAATGTATCTAGGTTCAAAAGTACCGAAATACTTTAAAGACTCGTAAACTCGTGAAAATCACATGTAAATCAAGTACTAACAATACGAGACAATAGCTTGTCCATCACATGAAGTCTTTACATGACACCGCGCCACTTCACATTCACAATTGGCCAAAGATAATCCATTGTATGGAATCCATACTATCTACAGCCGAAATGAATGAATTCAAAAGCTCTGCACTAATGCTCGGAGGTTGGTAGTCCCAGAGTTCTACACTCGTTTGTCTTTACTCTCGAACATATACTAGGATTTTTAGATGGTTATATAGTTGGTTAACCATGCACTTGACGTAAATCTGCTGTTCACGGTTTCATCCAATTGGAAGCTTGAACGTCCCCACAAGCGACATCACTGTAGCACATATAAGCTTCCGATTAGATGAAACTGCAGTAGCTGATTTACGTCAAGTGCACGACTAAATTAATAGTACTATAATGCCAACGTGAAAACAACACACTAAACGCATTAAACACGTGTGGACTGGATTCGTCAATGTTGTAGGCTAGGGGACAGCGAATGTTCTGCTTTTGTATTTTTATTAGTTAGTAATAGTGTTGTATTGACTGCAGACAGAAGTAGTTTACTATTATTCCAAATGTTTTCGTGCAAGTCCTTTTGCGACCTTTCTATTTGTGAAAGTAAGATTTCTGACCTCAAACAACTATGCGAAACTTTAATAGAACGTAAGTTGTAGGTTGACTGTTTTCGAGAAAAATAACATAATTTGAATTGCCATATGCCTGCTTGTTATTGATTTCATTATTTTGTGTGTGTGTGTGTGTATTGTTGTAGTGGGTTATCAAACTGTTGCTATTAACCAGAGCATGAAAGAATTTGTAATTTCTTCAAAGAAGAAGAAAAAAGGAGTGGAACAATCAAATATTGTACCAGAACCAGTGCATTTGGAGGATCTTCAAAAGGTTTGTTGAATTGTTGTAATTTATTACATACTCGTGTACTTGTTGTGCAAAAGACCAAAGAGTATCAAGTTTCCATTGTGTGGAATAGTTCAAATGACAATAAGACTTATTTGAGGTGATATGAAACATTAGGCAATATTTTGTTAGTAGAGAACTGTTTTTTGTAAATTGAAGCATGAACTAATAATGTTTCTCGTTTGTATGATATTCTTCAGTCAGACGGCAAAGTTTTTTACTCATTAGTCTTTAATTTATGTACCTTGAACGGTATTTGGATAACCACTCTCCAATATTTGAATGTTCAAAATAATGGCTGAGTGCTGTATAATCAGCAAGAAAAGGTTCTTAAGGCATATGTAGTACTCGTATGTAGACTAAATTTTAGGGCCTGATTTATCAAGATGGACTGATGTGCTAAATTGGTCCTTGGTCTCTTTATGAACTTGCATGCATTTTAAATAAATAATAAATGGAAGTTACCAATTTTACAATATTAAATCTTGAATTTTGCCACCCTCTGTCTTATCTGAAATGCATTGCAATCTATTGTTCTACCACCCAGTTGGAGTAGATTTCGCTTCAATCATTGTGGGTTTGTTCTAAGACCAGTACATTAAAATGCAGCTTTGTTGCAGAAATGCTGTTTTTATGAAATTTGTAATTTTGGACTAAGTGGCTCTGAAGTACTCTTATAGCTCTCAGATGTCCATTTAATAACATTTTTAATTTAGCTGGAATTAATTATTGAGTGCTAAATTCAGGAAGGTTAAGAGTAGAGAATTAAGGCACAGTTTCTTACTGAAGCTGTATGAAATTGACAGAAAATAATGTATTTGGTTTTGAAATGAAGATAATAAAAACCTTTTTTTTATAGAGACAACACTGCAGGAACAAATGAAATTTAAAAAAAAAACAAACCAGAAAACTGCTTAATTCAATGAAATTGCAATCTGAACAATAATTTAGTGTTACATAATTAGCCAAGTTCTGTGCAGTGGATATTTTGGACAGGAGACGAAGTGGGTGTTCAGTGTCAAGAGCCCTTTTCTTATTTGCGGTTTATTTAGCTTTATTATCATGCACTATTTTTATTAGTACTATCTGTATTAGTGCCATGTTACATAATATCATGTAGAACTGTGCAGTATTTTTTAATGTAGGTTTATAGCTTCAGAAACTTTTATTTTTATGGAACAATTTTGTTGTGTTGGTCATTCTAGGGAAAATCCAAAATTCAATTCTTCTGATTTTGAGCCCCTCTAATGGGGATCTGTGAAATGAGGTTAAGCTCATTGGTGACCCATGCTTGAGATACACAGGTTTAAGTGAAATGATATTCTAGAATTGGTTTAAAGGTCCTTTTTTTAGGCAGACATTCGATCATATAATAAACTTGTATTTCAAATCAAACAATCTTTACTTTCCTACGTTTCAAAAGTCATTGGCCTTCATCTTCAAGGTCTATTTAATTCAAGTGAATATAATATTAATGAAATAATTTTACGAGTTGTAAATGACAAATTTTTTAAATGAATCTACGACATACCAAATTTCAATTAGTTCTTTGTTTTTGATAATTAGTTAATAATGTAATTTTATTTTTAAGTTGAAACTAAAATTCAGATGAAAAGACAATTAAAATTATAATTTCATTAAATACGACCTTTGAGAAAATTGTATCATTTTAAAATTTAAATTTTTAATTCACCTGAATAGAAATATATGTAATATTACATTAGAGTCTGAAAAATATCAAGTCATATTTTTTTAATAATATTCACAGCCTCCTATTATTTATGAATTATTTATATGTGAATGACAAGTGAAAGTGGTTCTTTAAAAAGGTGAAGGTGGTGGTGATGTTAAAGAAAATTTGTTTCGGGAAAGAATTTTGCTGTCGTGTGAAGGTGATGTTGAGGGATAAAAATGTTTGTAGAAGGCAATTAATTTTTATATTTATTAATAATTGGGTCATAAATTTTTGTGAAAGAATTTTGTTCTGACATAGCATTTATTATTGTAATTTTATATAATCATTAATTATATGTCGTTCTCAATTCTCAGGCTTGCTTTTTTATATACATATTTTCAGATCCTTTCTGTGTTTGTTTTTGCAGATGTTTGAAGGCAAATTGACAATTGTCAACAGATTGACTTTTGAATTTTCTGATCAGTTACAGGCTCATCAAATTGTAAGTTACCATTCATATACATTGAATTATTTATTAACATTCCTGTTGACACCCATGTAGTTGAAGAAAACAAAACCTTGTTCTCTTTAGCAACATAGTTTTCTTCTTTTTAGTGTGTATTGTGTGTAAATTGTGACTAAACAGTAAAAACTGTCTTATATGGTCACTATTTGATTTCATAGAAAATGGCAATTAATATTTAGTGATTTAATTACTTTTTTAAATGTTAAAATTGTGTGTCTGTGTCATATGGGTGAAAGCTGTTCTTTGTGGACATTGTCTCGAGACCTGGTTTCCATACCTTACTCTGTACTATATTGTGTTAAATTATGATTGAAAGTAGTAGAAGTTTTGACAAAATTAAATAACAAGAAATACCCACCGTCCTGTAATAAAAGCTATTTGTAATGGCACACGAGCTACAGATTTGGGCTGTTTTATCTTGTAGTACCTTACGTGAAGCAATCGACTCCCTACCATGAAAAAATGGAGAATGATTATTTGATAGAACGGTGGACAAAATAACTAAATTCCCTTCTAACGCCCCACAGAGTGCCAGGCTCAAAAGCATTTGTGCTCTAGAAAATGTGCGTAGAAAATAAATATACATTTTTGTCCAGAAGAAAAACAAGGGTCATCTCAGCATGTGCTTAATGGATCAAAGGAAACTGGATAAAAACCTAATCAAGATGGGGTTATTGACCCTGAAGCTAAAGTACAATATGGCTACACACATATTTACTCTCTTTATTCTTTAGTACGACACAGTACAAAATATTACAAATGCATAAAAAATGTTGAAGTAAATGGGGCATTTTTTGAAAAAGAATATTGTTATTACTAATTATAAGAATTAGAAAATGAAATAATATACAGACTTGGGAGTAATAAATGAAACTGTCTTTTATTTTTTCAGTAACATACTTGTTGTAAAAGTTAAAATATTTAAAAATCCATAGTTTTTGGAAAAATGATCATTGTGTGTCAAGACTGTGGGATATAATTTGGTGGGTGAAAAAGAAGTAAATTTCAAGTATTTTAAGCTATGAAAAATTAAAAGAGGATTTTTATACCATTGTATGTGGTATAAAAATGATATTAATTGGTGAAAGAAATAATATCCCTTGTTTATTCAGATATGGGTGACAATGATAAAACAGCAAGTTGTAATCATGGAACTAATACTGATTTAAGTGTTAATTGAACAATAAATCCTATATAATTGTTAAATCCAATGAAAATTATTTTCTATTAACTCTTCATTAAATAATCTATAGTTCATTCCATTAACAAACATTACACTTCAAACCATTACATTTTTCAAGTGCTTCCCAAGACACATTGTAATTCGTTAAAACAAGGGGAAAATATTGACTATAATAATTTGGCCATTTTGTACTGTTATTCCGGCGGCTGACTGACGAGGTCGTGGATAAGGGATCATGGTTGAGTGCGATCGCAGGGCCGCGTGCGATGCTGATTATAATGTGCACGCCAATTCCATCAAATCACAAATTTTCGTTTTTATCCGTTGTATTCGAAAAATAGGTTAACGGCAATAGAAATAGT
Source organism: Gryllus longicercus (assembly GCA_038098605.1). Classification (NCBI taxonomy): domain Eukaryota; kingdom Metazoa; phylum Arthropoda; class Insecta; order Orthoptera; family Gryllidae; genus Gryllus; species Gryllus longicercus. Next base: position 1,413,960 of record JAZDUA010000179.1, read on the forward strand.
CTTAGCACTTCGACTCACTTTAAGTACAGCCAAAGAGAAATTGTGCAGAAAACTATGCGATCCGCAACAAATTGACATTAATATTTGTTGAACTAATTGAGAAGACTGTTTGTTTTTTTTCCCCACCTGAAATGTCTCCCCTGAATTGCTCTCCAGAATCTGGAAAAACACTTACGCAGTAAAAAACCTGTCCAAGCCGGAATCGTTTGATTCCAATTTTCTTCCGGCTGTACAGGTTTCTGTCTTATTCAGATTTGCAATAAAACTCAATACAGAAAACACGATCGTTTAACAGGGAATATGTCATGTCAGAAGGCAAGATAGTGTTGCAACAGTGTGTTGTAATAATTGTTTCATCTAAAAATATTTCAAAATTAGAAGTCTCGGGAAAAAAGAAAATGTCATAGAGAAACATAACACGAAGTCTCGTCCAACAAAGAACAGCATGAAAGCAAAAAATATATATTTTGTTCAGTATTTGTAGGAAGAAATGAATTCATCATATGATTTAGGCTTTGGGAGTCTGACTAGGTTCTCGTAAATGTTGTAGCTACCGCCTATAATTTACAAAGTAAGTGAACGAATGACTCAAGAATTTGCCTTGTAATTTTGAATGAGCCACGAATAAGAATATAAACATTTGATAGATAACTTTTAATTTATCCTGATTTAAAGAAATCTTTAAGGCGTGTTCGCCAGAATCATTTTAGGGCCGCGTTATAAATAACCTTTAGATCTTGGAGTGTATCCAGAAGATCAGGGTTATCGTGTGTGGCAAATTCCTCCAAATCATTAAGTGTAATTAGGGCCTCGTGCAATGACTGAAGTTTCAACTCTGTTATTTGTTTGCGTGTCAAATCATTAGCTCTTGTTCTTCCTGGAGCAGATCAACTGCTTTGCCAACCTCTTCATTCGGATATCACCATCAAAATGTAATAAATAATCGGCGCTAATATGAGTATTTGCTCTTTGATACAAATAAGAAATTCCATCGTTATTTTTTTCGCCGCTTCTAAAGCTCCTTTCTCTATTGAAAAACCCGGCGTTTTGGAAACATCTTTCCTCTGAGGTTAAATGTTATTCTTTGTTTATCCAGTGTACTGCATCCAGAACGTTTATCGATTTGAATAGCTCAGTAACACTCGGACACTCTTGAAGCTGAATGAACGATTGCATCACATACTTTCTGTAAAAGTGCTTGAAAAATTCGAGTAAGGGCTGCTTAATACGTGTTTGGGGAGAGAACCACACAAGTTTTACAGCAGAGAAAGTTATGCGGAGCGTGAATAAGTGGCTTTATGTAAAAACAATATGACATTCCTAGTTTGTTCTGTCATATTCTTGTTAAAATATGCGCAATACTTTCAATGTTGTGCGCGTCATCCAGGCCTTTTTGTTGAACCTCCAGTAAACCTATTCTACAGGAGACGAAGAACTCCACGTGAACTCATCCATCACACCTCCAGACGAGGAAAAATAAGAAAAAGAAAACCAGCATCTAATCCCACTAGAAGAAGAAAAAAACTTAACGCCTAAAAAGAATGGTCAATCAATAACAATTCGTTTAGACGAATTAAATTACACTATTCCACTCGAACACTTAAACACACTTAAAACCAGGGCCGGATTTACCTACAAGCAAAACAAGCAGTTGCTTGGGGGGACCCCATTCACCAGGGGCCCCGCGTTTCGGAAAAATACTGTAAAATGATAAATAAAAAAAATGTAAAATGTATTTAATGTAAAAAAATGTAACACAAGTAAAAATTTCTATAAAAAATTATCAGTTTTCATTTGTATCTGTACAGAAAGTACTTGTACTATAATACATTTTTTATTAAATAAAGATGGAGCTATTTTTTTGGGGGGGGGCACACAATTTTGTGCTTGGGGCCCCGCACTACTTAAATCCGGCCCTGCTTAAAACCATTATTAAAAGTTTATCGCTTTTTCTATCCGATTTTTCCTACCGTTCCTTCGTGCTGGTCAATCGTAAAGTGACTCTTCGCCTTAGGAGGCGGTATAACGGTGTTGAAACACCTACCCGAGAAGTTGCGATCCTTCCTTCTTAGCCTCTTCAGTCGCATTTGGAACGAACACTCCATGCTTTGCGCCATGTACTAGACTATAGTCATTCCTATTCCTAAAGAATGAAAGGACAATGATTTGATTTATTGACCAATTTAGCTTACTAGCTGCTTTTGGGGCGAATGCTTAACCTCGTCTGGTCTGGCTCCTGGAGCAAAGAAACGTTTTAACAGCAAATTCATTGGGGCTTCATCAAGCATCGGTCTACTTTTGATCACTTGGTCACTCTAGCTTCGCAGATATCCACTTCGTATTACGAAACCTTATAGCCTTCTTTGACAGTGAGAAGTCCTATCACGTGACCTGGAGACGGCATACTTTTCACACTTGAGGACTTAGTGGGTGGAAGGGAAGGACTTCAGAACTTCATTAGGAACAACGGGTCTTCCCATACCAGTTGGCGCACCCTATAAACCAAATTAATCTGTGTAATTGTAGGAAAAGTATGCATATGTTCACTGTTTAATGTCTACCTACTGTTTAACCTTACTGACTGGGGCATCACTTAGTCTAGCATTTTATTTCACGGCATCTGACATTGTATTTCGGTTTCTTTAAATTTATCTGACATTTTATATGCTCTGTCGAATCTGAGTGATTTTGCAACGACTGAGTAACTATATTGAACAGGGTGGTAATTATTTTCTGCTTTGCTTTTATTGCTAAGAACCAAGAGTATCCAACCAAACAATTTCTGTCGAGTTCGAGAGGATCACAACGGCAAACAGGTTTGAAACTAAGGTGGTAGGTGTTTTCCCCTGAATGTTTAACTTTTTGTACCAGAGATTCAATAGGGCGCCTACAACTTAAAAGTCCCTTCTTATCTTAGTCTTTCCAACGTGAAAATGACATTTCTAGTAAAATATTATATCACACTCATGAACAGGGCTAGGATACTGATGACATGTCATCTTTTAAATGGTGCTCTCTAGACGTAGCTAACTTTTAAATGAATGTTTATCACGACATATAGGTGGTAGAAATGTATAGTTATTGGCTAATTTGTTTGCCATTGTTCAATATTTAGGTCATGTTGGGAGTGCCTTTGCCGTCATTTTTACGCATTTTATTTCCTTTTCGTGTTTTTTGTTAGTGAATGTTTCATGAATTTACAATGTCACACTATAACTAAGTTTTTATCCTATCATCAGTTCATAGAACAGTATCATTACCACAACCCTTCACTATTTGGTGATTTTCCTATCGGTAAAATATACAATAAATTTGATATTTGATAAAGGCCATGGGTTGTGTATGAACAGAAATATTGAAAGTAAAATTTGCATGAGAAACTAATTGCTCTAAAATTAGTGTTACTTTGTCTCATATTTCTTCAGTACGATTTGTACTTACTTTGCGTGTATGCGTTTATATATTTCTATGAATTTACTTTTATCTTCATAAAATTGTTTCATTCCATGTATTTTTATTTGAAAAGATTTCCTTACCTGAACTAGCGATGTCTGACATTTTCTGCGACGTTATTTCATTAGCCCACTCCCTCTCTGAGATTGGCTAGAGTTAGATGTGAGGCGCCGCCTGCGAGATTTCGTCATGACAAGGGCTGTCCAAGCCGTGCGAAAGCTGGACGAGCCGCAGAAGCCCGCGATCATTTTTTGATTCCATAACTGTACTTAAAAAATTACCAAACCTTTTTTTCCCCCCTGCTGCGAAGAAAACTTTGTTAGATTTTTAGAAAGATAATAGAGGTTTGGGGTTCTATTTAATACTTCACTTTTTTATACTTTTCGCTAGCTGGTTTGCTATACTGTGTTCCACTCAATGTGTTTCTCCCGTCACTTATTTTCATATTCAATAAATAAAATGCAATTAATGAAATGAATAAAACAACAGTTTCTGCAAAAGCCTTGATCGAAACTGATTCGAAAAACGCCGGTTTCGGTATTTAAGTGCCTTATCATTTAATTTTAAACAATACCTCCCTATAAACTATCCTGCCCAACCAGGGCAGCTACAACAAAAAAAATCATCAGATGTAAATATGTGCAATTCTGAGGTTGAAAAGACCATTGGCACACTGAAAAACATGAGATTAGAAAAAACTGACTTCTAGTCTTAAACGGTGTAAAATATTTATAATGAATTAAGTAATATTGGCCAAAATGTTCCGTCTCTAAAACTCTTGGCTTATGAAATCTTAGACACTTAGATCACTCAAACGTAAACACGTTTAGAGATATGGAAAATACGCATTTTATTTAGCTACTAGGCAAACGTTTGAAAATAATAAAATATTTTTTCTATTCCAAAATTGAATGTTATTGTGGCAACTTATCAGTTTTTCACCAAAATCGACTGGAAAATACATTAAAAAACATTTACATCGACAAAGAAAAATACTTACCCGCCACAGATCTTATACAGCCCTACTTATAAAAGCTTGGTGTAACTTCGTTAAAACACGCTTATTTGGTGAATAGTTACTTCCAGCGTAAGTTTGGAATAAGGATGGATTAATTTTTTACCAATAATGGCCGCTAAACCGTAGCTTAACTAGTCCTTGTTAAATACGGAATCAATGCTTGGTAACGTTGCTTCATACACCATCGTTGGCGTATTTACTTTATTCTTTGGTGCCTCCGAAAACTTACCGGGAACTTCCCGTTATGTTTGAGCAGAATATTTCGCATTTTTTCCCGAATTGTGTGATTGCATTTGTAGTTAGTGGACCCATATTGATGAACAAATGATTTTCGAATTATGATTGTTTTGAATGCTGATGACCATTTAAAAAAAATGTAAATTAATCACCAAAAGTGCGTGTGCAAGTTAAGGATAGATAAATGCCGAAAGAACACAGTTTAAAAATGAAATATGACGAATATCATGAGAAAAAGATTGAATTCGGTGAAATAAATAAACTTTCAGAAATGCAGTTTTAGTCACTTTTTTCTCTTTTTCAATGACAAACAATTGTGAACATTTTAAAAATTTGATTTTAAATCCGAATAATGATATAAGAATTCCACAAACCACATACTAGAGAACTTAAAACGGATTCTTTTAAATCCTTTGTTCATCTCACATACAACTTTTATAATTTATTTATTTCACATGCATCTAAAAATTATTTTCCAATTCCTGAAATACGTTAGTGTTTCATTAAGAACTTAATTTCCCATTTAAATAATTATTTCCCCCCTTTTCAATTCACTTCTTTTTAAAAAGAATGGTATTTATTCAAATATAGTTAGTAAGTTATTATTTTAAATTGTGAGTAATATTATTTTCATTTAAATTATGTACTGGCATACTGCCATATATAATTATTGTAAACAAAGTTAAAATTCCTGGAAATTTTTATGATGGAATAGAATAAATAATAGGAAAGTAAATATAAAAAAAAGTATATCCTAACTTGATTGGAGAATATCAATGATTATTTTACTATAATTCTTAGAGAAGAAGAAGAAATCTTCCATGCAACTTTATTACCAATTAAAACTGCAGCTTGTATTCATTTTACTCTTGCCATTAAGAACACTTCATTCTGATATAAGAATAGAAAGAATAGAATTAGGATTTGTGAACTAATTTATACTGAATTTATTACCATTTGATTTAATCCCACTTATATGAATTATTAAAAGTAAAATAGTTCAAAGCAAGCCAATGTCAAGTTGAATTTTCCCTTGCTCACAAAAAATTAATTTTTTTTTTTCATTTTTATTGACACACAATTATTTGAAAATGTGTGTAAATAATTGTGAGTGAATGAAATTAGTTCCTGACCCATAGAAGATTTATCATCTCAAGAATATCTATTTTTTATTTATTCAATTTCTGAACCTTTTCCCTCGGAAACTTAATACATAAAAATATATCACTAAACTTTCACTTAAAATTTCACTTAAAAGAATGTAATAAAATAGTTTTTCCTTTTCTTACTAAAGTATATCTTAAAGGTAGGCATCAACTTAAAACAGCATGCTAAAATACCCCAATATGAAAATAATTTTTTTCTATTTTAAGACAGTAGTTGATGAATTCAAATACTCATTTACATGAATATTGTTTGTTAACGACCAACTTTGATAGTGACATGATCATAACTATTGCCTACCAAATTCACATTAAAACATTATGACAATAATTGTTTTTATTATTAAGGTATTGTCCTAAAAGATTTGTTAGAACCTCAAATCTATTAATTTGAGTTCATAATGAACCAATCTTTTAGTCAATATCTGGTGAAGACTATATATTTGCAACATTTTCTCACTGTTTTTATGTGAATTTGGTATGTAACTTTTAGTTATCAAATGTTGGTTAAAAAAATATTATATACATGTAGTTGGATACAATTAATCCTTTATGTGAAGTTGAAGAGGAGGTTCTGCAGAATTGGCATAACATTTTTTTTATTTACTTTGAAAACCAACCCACTTCTTTCTAACACTTTTACTAAAGGTAATTTCTGGTACTGTGCTTTCCTAGAGATTATTGATGTTGCAGAGAGGGATGATCTCTGACAGCCAATAAAAAGGGACAAGTCTTGTACTAGAAAAATTAGTAAATTCAGGTTTAAAACATAAGAAACTAGTAGTATGGAAATTAATTTTAAAATAGAAAGTTTTCTCAGAACACTCAATGAAAATAAATTTTCGGTGTTATTGAACATAAAGAAGCATTTATTACCAAAATATTTAAATGTTCAATAGCTGCAACACTGGAGCATATTTTTAAAATAAAGATAAATCTATTATCAGACACATAATACAAGTATACTACGTGTCTCCGAGGTTTGGCGGTTGCCATGGAAACTACACCTCACTTATTCCGTGCTCGAGTTAGTCCATGTTTATTGGTAGGAGTTTTCGCTATTCTCCTGCTATTCTGGACTTAAGCACAGAATAAATTTTATACCACGATTATTGGTAGGGCTGATAAAGTACATTCGAGAAAACGATCCATCGAATATCAGTAAGGAAGTTACAAAATTGGTCAAGTTGGTTTTGACATTTGCAGTAACTACAGCTTCAGCAGAGAAAAGTATGAAATCTAACAAAAGAGTAAAGAATTGGCTTTGTAATTCAATGAAAAACGAAACATGAAGTTCTCTCAGTACAATTGGCATTGAAAGAATCTAGTTAAACAGCTGGCGGGTATTCAAATTTTTAAAGATCCTGTTATTGACAAATTTGCGACTATGAAAAACCGATGCTTGGACTTGATATAAGAAAATATAAGGTACGTCGAACGCCATGCTTCAGCCTATCCAAAGTAATTGTATTAGCTTCGCTACTGCCAAATACTGCCGGCGTTACAAGTTCTAGTGAACTATATTGTCATACGAGCGAAATTTTGACATGTTTTTAGTTCGTACAATTACGCGGAGAGGAAATAATTTCAAACGATAGGGAAACTCTATCACTAAGGAATTTAAGTACAAAAATTAAAACTTTCAATCCACAAATGTATGGCATTTCATGATGTGAAAGTAAAGCTTGTTTCACACGATCATTTTTTCATCATTTTTTACCGATACAGAAAAGGAACTGGATATAATTTGTACGAAATATGACGCATGCTTCCCTTTTCGGCACATTTCGTCCCGTTTGACTACCGCGCTTCTGGCGTCAATTTTCGGAACTTTCTCTGGTTTGTTAAGCGTCTGGTGCGATTTGTTCCTTTTGTAGTTTCGCCAGCGTTTTGATGTGTTGCATTGTAATGAGAAGTGATTATGTAGTGAGAAATAAATTATGTTGTGTTCTAATGTCGCGTTTCGTGCTGTCGTAATATTACCTAACTTAATTTGTTACTATAGATGCGATATTCAAATGTGTGATCTTCAGCGCTTTTTGCAGCGTCCGAAGGAAGCATTTTCATCGCGATTACAAACAGACCAGAAATGACCGTGTAAATGCCCATTCTCAATGCAAACATAAACATTAGCATGGCGTTAACCTAAAAGTTAGGACTGCGTCCATAAGCGGACTCATTCACAATGCGTTCGCCTAAGCATAACACGTAAGACGTTAACTTAAAAGCTTGCAAGCTTCTGTGCTTATCCTTAAGTAAGACATAAGAAATGAACCAATCACAGTACGTTAACTCAGAATCGAGAATCGAAAGAGGAGCGAAGTCGATAGACGAACTAACGCCATGTGGGCCATGGACACAGTCGATACCTCACAATCGATTCTCACATCCAACCAATAGTAAATTAGAAATGCCTCACAGGCAATAGAAACTCTTATTTTGCTTACGTTTATGTTAGACATTGTGAATACTTCAGTCTGTCACTTATGTTAATGTTTACGTCTATGCGTTTTATGTTTATGTTTGCATTGTGAATGGGCCTTAAATCTCTGGGATCGTGTTCATTCAGTTTCGGCTCCGAAACATAAAGCGCAGAAACGAACTATACACTTTTGTACAGAAAAACGTGTCATGTAAAAAAAACATTTTTGTAATTTTTGCAAAAACTAAAGTATAGAGCAATATGGCGTTTATGTCATCTTATAGAGTACATTTAGCACTATGCCTACGAAATGTTTTTAAAAACATTTGGAGCCGTTTTTGAGAAAATCTTGGTTTTGTATTTTTAATGCACATATTGCCCGCAATATTGCGCGAAAATGACTAAAATTTTCAACAAAAAATAGAACATAACCGTAATGGAGACTATGGAAAACAAATTTTATTTGAAGGATAATCTCGATCTTCAATTTTGTAGTTGTAGGAAGACGCCCAACAAATTTTGAAACTTTCGAAAATTCGGAGTTAAACCTGAAAATCGGACGTATGCCACTTTCACAAGTGTCTTTTCCTCTATTTTGAAAATGTCCGGGGGGCTTCATGAAAAAATACTCTCAAATTTTCCAGATTTTTTCGAAATATCAAAGCTTCGACTCAAGCCAGATGGTCAGGGGTTTCTTCCATTTGGAAAATAATCCTACGTGTGGTTTAAGCGCTAGTGGTGTTCACAGACGGACGTTTTGAAAAAAAAACTTTTTCGGTATCAGGGGACCTCAAAACTTGCATTTCCGTTGAAATCTCGAAGACGAATTTCCGCAGCATCCCCTATACTACGTATATACCCCGTTTAATTCTCCTCATATACGTACGTATACGTGAAAGTAAAAATGAGCAGAATTGATTTTGCTTATCTTGTTGGAAAACTTGACTCAAGTCAATCAGCCCCCCATCTCTGTCAATTTGTTCACGATGTCCTCTAAATTTGAGATCACATCTAGCAAGAGTAATTGTTGTATTTAACAATCTATCCATGACCTGACCCCATGACATTTTGTTGCTCCGTCGACAGGAAAGGTTCCACATGGACGTGACACATCGGAAATGAATCTTTTCTCTACGGGTATCAATGCTGAATTTCCGAAAATGCCTTTATGAGGTGGATGAAAATTGATAATAATATAATGTAATACAATACAAATTATATAATTATTAATCTTTAATCGGTTGTTATACCATGGGGTCTGGTATAACAAGTGGGCCCCTTTTAAGATCTCAGCCTCATTTCAACTTTGACTAAGGCTGCAGTGTCTGAAGTATATGTATATATTATATATGTATACATTGTATATCTAACGCGAAAACTACTAACTTTTACACAAAGTTGTACTTGACCTTATTTAAATAGCTAATTTTATTCAATTGATCTCCTCCATTAACAGGCAAAAAAAAAAAAATCTTCAATTTTGTTTTTTGTTTTTCCTTTGCAATTTTCGAAAAACCGAGCAATATCCGAAAATGGTAGTAATACCATATTTCTGAAAAACTTCGACCGACGAGTTTTGGCTTTCGCTTGCACTAAATATAAAAGTGTGTAAATTTATAAGAAATTTAAAAATATATTCTGATAACGTCAGTTTAACCCTGGCCAAGCAGTCCCCTTTCTGTCATTTTTGCTGGTATTTATTTTCGTTGTAATTCACATTTGTTTATGTAAAACACAAAGATGTTAAATAATTGTAACAAATAAATTACAACTGGGAAAAACGCACACAGACATTTTTGTGACCTTATGAAATAAGTAATAAATTTGAGTCCTTTTGTCGTAACAAGTTGAGTCGAATATTTTGCTGCAATATCTATTGAAAAGTATACGGTAAATACGATTACTCAGAGTATACGATTACGATGAGTTATAAAAAACGAGTGGTGCTATAGCACATTGGTTCTTGCAATATTACAACGTTATCGTTACGTACGACGGGACGCCCATACATGCTTCATTAATTTGAAACTGAAATTGGGTGAAAACGACTAACTTTTACAAAAAGTTGTACTTGACCTTATTTAAAGAGCTAAATTGATACAATTTGTCTCAGGCAAAAAACTATCATCTTTAATTTTGTATATTTTTTCTTTGCAATTTTCGAAAAACCGAGCATATCCGAAAATGGGAGTAGTACCATATTTCTTACCGTTCTTTCTTAAGTGTATAAAATTTAAAGAAAAAAATTGGAGCGGTTTTTCAGAAGAAAAAATGCGGGAAATTCAAGGGCAAAATACACAAAAATTACTGAGAACAACAGAAACAAAACTGTTAATGGAGGAGACCATGTCAGCATGTTTCAGCTTAAATTTGTGTGGTATTCTTTTGTATATGCAATATTTGTTTATTACTCTATTAAACCGTTCGAACCATTTTTAAATTCTAAATTATTTTTAGATCCAGAACCCTGTGACCAAAAAATACCATTTGCTGGCTGCAATACCAAAAACACAGGCAGCTTACAACGTAAGTTACAATTGTCTTATTTTACCAGTGAAGAGTGGCAGAAAAGCAGTGAACACGTTAACTGATACTTCATAAATTGATAAAAATGGCTTCTGGTAGATATAAGTAAGATGATAAGAGCCAGTTTCACCAATGTGCACCTGGCGAGACGTTAGTAAAAATGTTGTTAATATTGTCTCTGTTAAGATATGTTCCCTTTTGCCAACTTTCCCCTTCCTCGATTTGTTAATTGTCTGTTAACTTTCAAGGATGTCTAAAATGCTTAAATACTCCCATGTAGAAGGCAATGAATTGAAGACCGGTCATATAAATTACTCTTTGAAGAAACACACAACATTGTAGCGAAACGTTATTTTTTTTAATGTGATTATTGTTAGATTTCCTTTTATTCAAAACATATATAACACAAAGTAAAACACAAACACAGTGCTACAGAATGGCAGAGATTTTCTCATAGTAAAGTTTTCTAATTTCCTTGATGTGGACTGGCATACGGTCTTGCCCCATCATCATTGCCATTGCCATCCCCATCTGCCCAATGTACATTTTTTTGACATTTTCTCAATTTTTTTTTTATTTCCTAATAGTAGAAGTGAAATATTACTTTAAGAATATTAAAGAAGAGTAAAACCTTGTCCTAAATAGCAATTTTCATTGAAAATGTTGGAGCCGCTTTTAAATTGCGTTTAAGAGTTACTGTAAATGCAAAATTTGAAGCTCTTTTTCACAGAACATTTTTGAGTTCTCGAAAAACTTCATTTAAAGTCATTTGAGGCACTCTAATTCACAAATGCAATAATATTTACAAATCACTGGAAATGTGCATATTAACGGCATGAAAGATATATCAGAAAAAATACATTTGAGTAATTTTTGAAAAACAAAAGTATGCCAAAATAAACTTTGTCATATTAAACAGTGCAAGTAGCACTATCCATTGGAAGAGGTTGAAGAACAAATTTGGAGCCATTTTTTAGAAGTATGACGTTTGAGCGTATTGCCCATTGCCTTAGGGCTATTGGTTACATTATCTATCCCGAACCCGTTGACTTTAACAAATGTTGAAGTTTGATAAAACACAACTTTGTTTTCTAACGAACTGTTAACAGTGCCTAATGTCTCGTTTGTGTGTTAATGAGTGGAGGTGAAATCGGCCAGAAGTTGAAAAACAACTTTGCACAGGTTGCTTTCAAAATAGATTACGTAAACTCCGTGAATTGACAGACTGGGTGCTCAAATGTGTGTGAAACCTGTTAACTCAATTTTGATAATTCTTAGTTAACGTGTTCTTGTTATCACCTCTTCCATTTATTTAGCAATAAAAATTGGGATGAAAAATGCATGTGGATGTATGAAGTTTGTTCTTTGTTGCAGTTTACCTGTTCGCACCTTAATGTTGATATTGTAACTTTTGATCCTGGGAACAAATATCCTATAAAACATCAGAGGAAAATGTACAATTTTGCTGCAAGACGTGGATTATATTTTGAATTATTGTACAGCCCTGCCGCCAGTGATGGTACTACAAGACAACACATTATTACAAGAGGACATATGTATTATTATTTTGGTAAATCAAAAGTAAGTCTGTGTTTTATACCAGCATAGTTACTAGTTGTTCAATCAATCATGTGGATAATTGATTTTGGAAATATCATATAATGAAACCTCCATGATTTGAATGCCATTGGAAATAGCATTGTTAGACCCTCCACTGTCAGAATAAATCTGAATTTCGGAGACTTGAATTTCAGTAATTCAAAATATTTAGAAAATGTTGCTTTTCCTTATCGTATTCTATATATTGAAGTTCTGCTTTGTTGTAAATTATCCTTTTGTTGTATGAAGTAGGTAAATTTAAATTGTGTTTATCATCACATGTTCTCATTGAGTGTGCACGCCAGAGATGCCCTTGCGCAGTGGGTCAAATGCCCTCTGCAACACAAAGGAACATTTTGTCTTACTGTCCTCAATTTTCATCTGTGCAAAGGATTTAAAATAGCTGCTAAGGGGCTGTCCATAAATTATGTAACGCAAATTTGAATTCCCCCTCTCCCCTCTGTAACACATCCGTTATACGCACATGTAAATAATTACATTATGCTTGTGACACTCCCCCCTCCATGAGGCGAGAAGTGAAAATAAATTGTAGCACAGTAAAAACAATTTTTATCATCTTATTTGTATTGTATATTAACTTGTAAGATAAGTTGGTCAGATATAAAGAGAATGAGAATAAGATACAACAGTCGGAATTAATTGGTGAAGCTGCCTGCACCTGAGGCGTGCACACACCTTTGAGAATGACGCATGGGTGAGAGTCTACTGCATCAATTTAAATGAATTCTAGAATATACTATATATCAGTTATGAATATTTTCTTCATAATCTTACAGATTCAATAAAAAAAATTGATAAAAAAATGTTCATTTATTGTAACAATTTACATTTAATAATTTTAATTTATTTATTTTTAAATAAGGTAATTAGTTAATATTTTAATGTTCTACTATGATTAAAAAAATCACCAAATCTTCAAAAATGTAAAAAAAAAAAAAAATATCAATGCTACATAACAAACTAATAACCTTTACCCCTATACAACAGCATAATGCTCCCTCAAACCCCCCTCCCACTCTCTTTAGCATTACATAATTTATGGTCGACCCCTAACTACAGTTCATCAATGGAAAATGGGGTGATCTAAAGAAATGAAAATGAAAATTTAATATTTCCAGAGTTTTTATTTTATTTTGATTATTCATGCTCCAAATAACTGTGCATAAATTCCTTGAACTATTCTAACATTTTCTCATGTATATATAATTTTTTATTTGTAGGAAATTGGGTAAAGTGAGCTAAAAAAAAAAAAAACTTCTGAGATTGCGATCTTTTAAAACCGGCATGTCTCGTTATTTTGTTTGTAAAATATATTTGAAGTTTGCCAAGGTAAATATAAATTTGGCATAGAATCTCCCAATAGTAAAAGCTGATACTTTGAAAGAGTATTCTTGAGGCCATTATTATGTTTTTCGAATTTTTGTGCAGATAGTAAAAGTTGTCTTTAATGTTGCAGAATGTGCTAATATCGAGTAATGCTTCTGTGCCTCTTCAGTTAAAAGGGCCATATGATGTAATAAACATGTATCCTTTAAGAGAAAAGATTTGTGTTAGGTTTACATGTTCTGGTAGCATTGCATGTGTTTTTTATGAGCCTACTGTTGTTTACGCTGGAGTTTCTGAGAAAATTCCGTAGAACCACTTAACGCAGAGACCGTCATCATTTTAGGAATTGACACATGCAGACATAATTATATTCATGCCTTTCACCAACTCGCTTGCCTCACTTTTTTGACTTTCATACTACCCTAACATTTTCTGTGAACTCACTATTCTTCTTCCTTTTTACAAAAATTCTTCAAAACCAAGGTAGGAACATTGATAAAAAGTGTACACTGTTGCAAACTGTAGTAGAGAAACTAACATTTGGGAAGAAGGACAGGACAAGCGAATGGTCAGGCCCGCTCGGACAGGGGGTATGGAAGTTAAACAGGGGCATGGTCAGGGGCTTGTTATGATTTATTTTCTTCAAAAGTCAGTAGAGACTGTATGTTGTGTATGTGTGTGATATGTTGGGAGAAGTATAATCAGCGCTCGTTTATATGAGCTACAGATTCTTTTACCCATAGTTTTACTATGTATAGTTAAATGATGAATTTAAGTACAATACCAACAAAGCGATGTTACATCATTTAAAAACTAGAAATGTTCACTCCTGAGTTATATGAAACTTATTTATATTGGTAAAGACTACAGATTTGATTTTATAGAATTGCTGATAAATAAGCAAAGCCCTGGCCCTATTTCTACCACTTCTCGCAAAGGGAGACATAAAAAATGGCAGAATGGTGAAGCTACATTTATGCCCTCAAGAAAAACAAGGGACCATCTCAGCTCTTCTTTCTCTCACCTTTCTCAAGAAACATTTTCAGATTGCTGACATAAATTTAGAAAAAAAACTAATAGACATTTTCTTTTCTTAAAAATGTTGCTTCCTCCATAAATCAAAATGAAGCACCTGTTGGAATAATTTTAGATCTTCCAAAAGCTTTTGGCATCATGGATCATAACATTGTTCTTTCAGAAATTACCTTCACATGGTATTCGTGGTATTGATCTATACTTGTTATGGTCTTACATTAAACAACAATCACTGACAGTGGAAATATCGCACAAGAATGATGGAATATTATACGCACTTTGTAGAATGACGTAATTTCCACAGAACGTATTGAAAACATCTTATTCGGGACAGGTAATTGCAAATTAAATCAAACAGCTTGTTATATTACCCGACTGATGCCATCCATTTATTTTGTGCTCCAACTACTTACATATCATATGAAGGTAAGCCAACCTAAACACTACACACACCTCTCTGACTCATTGCCAATTGCACACAGGGTTCTGCATGGTTTGATTTTAGGCAATATTCTCTTCATGCAATATGTAAATGATTCACTAGTGCCTATTCGAACGGGACAACTGTTCTCTTTGTGGAAGATACAATTATTCATTGCAAATAAGAAACTGTAAATTGTGCAATGTCAAAGATTAGAAATTGGTTCATTGTAAACAAATTAATAGTTAACGAAGGGAAAACAGTTTTAATGCAGTTTTCCATTTCAAACAATTACATATTTCAGTCAAATTGAGCGATATGCAATTGACTGATATTAAGGTAAAAATTTTTGAGTCTCTCGATTCACGCAAATCGAAAATGGAATGTCGATGTAAACGAATTGAACACAAAATTAAGTTCATTATGCTCCGCGTTCAGAGTTCTTCAAATTCAGTCAGCCTTCCTACTGCTCGTATATATTTTGCAAATGTTCGTATATGCCTGAGATATGGAAATATTCTGAGGAAACACATCCTGCAGCTCCAAGATTTTTAGATTACAAAAAGAATTGTATGAATCATAAATTAATCCTAACCACATTATTCTTGTAAGTCGCAGTTAACTAATCTACGAATTTTACCATTACCTTGCATCTTCAAAACCTTGATTTAAGAATTGGTGGTTTTTGTCAAAAATGACTTGGGGAAAATGCTTTCAGCAAATTGCGAGGTCTATAACTACAACACTCGGCGTAGTATTCATATTCATCAGGCGTCAGAATCAACAGCTCACTTGAAAAAAATCGTATAAAATGCATAATTATTGTTTAACATATTGCCAAATGACATTACACGGTTTAAATTGACACAAAAGTTTAAGTGCCAAGTAAATTGTTTTCTCCTGCATAACTGTTTATATAAATTAGAGACAATACCAAGCATCAAAAAGGAAAGTAATATTAATTTTAACCATGATATTTAAAGTATTGATTACCATTTGGTCTGTATAATTCTACACAACCTGTAACAAGTATTGTACCTCAGCTTCTGAGTCAATGACCCCTATCTTGATCTGGTCTGGATGAGCAAACACTGGTATGGCCCTTGTTTTGCTCCTGGTCATAAGTTAGCTTCACAATCTGTGCCAGTTTTCTAGAGTTCAGTGGAAAGTAAAGTTATTGAAATTACCTTTCTGCATGTTCTCATGGCAGTAAGTCAATTCCGTCACCAAGGGCACGATGAGGGATAGTAGCTCAAATCTGTAGCTGATTTAACTTTATAAATAGTTTTTATTAAATGGACGTGAATATTTTCTTATCAATTCTTGCCAAAACGCTCTTTTCCATCTGTATTCGGAATTCAACTTGTATAATCGTTAGGGTAGGAATTTCAGAATTAAAGTAAATGTGCACATAATTCATTTTTCACCATAGTATACATATTTTTTAACTATTTTTGACATTAAATAAATAAATAAAATATATAGGTTTCTACTGAGAATTACTGCTTCATCTTAGAAATTATAAAGGTTATTTTAGAATTGTATAATTTATTGTTTCAATGATTAGTATTAATATGTTGACATTTGCCCATGTTGTGTAGGGGTGGTTTATTAGAATAGCATTGCCCCCTGGCGTAAAAGGTGACTAATTCCTACCCTTTGAGATATCTTTCTCACGCCTGATTTCCTCTCCCCGGTCCTACAGAAACCAGTAGGGACATTGAGTAGCTTGAAGGTTTCCAGTATCCATAAATTCTTTCTCTCCATACTTTGCCTTTACTTTTTTCCACTTTCCTTCAACGGTAGCGGGGCGGAAGAAGAGACCTCTCTCTTGGTCTAACTGGTGGAAGAAGCATTCCCTTGTCTTCTCTTGGAGTTAAAGACATTGCTTTGGGTACAAGAAATGCACAAAGTTTGAGTTCGAAAGTGAGTGAAGACGTCAAAAAGCTAGAGATGCACTAAACTGATATCGCAAATTGACAGCGATTTAAAAAGAAAGGGAGGATAGGGAAGACCTCAAGAACTTTATCCATCTGTACAGTGGAGTGAACACACAGAAAAGAGCACGAGCTGGGATATCCGTTTTGAGTAAAAAGAAACTCGCAGAATACGTGAAAAGGCGGGACAAAAGTAAAAGAAATGAATGAGCGAATTATTAAACCACAGTTAACCCGGAAAGAATAAGAGTTGATTTTGGGAGTATGTGCTCCAACCTGTTGCAAATTCTCTGATATGCCGCATATGATGGCAGAAGACCTAATTCAAAGTTTATACTAAACGTTTCATAAGTATGGTAATTCCCTAACAAGTTATTGATATTTTGGATGTCTTTAAAACAGATCTGAAAAATAACTCTCTTTTGCTACAAGGAGCCAGTCAGTTTTCTGAATCTGTAAGTTTCTGTGATGTTTAAAATGGTTCTTAATGTTGCAGAGGAATTCTATATCTCTTTAGTTGTTTAAGTATTGAAGTATATTTAGAATTTAGTATTGATAATTTTTCCTTTTTTGTAAGCAAAACAAAAGAAAGAAAATTAAAAAGGAGAAATTAACGATTCATTGGCGATGTGGAGGAACCGCGT
Organism: Gryllus longicercus; assembly: GCA_038098605.1. Lineage (NCBI taxonomy): Eukaryota > Metazoa > Arthropoda > Insecta > Orthoptera > Gryllidae > Gryllus > Gryllus longicercus. The sequence continues at coordinate 1,431,762 of JAZDUA010000179.1, forward strand.
GCCAACCATGGTAACCTTGGGCTCCTGTTTCACGTGTGGGGAGAGTGCACTTCTGGACAGACTGTAGGCACTGCAAAATATTGTGGTGAGCAGTCCTTTGCTGGTGGTTCGTGAGAGTCCCTTCTCTCAAATTTTTGTGAAAATGGTGTGTGCCCAGAAGCTAGTGGTTCATGTCATTGTATTATAGAACAATTATTAAGGACTGAATTTCATAGTATTGGGTTTTGAGAAAAGCTCAAAATTAAAGACTATGTTAGAACCACACCAGAACTTCCAGGTTTGAATGCAAAATGTCACGACAGAAAGCTAGAGTAGAGCAGACACCTTTGAACTTCAAACTATTCTAGACACAAATAGTTAATGGGTTTCCCTAAATTCAGCAAACCTTTTTTCCTGGCCGTGTCTTCTTTTTAGCAGTGATCAGTGTAGTCACGTTTGGTCAAAAGAAGGATTCAACAATGTAGTTTCCCTTACTAGTTCTTTGCAGAAGCAGAAAAGGCAAGAAATCATATATTTTGTTCATTTAAACTATGAAATGTTGGTTATATTCGAGTAGACTTGCAACTAAATGCTCAGAAGGCCTTACAAATTTTGAAACACAATGAAATGGTAAAGAAGAACAAACGACTCATTGATGTCCACCACATACGAAAGCAGGAACAAGCTTACAGGGGATGTGATAAATCAAAAGTATTGTTTTAATAAACGAAACTACATAGTCACAATAATTCCCTCGGTTGGTTAACATGCTCGCTTTCCATGGCGAAACCCCAGATTCAATTCCTGGACATAACAAAATAATAACCGTGCGCTTTCCGTACAAATGTTCCAGTATCTATTGCTGTGTGATGACGAGATAGCCTACCCTAAGGTTATGAAGACCAGAACATATGGTGAAGGGATGTGTTCATGCTAACCACACAAACTCCTTATCCCATGGCCAAGAGGCTGGTTCACTGCTGGTCAGCAAAGGCTCGAAGTGGGCTGTCAAACCACAGGACAGGATGAAGACACATTAGAATAACTCAGCACAAATATTCAACTCCTAAATGATCATTTGCAAATGCATTTTTCAGGGGTACTTCATTTGCTCTCCAGAACGATTTAATTGACGCTATAAGAGGTGTTATGGTACATACAATTACAAAGGAACTTGCCTCTGCCAATTTTGTGACTATTCTTCTAGACAGTCCAGACTTCTAGAAGTCTTCAGATGTAATTAATAAATCGCAACTCTCTCTTATTTAGATTTATGTGGACAAATATGGTGAAGTTCAAGAAAGGTTCATGAGCTTTACAGATATCAGCATTGATAGATCTGCCGATGCGCTGTGTAACTATGTCACAACCGTGAATGATTTTAATATAGACAAGAAACTTATTGTTCAGACCCGTGACGATGCGGCCATATGTTGCAATGCCCATTTCGGTGGTTTTCAGGTTAAAGTGAAAGAGATGTTCCCACAGGCATTATTTGTGCGTTGTTACTCTCACAGTCTGAATTTAGTATTGCAGCAGGCAGCAATGTGCAGTGACAAGTGTAAATTTTTTTTCTCAAACTTTGTCCAGCCTCTCTAGTTTCTTTTCACATTCAACTAAGAGGATGGAAAAATATATTGCTTTTATGCACTGGGCTACCGCTGAACTTAGAAATAATCTTTGACTATGTAACTATATACAATCTTGTAGGTCATCAAATTCTGCCACCTATTTATTAGTGTGATTATTATTTTAAAAATCTCCATATTTTTTCTTAATGCAAGATCAAGAGGCTTATTGTTTGGCTTGAGTGAAGAGCAGAGTAAATTTTCTATATCAGAAGCTGGAAGAAAAGTATTACAGCATGGAGGTAAGATAAATATATTTTATTTATTTATTTATATACATATAATTACAGGCAATTGCCCAATTATTAAATATCATTTACATTACAGTATTATTGAAAATCATTTAGTAACAGGTTTTTATAAGTTTTTTTAAATTGATAAGGTGAACAAAATAAGTTAATGCAGTTACAGTGGGCACTTCTACACATTTTCCATAATGGCGCATAATAGTACAAGGTTGATCTCGCAAAAGGAATATTAAATAACATGCTGTTTGAAGAACGCAGATGACGCACTGGATTAGCCCAAGGAATTTTACAATGTAATTCTGAAGAGTCTATATCATGATTTATCAAATTATACAGAAAAAGTACATCAAAATAATCCCTATGGAAGTGTAATGAGCTAATATTCAATCTAGTTGCAACTTGGAAATAATTGTGACTAAATCTAGGAGATGGAATATCAAGCTTGAAGGTAGCAAAAATAAAAAATTTGTGCTGAACAGTCTCAAGTCTAGAGATATGGTTCTGGTAAAAGGGAGACCATATTTGTGAGCCATATAATAATATCGGTCTTACTAGAGTTAAATATAAAGTTTTGATGGTTTGCACATTAGTAAATTCAGATGCAATACGTCTCACAAATCCTAACATCTGATTTGATTTATTAATAATATCATCAATATGTAGATGAAAACTCATTTTTTGATCAAAAATAACACCCAAATCTCTAAAGTATGAGACTGGTTCCAACATTGCATCTCCTAGTTCATAATTGAATACAATGGGATTACTAGATCTAGTAAAAGACAAGGACTTACATTTACCATTATTCAAATTCAAACATTTTGATGAACACCAATTTAACAATGTATTTAAGTCACATTGTAAATCGAATCAGTCTTGTAATGAATTTATAGTTTTATAAATTTTCAAGTCATCAGCAAAAAGTAGGAATTTTGAATATGGAAGTGTTTTCTTAAGATCATTTACAAATAGAATGAATAATAGTGGGCCTAGGTGGGAACCTGAGGGACTCCAGATGTGACGTATATATTTCTAGAAACGAAGGATTTATATTTCACATTCTGCGTTCTCCCAGTTAAGTAACTATAGAACCAATTCAAGATTGTACCATGGATACCAATTTCTTCCAACACATGAAGTAAAAGAACATGGTTTACAGTATCGAAGGCTTTGGAAAAGTCTGTATAAATTACATCTACTTGTTTTTGTATATCTAAATTTCCAAGTATATAATGTTGGATAGTCATCAAATTAGTAACAGGAGACCTCCCTTTACGAAAACCATGTTGTTCCTCGATCAAAATTGGATTTAGAAATTGCGTCAATTTAATTGTTATGATGGATTCCATCAATTTAGCAATTATACAAAGTTTTGAGAGTGGTCTATAACTCTCAACGTTAGAACGTTTATCTTTTTTGTGAATCGGAGTTATAAAACTGGTTTTCCACATTTTTGGGAGGGTTCCTTCTCGCGGAGATTTAATAAATAAAAAGTGTAGGATTGGTATCAGATTCACATTACAATTTTTCAATAATAATGATGGTATACCATCAGGGCCAGGAGAAGTGTCGGTTTTCAATTTATCAATAGCATTAAAAGTTATATCAATAAAGCCAATATCAACCAGTTTATCGTCTTGATTTGAATTTCTAATTGTTGGAATATCGTCATTTTTATACACAGTTTCATAAAATTTTGCGAATAAATCTACAATTTGTTGAGGTGAATCCGCGGTTTCATTCCAAAAAAACATAGAATTTGGTAAGCCACATATTTTTCTCTTAGCATTAGCATACTTCCAATATGATTTAATGTCGTGATCGATAGAAGTTTCAATTCCAATTAAATAATCAGAATAATCCTGAGCTTGTTTCGCTTTACATTTTTTCCTCAAATCAGAGAAGATAGTATAATCATTAACATTTCGAGATAGTTTAAACTTTGAATGAGCGCGCGATTTCTCCTGAAGCATGTTTATCAAATCCTTAGAAAACCAAATTGGATAAGATGAAGAATAATGAAGTTTTCTAGGAACGTGTTTCTCGATAATTTCATATAATTTATTATATAAGATTTCAATTGATATGTCTAAAGAATTTACAGTAAATAAGGGATACCAATTAAACTTCAATAATTCTTCATTTATCATATAATAATCAGCAAGTTTAAAATTATATACAAGTTCGTGAGAGTCTAAAAGGTAAAGTGATACTGTGATTTTTCAAAGTGATATTGAGAGCAGGATGATACTTATCGAAAGAAACTAGTGGAAAGTCAGATTTAATTACTTGTGATAACGAGTCATTGATGAAAATTAAGTCGAACACTTTGTCATTAACATTTACTACGTTGTTAACTTGATTCACGTTCAAGTAATTCATAGTATTTTTTAGTAGATTACCAATCTGATAAGTGATATCAAAAGTACCAGTTGAAACATTATTTACAGTAATGTAATTTTCTGTAGTTCCAATTGATATCTGGTAAATTAAAATCACCAGTTATTATAAATTTAGCTGTAGGATATTTCTCAAAAATATTTTCAAGAGACTCAGTATAATCAATATAAAGATTTATAGGAGATTTAGGAGGAAAATACACAGTACTTATAATATATACATAAGAATCAAATTGAAGGAGAATAAAAAGGTTCTCAACAGTTGTTTTATCAATGGAAATCAATGAACTCTTGTATTTACGATTTATCGCGATCAGGACTCCACCACCACGTTCGTAAGCGCTCTTATCTGGATTTCTGTCTAGCCTATAGCCTAATATATATATATATATATATATATATATATATATATATATATATATATATATATATATATATATATATAAAATTAAAAGATTAAAGATTTAACTCTGTGTCTGTGATGTCCTTGTGAAGCCATGTTTCAGTTAGGATTATGATGTCCAGATTTTCGAAGGCTGATTCTCAGTTCCAAGTTCCAAGTTCTGTTCAATGTAGACAATTTGGTGCGAAGTCCTCTCACGTTCTGATATAAGAATGATAGATCCGGGGATTGCCTATTTATATGTTTTCCTGGTTGATAGAAGAACTATCTATGGAATTTGTTATTGTACAATCTTTGGAAATTATTATATATGCCATTTCTATACTTCAATTTACCATTTTTTTACTCCATTTCTATACTTCAATTTACATCCAGTTATACCTTTTTCTTCATTTGCCTTCATTTGAGATAATAAGCTTTTCAAATGTTCACGTTGCTTTGGTGTCCGGTCGGCTGAGATTTTAATAGAACTTTTATTGCTTTTCTTGTGTTTGAGAATGTCTAACACCAAGGAGCGATTTTTCAATATGACTTTCAACGGTCTTGTGCTAGATGGTGAATTTGTTTGAGAATCTGTTGACCGCCGTTGGCAGGATTACCTCGTTTATTATTGGGACCTAGTCTCATTGTTGAAAATTCACCAATATCAATGTCGGTGAAAGCCGTTAGAATAGTTTTAGCTGCTTGTTTATCATCGATCAATCGTTGTTGTGTAGGCACATTCTCTTGACCCTCATCGACACCAAACAAAATCAAATTATATGAACGCTTTTCTCGATCAATTATTTCACCATACATTTCTTCAAAATTCGATGATAAGGAATTCGGTCCAGATTCCAGATTTCCATTATTTCTAAGTTCTTGCACTTCCTTCAATAGCGTATCATTTGACGCCTGCAAAAACTCAATTTTCCTATTGAATCTAGCAAGGAAAGTCTTAAGATCACCATGGTCAGTGGCCGCTTCACATTTATCGCAACAGTATTTTTTCAGTGCAAAAACCTTAAGTTCTGAAGCTGAGAGTTGGGAACACACTGGATGTAATTTAACATTACATGCACTGCACTCAACATAGTCCGGTTCACCAGATTTATTGTTCACACGGATAACCGAACCACATTCAGCACAATTCATTGCCATGATTTATAGATCTTAGATATTATAAAGTAAAACACCTGTACGATTAATAAACCAAACTGTTTATCAGTCCGCAACGCGTCGGTAAGAACGCGCGACAACTTATAAACGGTCACTCGGGAACACGTCGGGGAGAACGTCCGACCGCTACGACTGACGGCGAGACAATTTTTAAAGATTTCTGGATAATTTTAAAAGATGTATGTGTCAGACCAATGATGTCTCGCTATTTTCCGCTGTGCAGGAATGATACTAAATGGATTAGTACCTGTATTCATGTAAAATTTCATAAGTCATGAAAGAATGCTTAAAAATTGAATGTGAATTTTATTTCGCTGACAACAGTAATAGATAACATTCATAATTTGTATTAAAGTAGTATTTACATTTTTTGGAAATGCAGTGGGACTTTAATTCAAACTTCCAAGGGCAATCAAAAATATCCAAATGAACCCGTTAATAAAATGTTTGAAAAATGTATTTAATAAATAAAATTGTGAGAAGCAATGCCTCACAATCATAAATGATTATTTTGTTGCAATCTATCAAAAAATTGTCTGTCTCTCTTTAAAATAGCCAAAATAGATCAAATGAATTTAGTAGTGAATGTTCAGGAATTATAACAGAATTCATTCATGGTCAATTATAACAGAATTCAAAATGTGTTTGAATTTGCATGTCAGTGTATTCAGCAGTATCCAGTAATCTTTTGTTATATCGTTATTTACCCTTCCCAAAGTCCTTCAGGTTCTTTCTCCAATATTAAGTACAATATGCTCATGATTCAAGATGTGACCAATGGTGTAGCATGTGGGAAGTCGAGGTAGACTATCTATCCACGGAAAAGAGGATGAGAAACCAAAGTAAGCATGCCCTTGGGGCGTGAAGGAAAGCTACGTACGCATTGCTGCAGCTGTATGAGAAACCCAAATGAGGGACCTCGTGGGTGCCTGTTGCTCCAGCCACCGGCTGATGCAAGTCTATTTTCACCCGGTGACATTTCAGCGTATAGTTGGTTCATCTCTTGAATTTGAAAGTGTGAATGTATGTGTGTGTAGGTGATGTTGTTTGTTTTGTGTGTGGTTCAAGTGTGAATTATGGGGTAGGAGGGCGGCAGAACAAAAATATATTATTTATTTACTTCTTTAACGAAGGTATAATGTTCGAATTACACTTTCCAGTTTCTTAGATAATATTTTTAAAACTTAAATTAATGCACATGCAACAAACATTTTCAGGGTCCTAGACTAATCCATCAGTCGTAAGGAGAAAGTATTACTGCAAAGTATTCTAACAATTATATTTTAAAATCATGATACGATCTTACTGAGAATTATACGGCGTCCAAGCTACCTTCTGAAGTGACTAAAATTCATTCATTCCTATACATTTTAAGTGAAATAATCAAAGTTTCGTAATGCATTATTAATATTGGAAGTTTGAATTAACCCCCTGACTTACACCTACGAATATTGAAGATTACTACCTCGAAACATGGTGCCACTGTCTACCTATTTGACTTTGTCAAACTGAAAATGACTTGACAATGAAGGCGTACCACTATAATTTGTATAATATTGAGGCATATAGGCATATTTTTCTCTTCAATGCCGATTTTGTTTTACTTCAAAAGAAATTCATATTTCAAACAGATAATTTAGTCAAAATTCCCAAATGTAATATAATAAGATATTTATTATGTGATCCCTTTCTTTTTTTTGGCTTAATGACAATTTTAATTAATCAATATATATATATATATATATATATATATATATATATATATATATATATATATATATATATATATATATATATAAAAATAAGGAAATAGTTGTTCACATCACGTTTTTTAATTAGTGGTAATTAGTAGTTCTCTTGCATCCTTATCGTGTGAGAACATCGTGCGGCTAGGGCACGTGCCCTACTGGGGTCAGCACCCCTTCAATGTAAAAATGGGTGCTGCTCTTTTTCATAGAAATCTTTTGAATTTGGGAAATACTTCATTGGAAGTCATTTCAAGCACTTCCACACTACGATGCACTACTGTATACTAATCGCTGGAAATGTGCATATTAAAGGCGTGAGAGAGATTTTTAAAAAATTCTATTTGTGTGATTTTTGAAGAAAAAAATACAAGAATACAGCAAAATGAATTTTATATCATCTGAAAACAGTGCATTTCACAGTATTTCTGCGAAAAGTTTGAAGAAAAAATATGGAACTGTTTTGACAAAATGGCGTTTAAGCATTTCTGAAAATGCCGAATTTTGAGCTCATTTTCACAGAAAAGTTGTTGAGTTTTCGAAAACCTTCATAAGATATTCTCATGTACTCGTAAATGCAATAATGGGAAGAAATCGCCGATGTAAATGTAAATATTAACGACGTGAGAGGCTAGTCATATTTTTTTTTTCATTTTTGAAAAAAAAACAAAAAAAAAACGATATGAGGATAATGGCGTTTATGTCACTTCATCGAGTACATTTATCGATATCCCTATCAAAAATAAAGAAAAAAATGGAGCTGTTTTTGAGAAAATCTTGTTTTTGTTACGTTTGAACATTGCACATATAGCGCGAAAACTACTAAAATTGTCATAAAAAATCCTCAATTTTGCAGTTGTAGGAAGACGCCGAAAAAATTCAAAATTTTGCATTTATAGAAAATTGAGAGTTAACAGTACAAATTTAGACCTATGTCATCTTTATAACTCTTATGCCATCTTTTACTCTATGTTTACAAGAAATTTAAAGACAAAATTTGGAGTCATTTTTTTAGAAATTTTTGAGAATGCCCCAAGGGTTTCATGTATAGTACCCCCAAACATTAATTATTTTTTTTCAAAATCGCAGAGCTCCAACACACCAGCTCGACAGGGGTTTGTTCATTATGAAAAAGAAACTGAAATAAAACGTATGTATAGTTTTGGCGCTAGTGTTGTTCACAGACAGACGGACGGTTTCCGTCAATCGATTTTTCGGTATCAAGGACCTACAAAACATGAAATCTGGCTACACCACGTTACAGGATTTTTGTTACTTTCTCGTTACCGCGTACAGAGAACAGCGCCGTACAGAGAAAGTATGTAATGCTGTGCGAAAAAATGGCGAAAACAGCGGCAGAACAACTTTTATTACAGGGCCCTGATAACGCAAAAGTGGATTAATCCCGTTGGTAAATTAAGAAAAAAATCTTCTAACAAATGAGGTTGCCAGAATCCATGTTTTGTGGGACCGAAAGATCGATTAATGGCAAAACGTACGTTCGTTTCTGTCTGTGAACAACGCTAGCGGGCTAAACTGTTCAGCCGATTTTCTCCAAAATTTATATTCCCCTATAAATTTGACTGATGTCGGGGCCCCTTGACTTTAAAACATATTTTAATTGAGGTCGTTTTAGATAAAATTTTGTTGTTCGATAGACTGAAGGACATTTAAGAAAATGGTGCATGTGTCATGTTGGTTGAACGCCCTGATTTTTCGAAAACTGAAAAAATCCAAAGTTTTTCGGCGCCTTTCTACGACTACAATTATGAAGATAAACATTTTTTTCTTAATGAAATGTGTTCATGAAAAACAGATCGGTGCTCCGGTCAATTTATTTAACAAACTATTTTTAATGTTATTTATTTGTATCCTTCTTTGAAATTTGACCCATCTATACAACATTTGTGTAGAAATACAGGAGTGCTTTCTAAAATTAGTGTCGTCTTAATGAGAAAATTTGCATTTAACAAAACTTAAATATATAAATATATTTACAATCAAATGAAAGTACATCTTTTTAAGTTTAATATAGATGTAATTTTATTCTGAAGTAGACGGTATTTGCGCCAAAAAAAAAAAAATGAACAATAGCCGCCACCGGATTCTTCGGAAAAAATAATTGGCAATATTTCTGAAAGGCGTGGAATTAGAAAAAAAGTACTTGCTACCTATTTTCAAGCCTATACCTCATAAAAAAAGTTAAAAATCGCTAAAAAATAGTGATGCTTTGTGAGTGTGCGATTTGACATGGAATGACTTGCATGCCTACTAGTAAATACATAACAACGTACGTTCATAGATAGACATCCCGAATTTTTAGTACATAATTGCGTGTATCTCCTCGCCAACTGCTCCAATGTTAACCATCGCAGGCACCACAATAATAGGCGAGGCTGAGGAGAGCTTAATCCTCATGTGTATGTATGATGTTACAGCTCAAAAGAAGTTGAATCATACTGTTGAAGTGATTCCAACAATGTTCAAATCAACAGTTGTGGGTGGCATTAGGCTGCCTCCTTGTGTACTGAAAACATTCATGTCAACTGTTTATGTTATAATCAATATTGAGGCATCATAGTAATTATAACGTTTTGTTTGTTATTAAACTTCATTTAACCATGTCTACTTTTATTTCAGCATGTAGAAGACTTGGGAAGATTGCACCTGTTCTTGTAGAACACTCTGTTCAAAATTCTGAGGACCATACTAACGATAATGGTGAAGATCATGATGAAGATAACAGTGGATCTGTGAAGAAAAGACCTCGCATATCATGACGTTACATATTTATTTTTTTTATTGTTACTGTGTTTATGCTGTAATAAATTGTTTTGTTGAATACTTCGTGTTTCATTCAATCTTACAGTAGTGTCACTATGGGAGACTGACACCCCGGGGGGGGGGGGGGGGGGAGTTTTTACCAGATAGTTCAATAAATAACCACACTACCATTCATAATGTTTGGTTCGTTTATTGTCAATTTAGACTATTCACAATAATTGAAATAATTTTTTCTCACAAATATAATAAACCAAACAAATATTCACGCTCTCTCCACCATTTAAAAAATTGTGTTTTACATAGGAATATTCAACTGCGTTATGGTCAGAAAATTTATGCATTTGGTAAATGTGTAGGACTTAATGTACTTCAAGAACACTATGTTAAGTTCCTGATGACCATACTTTTCTGAATTCTTCGATGTAGACTACTCCTATACTGTCAGACCATTTTCTTACATTGGTTAGCACTAACCATGCCATTGGTCTGCCTCAAACAATATTTTATTTGCTCAAATCTGCCTCCCTATGAATCTATCACTTGTGAACGGGTGGTATTCTTTTGAATCATAATTTGTATAATTGCAGAGGTTTCAAACAGGGGTGGTCTCTCAACAATGAAAAGAATGAGTCATTCCGTAATACATTTGAATTACAAATGGAACGTTTTTATATTTTTCCTTGCATACAATAAACGTTTTGCTTTAAAAGCGGTAATGAGTGGCCAATGTCAATTTCTGAAATGTGTTCGTCTAGGTCTAATTTATTGTTGTCTGGCAGCGTTTTATGAAAATCGTGCTGACAATTTGCGCAAGCCACTGCTTGCAAAACTAGTTGAGCCACTTCTCGCCATGCGTAGGGAATGATAATTACACAGTTACAAAATTATATTTTTTTAGAAGGCTTTCTGTTTTGATGGGTGACTTTAATGTATTTTGGCCTCCTGTTTATGAATCGAAAACAGATTTTCTCTAACACGTAAGGATTTTGAGAAAATCAATTGACAGTTTTACTGAACATATATCATTTATTGTGAAGTTTAGGCAATTAACTGCAGGAATGTAACACAAAACAAAATGCAACTATTTCAGAAAATAGGTTAGTTTATTTATCAACATATAATATTAATCACAAGTTAAACACATGTTTCAATACTCATTTTTGTTTATTGTTGCTGTGGAACTGTAATCTTTGCGATTGTTGAATATGTTGCGATTCCATGTTATCTCTCTTCTGTGACCAGCAATAGTCCGCAATCATGACAGTATTCCTCCTTCCTTGATAATGCCTTTCTATATCCATCATATCTTGGAGGAATCGTTCCCCACGTTCTTCACTAAAATCTCCCAATTATCTGAAAAAAAAAGTCTATATAGAAAATGCAGCTTGACACTCATATTGCACCCTAAATTTTTCATTGCCAGCACCACATCTTCCACAATATTCTTGAAATTTGAGTCTTTTCTGTTTTTCAAAAATCAATTTTTTACACAATTTATTTCTGACAAAGCTAAGTTTCTCTCACAAGTCATAACATTTTCGAAGACTGCGTCAGTCATTACATTCGTAATCTGGGGATCCACAAAGATTCCTCCTTTTAGTTTAGCGTCAGACAGAAAGGAAAATCGTGTGATTGATATATTTAAAACAGTCTCCATCTTTATTCAGTCCCTTAACGAACTATTTCATTATACCGAGTTTAATACGGAGAGGTGTGAGAATGATCTTATCCCTCTTCACCAAACTTGCTCCTATTACATTCTTGTCTCCTGGATCCACTGTTGCTCTGGCAGGCCAGTTGTTTATCACCCAGTGTAGATGATGTGCACGACTATCCCATAGACAGGAAGCGGAGCAATTTTGTGAAGCCTGACTGGTCCAAGCAGCAGTCCTGTAACTTTTAGATCACCACATACAACCCATTCGTGCTCTGAATAAGTTTGCCGTTAATACCATTGCAAGGGTTTCGTAGCTTTTCTTCAAGAGGCGCGAATATGCTACTGGTATTGAACCACATCGATTTATAATGTGTAGAACAACCACCTTTAGATTGCTTTTGGTTGAGTCAATAAATAACCTCAATTCGTTCTTATTGTATGTAACTCCATATTTTGATATTGCTTCTTCAATGTTATGACAGTAAACAAGAGGGCCATCTTCAGTCAAATACTCCCGAAACTCTTCTTCCCTTTTTCGATACCAGGAGCTAGCATTCTTTTCTCCTTCAAACGAGGACCCACATTTTGTGATAATTCCTTTGAGAGACCCAGATCTCTTACTAAGTCATTTAGTTCACCTTGGGTAAATAACTCTGGTTTAACTCGTCTGTGGGGTACGTCATTTCATCACAGTCTTCAGAATAAGATGGCGATGACTGCAGTTACAGGTGGCTTAGGTACAGGAATGCTGGGTCCGTGTGGTTCAGGCCTAATGGCTGATTTCGAGTTTGGGTAAACAATTTTTCGAATACTTTTATTATTATGCCCCTCAACTTTCACCGTACAGAAGTAGCAGTAATCTACGTGAAGGATGCGCTGGCATTTACATGCGAATCCGATCAAAATTACACCAAAGGGTTGTAAAACCTCTTTTGAGGGAACCTACACTCCACTTGAAACTTCGCTTGGCACTCTATAAAACGTGTTGCCGGCCTGTAGCCACCTACGCTGCGGCAACGTGGTGGACCACAGCACAGAAGAACAAGGATACACTTGAGGTAGTACAGAACAAAGTTCAAAGAACGCCCGCCGGTTCGGAAACTGTTGAAAGTACTGAGGAAGGAACTTGTTATCGATCCCTTCACTCAATGCTTGAGACGGCTTTCGTGTAACGAAGCCTATCAAGCCTTTCAAACCAACGAAGCTCTGGCAGCTCGAAAACAATTAGCTAGACACGTCCTCACTATATTCAGAGGGCGTAATACAACACAAATGCCGGTTTGGTTAATGACTAAGGTCCGGCGCGAACCGCGATGCAAAAAGAATCACGCAAAATTTTCACACTAGCCTCTTACACATAGTAAAACGCGAAATGCGTGCGAACTTCAACACAACTGCAAACACACAAACCTTCGGCTAAGCCGAAAAAAGGCCAAGCAGAAGAGAACGAGGCTGAGCTACGACTTCGTGTTTGTGATAGTGACAGTTACACTGACCGCGCCGGAGTTCTGTGTTGATTCCTGGAAATACGAGTACTATGAGTTGGCTATGATACGTACATCGTTTGATTGCACGAAGTTTGGCGACGAACTAAGTACATTCTTACGGCAAGAAAAACTTCGGCATTTCGTTTTGTACTCTCGAGAAGAGATTGTATTGTAAGTTGTCTAACAGAAAAAAACTATTTTATGTTGAAATCTCTGGCTTCACTTAATTTCAGACATTGCATATAGTTGCTCTAGAAAAACAATGTTTACTAATAAATTTAACCTTTTGTTTCTTTTATTTTCACAAGTTGGCAATGCCTTGTGTTGCCAACGTTGACTTCGACGCCCATACTTTACATTCTTTGGGTTGAATATTAGTCCACATTGTTTTTCATTGAAAGTGAATAATCGTCAAATAGTTTGGCTTGAGGTTGTGTGTGATACACAGTTTAAAGTTAGAGTGGTTTTATCTCGTGCCCCACGACAAACAGTGGTGGCAATAGCAAGATCTTTACAGCATAACTCCTAGGCCGAGAGCCAGTACTTCAGGTTGCGATGAATTTCGCAGCAGTTTTTTTTTTATAAAATACTCTTCAGAATGCCCGGTGAGGTATGTTATATTTAATACCGTATGATTAATGATACCATAGAATAATACGTATTGTAACAATAATATGTATTAAATAAAAGAAAAATGTACTTTTGCTATAAAACTTCCTCAAAACCTTAGAAAAGCATATACCCGCGAAAGTTTTTCCAAAAGAGCCTTTACTAATTTGAATTTCTTTTATTAAAAAATTAGGCCGGCAAAGGCTCATTTTTTTCTTACCATCTTGAAGAACAAAGATTTTGCTTTCATTTAAAGTACTTTTGGGGAGTACTTCACCGTGGTCAATATGATTGAGTCCATAAAGGTATTATGTTCGTTATTTTAACGGCCCTTGCTATTTACGCGTTCTTAGAGTTCGAGTAAATGAAATAGGTGGTTGACAGTTGTGAGTAGAGGGGAGCGACGTTGCTAGGTTGCATACCATTGAGCACATGTTCACAGGACAAGAAAATAAACACTTGAAATAAATATTTATAAAAGTAGCAACATCATACACTCACATTGTAAGATGCAAAATTCTAAAATTCCTCAGATTCCCTCAACCGTACATTTCAAAATCGGAAAACAAAATCCTCACCGTAACAGACTAAAGTGACTGCCGCGACAGTTCTTCGACCGCCCAGATCAAAGGTACCCGATGTGGCTTCGCACATCCAATTCAGGAACTCAATGTATTCATCTGTGAATAATGTTCCTTAAACAAGGATAAAATAATTCATTATACCCTCAAGTATCGTATTCGGCTGCTGAGGACCTTCGAGCCAAGAAGAAATTTAAAAAATGCAACAACTTGATCTGGAGCGACTACATGTAACGCTCTTCACTAATTCCAATAAATATTACGGTTTATACTGCGATTTATGCAAGTCTGCCCCTGGCAGGAATAAGCTGTTGACAGACACTATGGTGACGTTCAAGCTCCCGACAACGTTGATGCGGAGTGTCAAACCCAAGATCAAAGATTCGTTGTGATCGTTTTGAGTATTTTGGATATAGACATTCAAGGTCATGTGATGAACACAACGCGACTGGGGAAACTGAGTCACCAAAATTCAAAAGCCAGGCCTATTAAGGTTATTAAGAAAGATACCGACTCGGTCAAAAACATTCTGAGAAATCGCAAAAAACAAAAGGAAACAAGATCGACAATGATTTTACCCTACCACGGAGGAAAGAGCTGAAATACCTCGGGAAACAACTGACAATTAAACAGAAAGTGAACCCTAACCATTATTATAAAGTACATTAGGGCTAACCCGAGAATTGATGACAAGATCGACCCAATAATTCTGTATACCAATATCTGGTCTCTCATTCCTAAGTTTTTTCAATCACAGTGAAAGTAACAACGATTCGCAATCTTGAAGATCCTGAAACAGAAACTCTACGCCCGAAAGTGGAGATGAGTAGAGCTAAAGCGATAACTGGAGAAATTTATAGACCACCCTCACCCGGATCAAGATCCTCACAAACGGACATCAAAATATTTGAACATTAGCAGTTTCAGAATTACATGAACCTGTCATAATTATGAGTGACTTCATTTTTCCCTCTATCACATGGACTGAAGACGGAGCTATATCCAGGATTGAAGTGACTCATACCTTAGCCATAAAATAAATGAACTCACGAGATATAGGGAATCAAACTCCTGCAATTCTAGACTTGGTACTGGGGAATGAAGATATTATCACTCCCCCAACTCTTGAGACCTAACATAGTACAATGTGATCATCTGGTAACTGCCACTAGTTTGCAATTGGAAACACCAGAAACTGAAGACATTTCTAATAATGCCAATGAGAAGTTTAACTTTTTTAAAGCAAACTTTGAAGCAATAACAAAAAGCTTTGCAGAACATAGTGAGTCCACGACTCTGGGAAATGAGAAAGCCGAAGTTGAAAATAACTACAGAAAATTCTGTGACATATGTGTTATCTATTATATTTATTATTATTATTATTATAATTATAAGTAGTAGCAGTAAAATCACTTTATCAAGAAAATGATATTCTAAAAATGAAATGGTGTAAATCTTGAAATGTTAAATGTTAATTTTAAATTAAATTAAAGTAAGTCAAATGTTCAACTAATTGCTGCTAAAAATAATTATCTCATATGTAATATCTTAATATATCTGTATCAAGTATTGTATCACTAGGTCAATGACCCCATCTTGATCAGGTTTTTTGTCCCGTTTCCCTGGTCCTTTGAGCAAATGCTGAGATGGCCCCTTGTTTTGCTTCTGGACAATAAAAAATAAAAATAAATGCAACTTCACTCGCTGCTCCCAAGATGTATGTATATCATATTTGACTCGTCATACACGATTGTAATTGTATATGTGACTCAATAAATATTATTATTGTTATTATTATTATTATTATTATCATTATATCCCATGAATTATAATCTACCTATTCACCAAAATATAGGAAGAAGAAATTTAAATAAACCATTGATCAACCATAAGATGAAAAAGCGAATCAGAGTTAAACTCAGAGCATGGCACAAGTATAGAAAAACTACAGTGGATTAACATCATGAGAACTAGAGAAGAATTTCCAACAGTCTCAAATCAGACATACCTACGGATGAAAAGAGAGGAATATGAGAAGTGGTACAAAAAGGAACCAAGAGTTTCTATTATCTCAGGAAGCACACCACGTATAAGACACGACCACTTACAATCATAAAATGCAGGGGCTCACAGAAACTGACACTGGAAATTGAAGAACACTTGACATGCTACTTTGAAGAGGTTTATACAATAGAACCATTGAACCAACCTATTTTAAATTCATGTTTTTGTAGCTAAGAAAATGCTTGAAATGTCTGTACTATCATTAAATTATGAAAGCAAATTGGGGGTGTTCAGAGAAGAAAAAGAAATGGATACAAAATATTTTCTTTAAATACATGAAAAGTAGTTTAATTTTTACTATTTATTATTTTCTTTGCTTGTTTTCCTAGCTAAGTATGGAATGGTGATTGTTTGGAAATTCAAAGTATCAAAATATTAAATTGAAACATCTCAACTGAATTGACAAGGTGTGTCTTCACTGAAAGTCCATTATATCATGAAATGTTTATTTTGAAATTTGCTAGGAATGGAAATTGGTGCAAAATTCGCCAGTGTCAAAATCTATGGAGTTCTATTAGTCACGAGCGAGACAAGATCTTCAGCTTGAATTACTGATGGAAACCCCACTAACACATGAGGACTGGAATTCTCAATAGTGTCAAATTTCAAAACATTACTTTTAGATAGAAACAGTAATTGTGTTAGTATTGATTTTTAAACAAGGAACTATGTCAAACTAAACTTTTCTGACCTGGCTACTTATCATATTAAGCATTAGCGAATAATATAGAGCTTAACTGTATTTACATCAATATTTAAATCTAAATTTAAGAAAAGTGATTAACTCGCGTATGTATTTCCTCTAAAAGGTGTTATGTCAGTGGCATTACAAAAACATTTTTGAAACAATAATAAACCAAATAATAAAATTATAATTCAAATAATAACCAAAGCTGGTATAAAGCTTAAATGGTATGAAACATGATCACTTTTCATTGTTGTTTCTGAAGGAGTTCAATGTAGAAAAGACTTGGCTTCTTCAGGAAATTGGTTGAAGATTGACGGCAGATATTTCTTCTTTTCACCAGTAGATTCTGTTTTGACGTTTCACGATTTTATTTCAGAGTTCTGTTCATTTCTCATAATCATTCCTCATAGTCTCTCATTTAGCAATATTTCAGATTTCTGCATGTCTCTTGTAATCTTTCTTTTTTCAAAATATGAAATTCTTTCCAATGTTCCTTGAAATCACTGAAAGTAGTTTTCATTAAAGTTAGGGAATGGAATTTATTGTAATAGAACAAGCAAAATATGTACATAATAAGTGTATTTTTTTCTAAACTTTGTGAGTAAAAAAAGAAAAATATGTAAAATAAAAATTCACTACAGTGTTTAAAATTGCTCTATACAAATATGTGACGAACATAAAACATTGTCAATCAGATCTTATCATGGATTCGAAACGGCTGCAAGTAAGTTTGACCTCTACAGACGTAACTGTACACTAGTTTTCAATACACACAAGAGTTTGGTTTGTTGTATATATGATGGGTTTTTCAGCGAAGAGCCAGTCTCAAGTGAATAGTAGTTCTATGTAGCCAGTGATGGATCGCGGAGGATAGGGTTAAAGGAACATACTCCAATCCCATATCCAACAAGATAAGAAAATGATCTAAAAAAAATTTGGTAGTTTTCAATGCTTGAGTAGTATTTTGATGCATGGGCTCTTTGAAATATGAGTATGCATGTGAGTGGTTGAAATTATTCTGCTTCACAAACATCCGTTTATCCTTTATTCCAGAATGTGATCAACAAGAAGCAGGGAGTAAGTTAGATAATTCATGGCGAAAATACAGTGGTCATAGAAGCATGATAGCATTACATTGCTCTGTAAGAAAGACAATTCCAGTAACAAATTGATTCTGAAGAGTTCTGTATCAAAGTATAAATCTATTAAAACGTACAGAAATATGTAGTTTTAAGTAAAATATGTAAAATAAAAATGGTTTTAATCCATTCAGAATGCCTAGCAAGTTACAACTGAAAGCAGGTCTTCTGTAAAATTGTGAGTTTACATGAAAATCCATTTGCTAGAAATAATAATTTTGTTTATTGAAATTAAACAACCTGCAACAGATCGCAAGTATAAAAACTTGTTTGCTCCACTTTAAACCTATTTTGGTTTTTTGCTGATGCCAAAATAATGTGGCAATTGACACGTTTCAGGAGGCCATGAAAGCTGGAGTTATTACTCGTGTCATCTATTGATGTAATTTTTTAATTTAAAGAGGATGGACAGGATTGTAGCACCTTTGAGAAGAAATTGCCCTTAATTTAATGCACCTTTCAAAACAAAAATCTCACTTTTGTACATATTGGCACTAATAACACCATTGAGAATTCCAGTACTCAGAGATTCACTGCCCTAATAAATCACCATCCAGAGCTAGGATCCAGGCTGTGAAGTGTAAAAAGGGCAAAAGAGAGTAGGGAAGATAGTAGTGATCACTATTCAGCCTTACCTTGAAGTCTAGTCATGGAAGTGCAATATTCACATTGGCTATACAATACAGCATTCAGTGATGTAAAGGTTTCATTCAAATATCTTTCACTTCTAATTGTTTTTATTGTCTTGGTGTGTACCGCTTACACTTCAAGTAAACAATACAATTATATTTTGAATTCCACATGAAGATAAGGTGAATTATATGATACATGTAACAAACTAATTAAAATTTAAATATGGGCATTTCATGTAAAATATACTTCATTATGAAATACAAAAACTGTCTGTTCATTATTACACATATCTATTAACACCTTTGATACAAAAGTTACATATTCGCAGCAAGTTGACTTCCAGTTCTACATAAATCAGTAAGAGTGCCTCACAATTTACATAAGATAAGAAAATTATATGAATAAATAAATTTAAAAAAAATATCATAAAATATCAAATCTTGCACATGGGATAGTAATTAATTTTCTTTATAGACAAGTTTTGCTACTTTTCAACTAAAGGACAAAACACATGTATTGATTTGTTTTTAAGGGCATTCCGTATACAATGCCCTTATTCAGGCATACATACAAAGTGGTACAGTCAACCTGAAAGAAAAGGTAACTCAACACTGCAGATATATAAAATCTGAATAACTGTATGTATATCTCCTTCCCAACATTGCAAGATCAATATAAAAATTAATTTTTAAGTAGACTATGAGGCAATTTCAGATTTCTGAACATGTCAAACCTACCACCGTTAACTTCATTCTAATTTTTGAACAGTTTTTACTGGGAGGATTAATTTTATATTTTTAAGCACTACAACAAAATACTGGCTGTCTTTACTACTGTAAGTGCACATTGACATGTTTTCTTTTACCCGTGTTGCTACAAAATGTAACAAAATAAGTTTTTCAACTTCAAAGGTATAACACAGTAAACAATACTTTAATTAAATTACTGTAAAATTGTACTAAAATTATTAAAGCAAGCTGTGGCCAACAGGTGTGAACAAAAGATGAGGCACCAATGGATTGCCTGAAAAAAAAGAAAGAAGACAATCATTAATTAGTTATGAATAATTTAGTCACAAAAAAGGATCTGCAAGCATATGAAGAGATCTGAGAGGAAACACAATAGCATCTAATAATATAGCACACCAGGAAAGTCTCTCCACAAAGGCATCTTGCTGGTGAGAGTTCTTGCAACAGAAAATATGCTGCTTGAAAACCTAAATTGCATATTCACCACAATCATAATAGATGCTGGAAGTGTTATCCTCTTCACTAGTTTCCCAGTGATCTGGTTGCTAACAACATAAATGTAGTTTTTAATATGATACTCTGATTTGGCTCAGTGCAGAGAGACTTTCCTGGTGTACAGTTGTTTCCTTACAACCCAACTTACCAGTTTACAAAATCACTGAAAAACAAACCAAAAACTTTGAAATGTTTCTCATGTAAAAGCATGCTCTTATTTAATTTCTTCTCCACAATTTACTTTCTAAGCTAATATTAGATATATTGCGCATTAAACAAAAAATATTTTATGAACATCACACTATTCTTATTCACATTGTCATGTTTTTTCCTTCTTCTTATTCAAAATTTCTCATGTAGTTTCATTGGCACAAAACCTCCCCTGTCTTAATACTATACCAGAGGCGTAGTGTGCTTTTAAAGCTACATTTTAAGGTAAAGCTTGCTTGTACTTATTTGTATAATACAACTTCTTTTTGGTCTGGGCCTAAAAAATTTTTTTTGTGCCCTAGGCCAAGAAAACATGCACACATGTACATGCACGAGTGCATTTTTTTTGGCCAAGGGCCAACCCCTTTTTGCTTTTAAAAGTGATTGATTTAATGTTTTTTTTAAACATATTCCTACTGCACCACTTACCTTGATGCAGGAGAACCTTAAATAATAAATAAAACATTGTTATATGTTAATTGTTACACTCTACTTGAGTTATAAGAATTGACAACACTAATAACCAGAATGATTATAATTTCCAAAACTATCAACATTTGAAAATGTTGTTCTAATGAATAGTTATAATAGAGTATACAAAATATTTGTATGAACCTTGGCCAAAAAGTTATGCGTTTGTATTTTCTGTTTTACCATGCCTTCTTCAACTCCGCTCCTCCTCGGACAGTGAACTCTTTTACACTTCGACTTTGATACATAAATCACTATTTTAAATAATTCATCATTCAATGAGGGCTTTAAGTATTTTCTGGTATCTTTCTCATGCAATTCTTATTCCAATAATAATGTTTTTTCCTTCTTATTCTGAATTTCTCATGTAGTCTCATTGGCATAAAATCTCCCCTGTCCTAATATTAGACCAGTGGCATAGTGTGATTTGAAACACTTTGAAAGCTTTTATCACTCCCATCACTTGTTAATTCAATTTATTTCTGGGTTGCCAATTTTTTTCATTTATGAAATATTTTTTTATGCTTTTCTTATAATTATCATCATTTCATTCTATTTTTGTGCATTCTTTAGTTTTTCTCAAGAAACTTA
This sequence comes from Gryllus longicercus, assembly GCA_038098605.1. Taxonomy (NCBI): domain Eukaryota; kingdom Metazoa; phylum Arthropoda; class Insecta; order Orthoptera; family Gryllidae; genus Gryllus; species Gryllus longicercus. Next base: position 1,453,480 of record JAZDUA010000179.1, read on the forward strand.
TTTCAGCTACTTTAAATCTTAATTTACTTTACTTTTAATTCCTTTATTAACTCCACCCTCCACCATGAAACTCATGTTATGAAACACATTTAATTTCAAATTATCAACTTCACAATAATCCTTTAAATGATGAAAAATTGTGTAAAATTGTTAAATAATTAAAATTATTTTTGACTATCCAATTTTTTGAGATACATGCCATGAACAGCTAGAGCATCAGTTCTTAGGAATTTTCATTCCTCTATTGTCAAAAATTCAGATTTTTGTAGATTACTGATACATGCAAAGTATTAAGAGACAAGTTTTAATGCAGGAAAGCACATTGAACATGTTGTCGGTTGTTAGGTATGTTTTGTGTATCTGAGTTTTTGTGACTCATAATCATTGGATATCTGGAATGTATCTCTCACCCAATGAGTAATGGGGGTCAAGCAGCGCATCTGGTGATGCATTCTCACATCAGATACTTCAGACAGCATATAGTGATAATTTAAAACATGAAATGCCTTACAAAAGCTTTTTATAATACAAAATTAAATTAAATGAACTATGATTTGAATTTTCCCATATTTGTAATACAGTAGAGCCTCGCTAATCTGAGCCCCGCAAATCTGAAATTTTGGATAATTTGAACAACATTGAGGACGGATGAAAAATTAAGAAAATAAATAAAAAACTTTTTTGTATTGTAAAGAAAAGATTTTATAATTACTGTAGAACTGAACAACTAATTATTGAAAAGAAAGTTGTCAAAATGAAACACTTATTGCACTGGTAACTACAGTGTATATCACAGGATAATTGAGCAGTAATTTTTATTCAGAGGAACTTGCGAAATAAGTAATAATCTTTCGCCATTGGGAACTGAATCTGCTTTATAATGCAATGCGATGATGTCATGATGAGATCGCTATACTAAGTGGCATTTTCTTACATCGCACACTACATAGCATTGTCTGGCAATCCTATAGATGTATTTGTATATGTACGATACATTTTCTTGGATAATCCGAACAGACCACACCTGTAATTAATTGGAAATACCGGGGTCCTACTGTTAGTATACAATAGATTGAAATACAATTGTTATACATCAATTCAATTTCTTGAAATGACATATCATATGATATTTGAGGAATCCTGTAACAAAAACAAGGAGAATACAGAAGCATTTTACTCATTTTTCACAACTTTTTACTACATTCTGAATTATAGTAAAGAGAGAAAATAAATTACGAATAGAATGAATAGACAAAATTTAAACACTGAGGCTACCAAATAACACGAAAATACACTAAACTACTTTTAATTTTGCAGAGCATTCAAAGATTAACCCCAAAAAACACATTTTATCTCTTTTTTGTTGTAATTTACTAGTTTTACAGTATATATTTCATTTACTAATTATACAGCAAAATTTATCCTTTCTCCACAATAATTCTAAATGTGTAAATTAATTCTGTTTTGAGATGCTCTTGAAAAATTACTCAGATTTTAAAACACTGCTATTGATTGCCCATAATACTTTGCATTAATACACTATCAGGCAAGGTATTGCTTGATCTTACTTGGCCTGCCACTGAGATAGGAAAGACATTCCAAATTGCTATTGGTGGTGAGACACAAGAAACAAAATTATTCAAAAATTCTTAACTAACATTTGAAAAATGTAGATAATTGTTTTTGTTATTTTAGAGCCATCATGAGAGGCTCAAACTAAATCTAATACTTTTATTTGAAAACACAAGAGTTAGGACCAATAACTCGTAAAACACAAATGATAAAAAAGTACATAAAGTGCACTGTTCCATCTCTCACTGCTGTGAAAACTGTAATGCAAAGTCTTCCACCATTGAAAAATAGAAAGAGGTGCTCAAGTTACACCCCCCCCCGGACATTTCATTTTAGACAACTGTGATGGACTACCATAATTTTTTATTCCTCTATTTATTCTTATTTTTTTATCTCTCTTGAATTCTGTTTACAATCCGTTCCATATGGAGTATTTTCTAACACACTGACTAAACATTGGATCCATATTATCTGTTATCTTCTTGAATCTTTTACTTTCATATTTCCTAAAACTGTACAGTAATTAAACAACTGGATCACCTTCTACATTTCACTTCCCTGATGCAGTATATTCAAGAATAAAGCTGTAATATATCAATAAAAGTTCTATCAAACATTATATAAAAATGAATTGATAAGTTTGAAAAAACTTTGCAAAGTTTGCCAAAGGCAGTTTTGAAGAATATTAATAAAGTGTGATAATTCTAAAATGCTAAATGATTCCTGCTATTTAAGCAAATGCCCTTCCATTCCTGGAAGGGATAAAAACACATTTTCACATTTCCAGTATAATCCATGGCGCATCAATAATTACAGTACAATCCATGACCAAAAGAAATGGAAGGTTCTATTTGATCTGGAGAAGCACTTTTAGTGGCTAACAGTCAAAACAGGTCTGTGTTGTGATCGATGTATACTTGTGGTAGCTGAAAATAAGGTACAACTTAAGAACAATACTCTATTTTCATTGATGAGACCAACTAACCTTTCATGTTTGATAACTGCAAAGAGCTTCAGGAAAGATGGGACAATTGAGGTGGTAACGAGATTTTGAATACTGACATAAATGCTCAATGTGTAAAGGATTTTTTTTTATTCAAGGACTTATGCTGAATGAGAAATATTTTCACAATATAGTATTTATTTTATTATAATCACACTATTATTATTATTGTTCTTTAACATTAATAGTTCCTAAAACCCATTTCAAAGTACAAATAACATTTAAAAATGTTATGTTCTTTCTAAAGTATGAGGTCAAATCACCATGTCTTCAAGATTGCATATACAGAATTGACAACTCAGCTTGAACGATACAGACTACTCCTCTCCATCCCTGTTTTTTTTTTTATATATATTTACTAAAGGTTTGCAAATAATACCCAAGATACAACGTTTCATCTCTTGAAACTCTTAGGTATATGCACCTTCAGTAAAATAATATTTACAATTAATTTGGTTTCTTCTGAATCATAAAAGAATGCAAAAAGAAGTAGATTCATATTTGAGTCGTTCTGCATTAAATCTTACAATATAGAACACAATTTCCCTAATATTTTACGATACTCATATTTTTCTTTTTTCATCTAGAGTAAAAGGAACTTAAACATACATTTTTATTCTAATCTCAGTTTACGGCTTTTGAAAATATTGCAATGTTGAAATCCATAGAAAATTATGCTTTATATGAATTTAAAATTCTCTTCATATAATATACTGATGTTTGAATGTTTAAAAAGGCAGGGTTCTTCAAACTTGTGTACTACTGTATTTCAAACCCTTTCCCTCTTTCAGCTTCAATTCATCTACACTTTTTTCTTATATTCTTTGGCAAAATAAATAATATTTAAACAATGATTTTGCTAGTAACAATTTCTATGTAATTGAATACAACTGTTAACTGATTTCCATAGGTTATTGTGTGTGAGTGTATGTTTTTGTTTAGTTCATATAACTTTTCCAAATGTTCCCTGACTAACATGATTTTTCTTATGCTTTAAAGGGTATAATATCCCATGGTAATTTAATGATATTCTGATATAGAGGTACAAAGGTATCATAATAAATAATGATGTGGTGCAACATTTTAACCATGTAAACAACACTAGCATGTACATTTCACACAGAAATTTTTTGTAGCATTGGCGTAGCAAGGTGGGGGCAGGAGGGGCGGTCCGCCCCAGGGTGACACCATTGTAGGGGTGACACCACCTGAAAATTTTAATTCAAATTTATGTAACTTAAATGCTTGAATTAAATAATGAAATTGTTTATTTAATAACAACTTCATAATTTTTTTAATTTAATTTAAGATTTTTCTAATGACTTGAAGTTATTATCAAGAAACAGATGCCAACTTCCTTAATTGAAATAATTTTAACAGTGTTTATCCAAATACATTATAACTGAACGTGAGCTTCAATAAAGAAATGTCTAAATGCAATTTCAAAATGTGATGGCACACCATGTGCTGGAGTCTACAGCTTCTTCTGCAGGTCAAAGCGAATTATTCAAGATGAGGCCTGCTTTGAAGTACAGGGCCAACTTATGACCCGAATATGCATCCCTTGTTATCACAGCTTACAATGTTTGTGAAAATATTCAAATATTAACCAACCCACTACATCTGTGTGCCACCAGGGATTTGTACAAGCACACCTTGTAAGAAATTGATTTCAAATGACACAGAGTCAGTGCCAACCAACTGAGGTTTGAATAGGATTGTAAATGCCCATGATGGAGTGGGAGGGATAGGTTTCAATGAGGGAAATTGAGGAACAGCGGTTTTATAGATCAAGACACACAAGAACTTAGAAACTTGGATGAGAAATAGTGTTTTAAGACACTTTGATAAAAAAAATCAACTGTAGTCACTTCATAAAGAAATTTACTCATGAATACTTCTAAAACTTTCCCTCGTGAGACTTCAAGTTTAGATCCTCTAGTGAACGTTAGTAAAAGATGTTTTCTGATAGAAAGTTTCATCACGTACTTGCATGTTTGTCACAGTTTCATAATAATAATAATAATATATAAAAATAATAATATAATAATGTCATGGAAAGAAAGACTGTTTTGTGCAGTATCACCAAAAAATGAAAATCATGTAATTTTTTCTATTTCAATTAGTCTATTTGTACACATTTTTTTTCAATAAATAAACATTACAATGCATTTGAAATTTTTTGTTTTCTCATTTCTTGGAATAATATAATTCCTATATATAAACATGTTCTACTATAAACATCCCACTGGGTCTATTTGGACCCATTAAAAAATTTCAACTACGAGACAAACATAACCAAAGAAACTCATTTTTGTGTGTTGTTGAGGATATTTGGAAGTTATAAATGTGGAAATTATTTTTTTTGTTAATTACCCATAATTTGGGCTGGAAAGGGTAAACAGTTTTCTTCCAATGTTCTGCCAATGCAAAAGGTGGTATGTGGTATTCATTTTACTTTTACTCGAGTCTTATCAACTAGTTTTAGTTTTCAGTTGTGAGTGCATCTTCACTGAGGCTTGTGAAAGAGAGATACAAAGAAAGATATTCTTGAAGAACGGTTGATAACGTGATTGGAGATGAACGCAACAATAGCGACGAAGTTTTAGATGATGCACCCATTCTTCACAAGTCTCTAACAATGATAGTTCTGATAAAGAAGATTGTATTAGTTTGGATGAAGATGAAATAATGTTGTCAATTCCTACACCCTCCAGTACTCTGCACATTGCTACAGATGGTTCAAAATGGACTCAACTATTCACTACAAATTATGCAGGAAGAAGGGAGGCTCATAATGTAGTCAAAGAAACTCCACGACTGGTAATTTGTACTAAAAGAGTGGAAAAAGATGTATAGCTTTTTGAGTGCTTTTGATGTGATCATCACACCTCAAATACTGCAACATATTCAAATATGCATTGAAGCAGAGGCTCAGAGACACCTGGGCGACACTTTTACCCGAAAAATTTGTATTCTCGAATTGCACGAGTTTATTGGTCTTTATATAAGAGGATGCCTAAGTTGAAAAAAATTGCTACTCCACATGCTATGGTTTGAAAAATATGGATCACCTGTTTTCAAACTCTAAGCAGACACCGATTCAAAGAAATAATGCAGTATTTTCTCTTTGACATGAGAAACACCCGATCTCAAAAACTACAGAACAACAATTTTGTTCCGATATCTGAAATATTTTCATTCATAATTCTCAAAAGTGATATATACCAACTCCGAATCTCACTGTAGTTGAACAATTATTTCCCACAAAAACCCGTCGGTTTTTTCAATACATTGCCAATAAACCCAACAAGTTCAGCATTAAATTATGGATGCTTGAAGTTGGAAGCACATATCTACGTAATGGATTTGTAAAGATGGAAAGGATGAATTGTGCCCAACAGACCAGAGTATCACAGAAATAATTTGATGCAACTTACCTCAACCATATCTTGTCAAAAATACAATATAACAGTTGATCTTTTTTTTTTCAACTTTGGCATCTCTTGCAACAAAACTAGCTCAACAAAAAAACTAGCATTGTGGGAATGCTTCATTCTAATTGAACAGAGTTATCAGCTCAAAGAAAATAACCAGCAATAATTCAGTTCCGTTCTGTTCAAGAATGAACAAAACCACATTTTATCAACATCCGGTTTTTTAACCGCCACTTATGTCTTCCGGCACGTAATCTTCTTGTCTCTTACATGCTACAGAAAGAGATTTATCTTTTTTTAAACACCCAAGACCTTATTCATGCTCCCAAGAATGTCCAATAGGGTGGAATCCGACCTTTCAATGGTTTTACTTATAAGAGTAAAAGTTGCAAAATGTTTATCTGCTAGAATATTTCTTAAGAAGAATCACACGATTGCCATGCCATATTTTTAAATCTCTTTTGAACATTTCTTGCCAATTTTGTCCCACAGGATGGAAGTGAAGTGTGTGAGGTGATTAGAAATAAATAATTATATGGAAATATCTCCTATTTGATTCAACAATGTTTTCATTCAATAAGTTATCAAATCTGTTTTGAAATAAATAATCTTATACTCGTCGTACTTATATCTAATAGACGTCAGGGCCTCTGTGTGCCCTGACGTCTATTACTTTACCAGTTAAATACTGTCTAGTGAATATGTAATCGATCACAGATCTCCTTCCTCTTACCTTATGTTTTCAAGTGAACATATGCTTATCTTTGTGTTGGAAGTGGCCGTTTCTAATTACAAATTCATACTGTTCACATAGTTGAATCAAGCTTCTTCCATTTGAACTTTCCATCTCTTATCCATGTTGTCCAATGACTTTTGAGCTCTCAGATTTTCCCATTCTAACATTTAAGTCGCCCAATAAGATAAGTTCTCTATTTACTTCACATTCACTAATTACTTTTTCTACTTTTGAGTAAAATTCCTCTAAAATATTAGTATCTTCATTTTCATTTGGACACGTTATCAACATAAAAAGGAAAAATTTGTGCTGATTTGGAGTTCCCTGCAGTCCAGTCCCGAAGAGACTGGTAAAATTAATCCGGTGACAGTAATTTTTTTATAACTCAATAAAATTTTGAGTTCATGTTCTTGATCAAATGGCATGAGCTCTCACTGTCCAATCTTCATTCAGATGCTGGCCTGTCCAAGTATTATATAACATCCTCGATTTAGCTGGAATCAATTTCTTGATTGTGTATGAAAAGGTCTAGTGGAAACAATTCTTTGTTTCCAGTGGTCATATTTAATGAACCTGGCTGAAGAACATAGTGTACCACTGCTACAGAATCAAAACATTCGAAGAGGGCATCACTTGTTGCATAGTACTTCACTACAAACATATATATGATTTACTTCAAAAAATGATTTTCATCACCCTCAAATGCATTACAATAGGGTTTCTCAAAATACAAAAGTAGTACTTGAAGCAGTCATTTTGACTGATCACCATCATAGGTAGAATAGCACTGCTGTCTTTCTAATGTTAAAAGGCTCAAAATCTTTTCACAATTTGCCATGCAAGCCACTGCTGAATTGAAACACCAATAGGTTCAACATTATTATTATACACATTTGAGTGCTTTTCTATGTTTTCAAGTCAATTTTACAGTTTGAATAGAGTTTAATTTCACAAGAACTCGTGGATGTAATTAAATCTCTCTCAATTTTTGATGTCTAGAATAAATACATTGTTGTGTCTATTATGTTAACTGGGATTCAATACAAAATGATGATAAACTTTTTTCTGTTTTTTTTATGCCCAAAACAAAATGTTCTGACAAGTGTTTACCGTACCAAATCATTGAATAATCAGTACATATAAGAGAACGCTGGATTCCCACTCTAAAAATTTTGAAAATGTTACGGTAGCAGTCAATTGGTGAAGTTAATTAAACTATGCAGCAGCATTCTATACAACAAAATAAAATATTTGAAAGTTTCTGCTTAACCTGATTTTAGCAAATGCTGCAAGGACTTTTAATTTTGCAAAACAGGTATTTCATTGAGTAACTAATTTACATTGAACACTTAATTGCTTACTGTAATGTAAAAGGTATGTCTTTCCAGTTTTTGAACCCTACTGCACTGGTAAATTCCATTCACCAAATCAACCTTTGCACTCTCATACCTGTAAAAGTCAATGATACATTGCAGTACAATCGATACCTTTCTATTGATCTCTGTTTGTGTTTGCAGTGTTTTTCTAAATAATCCTAGAACATGCAGGATCTCATTCTCTTGAGGCTGCATTGTGTGAACACTCTTCACATGTCTGGTCATGTAAGTAAATTCTCCATAAGTATATACTTTTTGTTACAGTTTATAATTATATCTGAGGTCAAGGTGTAAACGTTCGTAAGTCAATTTTTGGTGACATTGGGTTAAGAACTGAAACTACAAGTTAAGTATCTATATTTTATTTTAGTAAAACGACCAACTTCAAATGTTGCTCCCCTCATGACAAAAAATGTTGGTAAATATAGACGACTCTATAATGTAACCCTTGTTTTCTCCAAACTCAGATTTTTGACTTAAGCACTTTTACGATATTGTGAGTCTATTAAAGCTATTTGTAAAACATTTTCAGTTTTAGATGGGGAAAACTCATAGAAAAGAGAAAATTAGTTGCAAAAAGTTGCATTCATTGTGAACATAAGAAAAACCATGAAGTGTAATTTATTTACATACTTTTTTGTAAGTAAAAGATGTTCATGCCTCTGGTGCCCCCTATTAGCGAAAGGCTTTAGTGAAGGTGGAATGGAGTTGGAAGAATAATAAGGAGGGTCCTTTCATCATTGCGATATGGCGCAAGATGTCAGCCAGATGAGGCACGAGCTGAAAATAGACATTGCAATCCTGTGCAACCAGTATAGGAATATAACTGGTTTTCAATGCATTTTGGATGTGACTAGCTGAGCTGTGGCATGGATCAGTAGTTATTACACAGCCCAGACCAGCCCAGGAGGTTATGCAAGTCCCAGTGGATGGATTCGCCTAGATCAAGGGGTTTAGTATAAACTTTTATAGTGTTTATGCCGCACCCAGTGCGTCACTCGAGGAGTTCAAGAATTACTTGATAGATTAATGGATGATGTGAGAGCACGAAGGCCTCTTACTATTGCTGGGGACTTTAATGCATGGGCCATTGAGTTGGGCAGTAGGGTTATGAACCAACTTAGGATGGCTCTCCTAAACGGCCTTGCCCGTTTCGATAAATGCCTCTGCAACACGAGTAACAGAGGCTATGCTTGGTAACTTTGCCATGAATGGTCGCAGCTCTGTCGTTGACTTGACATTCACGTGTTATAGCCTTGCCAGACGGATTATGTCAAGCTATTGTATATGAAGTCTAGGAGAAGTGTAGATTGAGTCCTGTAAAGAACAGCAGGAGAGAGACTTGGAACCACAGGACGTTCAATCACAATTCTTTCGCTGCCATGATAGAGCATCCTCTTTTGTTAACCACTGACCATTAAATTATAGATGTAACTAGTGGACCCGGCAATGTTTTGCTGTTACAAACGTATGCTATTGCACATATTACACTTTACATGCTTGGTCACATAATAGTTAATCACATTTTATGCCACTCTCTGTTAAATTTTTAATAGAAGAAAAACTTCTGTGTGTGTATGGGTTTGTTCTATGTCCTTGTTAGGACATGGTTGTCTAGTATCCCATTGTTACAATGTTGTCCCTTAAGTTTGGACATGCATTCGCAATGATGCTGTTTAGGAGATATTTGATTTACTTGCCCAAGATAAGGTTCAAGTAATAATTCTGACTGATATTTCACAATCACAGGGGCAGAATATGTAGCAAAGATGCACTTATTTGAGGGTTTTACTTGATACTTGAGGGTGCGGTGGGTTGTGTATAGATTCTGTTCAGTGGAGCACGAGTCAGAATATAACATATAAAATCATCATCAATGCGCGACAATCATGCATATTCCCATATAACAAACATACGCCCATATTCTTTGCGCAAGTGCAAGAAATACGATGACAAAGTTTTATCTCAATCGGATGAATGGTACAGCAGCGCACAATTGATTTTATATATTAGATTGTCATGATTGTGATACTTTAGTTAAGTAGACATACCAATGTCTGTAAAGTCAATAAGATAAAAATAAATAAAATAATTACAGTCATCCTGTTCCTACCGTTTCACACATGTATACTTCTCATATTATGATTAATACTGTGGACATCTCTGATTCCATTGGAAACTTGAAAATTAATGAAGATGCTAGTTCTGACTTTACTCTTAACTTTTTTTTAATGGAAATCTTAATATACTCTCTTACTCCCACTTTGTATACTTTTCAATTAGTTTTTAAATGCTGGTACTTTTCCTGAAAAGAACAGGTCAGTTATTACTACCGCCCTACTTCTATTTTGAGGGCTATCCCAAAGTTTTTTGAAAAATTCGTTACATCCAAATTGAATTTTTATTTTAATAATATACTTTTAGAAATGACTACAGTCCAATCTACATTACTGAATTTAACTATTTAAAAAATGTATTGCTACTGCTTTTGAGGATGGGTATTTATGATTTCACCAATTTCTCTAGGGGCTTTGAAAGAGTGAATCACATCATCATTGTTCACGAGTTGTCTAGATTGGGGATGGACGACCCACTTTTGCCCTGGATCAACTTTTTATCTGATGGATCAGAATATGTCAGTATCAATAGCTTTCAGTCTTACCCTTAAGATATTTAAGTTTGGTGTCCTGCAGGATTCCCATCTTGGACTCTTGCTATTTAATTTATTCATTAATATTCTACCGACTGTAATTAAATAAAGCCAAAGTTTGCTATATGCAGACAACACCAAAATCGTCTCCAGGGTGTCTGAAGATGCTAATGACCTAGGTCTGCAGCTGGAATGTTTGCAGAACTGGTGTCACTCCAATGCCAAGGAGCTTGACATTGACTAGTGTATTTTTATAAGGTTTTTCTAAGAAAAAACATTTTTTGTCATTCAAATATTTTCTGAATAACAAACCCCTTAAATCGGTTGGCAGCATCAAGGATCTCAAGACTCTTTGCAATTTCTTATGTTGTGCTTCCTATATCATCAACATTAAAATTTTAAAATTATTATTTTTTTTTGCAAGATCATTATTAGAATATGCGTCAGTTATTTGGTCTCCATATACACAATAGGATATAGACAAAATTGAGCCATTCAGAATAGATTTATTCACAAACTAGCCTTTATCAACAATACACCAATGGTATGGTGTGAACATGACTATCCAAAATAAGAGAATGTTATGATTTACAATCATTGCAAGTGAGGAGAATTTTTTTGGATCTGCTATTTCTCCACGACATTAATTTTAACTGTATTGAATGTTCTGACATTATTTCTAAGATTTCACTCAATGTTCCCACCTCGTATCACAATATACTATGCACCTGTTTATTTATAATTGAAAACAAACACACTTGTTAGATTATATAAAATTGTGACTCAATTTTGTAATCTTGCTGACTTTTTAATCCTCGTACCTCAATTTTTATACAACTTAATATAACTCTTTGTGACTTTTGTAATTGACTTTCTGTGTCTAAACAAGCACTTCTGTGATGATATTTTATAGTTTTGTTTCTTTTGTGATAATACTGTATGAAGGGATCCCATTTATTGTAAAAATAAATGATAATTATTATAAATTTTAAAAAACTCAAACATTTTGAGATGCATAAAATCAAAACTTTTTTCCTTCATACAATGCAAAAGAAGTTCATAAACAACAGTATATTTTAAATGTTAAGTTTGACAATGTATGAGTATGTGTACTTAAATTTCAGTAATAAATGTTTACTCACAATCATTATAAACTATGAATTTATTTACATATAACTGTTTTTTTGCACTTCTCTCATTTACAGGATGACTTGGCCCTCAAATATCATATCTTATCTTGAGGCTTTTCTTTCCTAGAACTTCAGCTTCTTTTGTTTTTCTCAATGCAAATACAGTGCTATTTTAGATATCAACTCTCATGACAATTCTGTTAGAATTGATCTCAATATAAACCATACGTGAATTTGATGCAATCTTCCATCTGCAATTCTTGTTTCTGGCAATTCCTGGAAGTATCAATAGGGTTTTCTCCTCCTGGAAGTTGATGGAGCCTATTTGGATAGTGTCATGGGAAATACGGGTTACCACAAGGTCTCCGTCAGTGATGCGCTGGTTGGCTCTGCTTGGCAACACAGGTCTAACATAAGAGGATGCAAAAGAGCTTTACGACACTTGAGACAACTGCGAGATAAGATGAATTTCTGACAATTAACAACAGCCTGCAATCATGTAACGCATAATGGATTTGGCAGATAAAAGATTCGGGGTAAGGTACTGAAGATCACAAGAGTATAAAATATTCTCAAACAAAACTGTACATGATAAAAGTAATGCCTGGGGTCCAAGTTCTCTCATGTGACCTCTCCTGGGTTAATGAATGCGGGCAGCAAACGCAGCAGGGTACTCAGGAAAAAGAAAAGATGTAGAAATATGCTAGCCGAAAATATAATGAATATTAACACACACTTAAAACTTTTAGTGTTACTCTTGTGTATAATCTGAATAATTATAATAATTATAATATGTCACATAAACCATGTAATCCCTATCTACGCTACTACTGCATATTCAAGCATTCCTTCTAATAATGTCACGTGTCTGGTGTATTAAATATCAGTGGCACACCCCAGAGGGGAGAGGTGAGGAGCTCACGGTGCTCCAGCCCCCCCCCCCCTCAAGCCATTGATACATATTCAAAAATGTGGCTTTTATTTATTCTATACTACCAAGTCATTCAATATATCAATTGATAACTTTATATCTATAAATCAACAAATAACAACACATTTTATATTCAACATAAATGAAAAATTCTTTTTAAGAAAACATCAAGTTGACTGAACACTACACCTGTTCCCCCCCCCACACACACACACACACGAAAAACTCTCATTGCATATCCGATTAAATATTGGTCCAACTCTGCTATTAAATGTTTATATTACACAAAATCAAGAAGGTAACCAATAATTCAATAGTAAAGAGCATGGTAAAGCATTAAAAAAAATTTACAAAAATACACCTTGCAAAATGTATTATTAGCGCACAATAATTATCTTTCTGCTTGCTGATTTGAAACAAACCTTAAGACCGAGAACCTCTAGCTGCTTCTTCCAGTGCACGCACTTTCATTTCTCGTTCACGCTGCTGCCTGCAAAGAAACATATTTGTTACTTTAGCTGAAAATTGTGTCTTGTGTGGATTGATGAACAAGATATATCCACAAATATCAATGAATACATGGGACATGAAAATAACAGTAACCTATGAAGGATTTCAATACAAATTGTGTTTTAGAAACTACAAAATCTACTAACAACTACAATCTACAAACAAACTACAAAACACTGTTAGCATCAAAATCAACTTTTTCTAACATTAAAAATTATCATTAATATGAATCCAATAAAAAAGAGCTTTTATTTTCTTAAATAATTTCATGTGAAAATTATAGAACGATTACCCTAATATCCCATGTTGCCAAAATTCTCATCACAATAATAATAATAAAAAAAATAAAAGGTGAAATAGAGCAAAATTTGAAGATTAATTCAGATTTAAGCCACGAAGAGGTATGAAAGAAGCTATTACTGAACTCAAGAGCATATTAGTCCGAAGAATGGATATGAACAGGGTCACGTATGTAGCATTCATAGCCTTTGAGAAAATGTTTGACAAGGTTCCCTAGAAACAATCTAGATTGGAAGGATCAAAGAATTATCCAGCATGTCTACAAAAATCAATACGCAAGCATAACCATCAATAACTGGAAGACCAACGCGAAGATCAGATACACATCAACATAACACTCGTGTGATACAGGCCTTACTATGTGGTCAATCCATTGTACAAGTTATGTAAATATCTATTTCATAAACATAACAATAATCAGAAAAAACAGGAGTTTCTTTTGCAACTGACTCTTCTTTGTGAAATACACTTGTACTATATCAGTAACAACATAATAACATTGATATTGCACTTTTCTTCATACGCGAATTTTTCATCACAAGCGAATATAAGATGACCTTTTATTTTTTGAGGTCGAAAATGGGAAAAATGGAAAATATTTTTAGAGGTCGAAAATGCTCGTCTTATATTTGGGTAAATACGGTAATGTTAGATATAACAAAAAATATAATTTGGACATAGTTTTAGGCGGCACTTTCATCAAAAAAAGGAAGAGGGGAACCTAGAATGAAAAAGTTCAAAACAAACTACACTTCAGAAAATATAGAGATGAAGACAGCGGAGGACAGAATGTCATGGTGGCAGTGATGATGATGATTTTCTTAAAATAAAGGGATTAATAATTTATAAATAACCAAGATTATACTATTTTCTTTTTCAGTAATATTAGGTTTCTACAAACGAGATTTTTTTTAAAATCTGAAGTAACAAATTTTTTTATCCTATCAAGCTTCCATGGAATTTCTGAAAATAGTATCTACATAGTACTCTATGTATGGTGGTGAATGCTCTACAACATAAGGGAGTGCAAAGTAAATCATGAGAAATGTTGCCTTGGAATTAATTTGAGAAGGTTAAGTTAAAAAGTGTGAAATATACTTTAAGGTATATATAGTGTGTAGACCAACTCGGATCACGTGTGCATCCTGCTTTAGCAGGTGTCCATATCCCCGGGGATATGGACAATGAGGTGATGTTGACAGTGAGGGGTGAAAGGACACGTGTACAGACATACACAAATTCCTCCGAGTCCATGGCAGGACTCGAACACGTGGTTTTCTGGTTTGAGAGCACTACAGTACTACTGCTCTCTCTTGGCCATCTGACCGGCCTAAAGTATGTTTTATATGAAAGAAGCTAGAAATTTGAAGATTTTGGGGCATGACAGTTCCTCCCTTGGCTATGTCCATGCACACATCCAATTGACTTTTTGTATACTAGACTTTCTGAGATAAAATTAATCATATTTTTGAAAAATATCTAAAAGATTGAGAACTATATGGCTATTTCTGAAACTTAACCTCAAAGAAAAGGGGAGATATTTCACATAAAATTAATGTAGATATTGGGAGAGCTGACAAAACTACTAAGTTGCCCTACACTACAGGTTCCTAAAGTGTTTGAAATGGATCTCTTTGGGGACAATCATTAGTTTCACAATTGCTATGTTCCACAACAGATCAATGGTGTCTCAATAATTAAAAGCTTATTTTTACTTATATCTGGGGATAAAATCATAATACACAAAGTTATGAATATTTGTAAATATACACCGTTCCTCATGATTATCATACTGAATAGATTAGTGTTGACATGTACCTACTGCAGTAAAACTTGCTCAATGCAGAATGTGCATAATGCAGAAATCTGTCTAACATGAACGTGAATTGTGGTGCTGCAAAACAAGTTCAGCTGTATTACATTGTCTAATGTGGAATCTTGTCTAATATGGAAAAAAAATACTGTTACCTTGAGGTTCTGCATCGAGTATGTTTTACTGTATTAACGTCATCTTTCCAGTCTCAACTAAATCCATAGTACCTAGCTTTAAATACTAAAAATGAAGAACATTGTTGGCACATTGACCACCAAATTGCTTCAAATTTGGCACCTTGTTTTTTAATAGGGCATTTTTGATGTTCTTTGATGGCGTTTCAGAGGAAAGGACTATACATTTCAAACTTGGCGCTTCAGAGATAGTCTTAATTTTTCTCAAAAAGCTGCGTGAATTTCTTCTCTGTTGACCAAATACTCATTTCTTTCATACAAAGTTCCTTGACGTAGATTGTCAGTTGCTTTCAGTTAGGAGCATCACCGAAAGATCGTATTAGCTCCTGGGCAGCTCCTCATTTCAAAACATGTGGAGCATTGTCAAAGGTTCTGAGAATCCTGCAATTTCCAACGAGCTTGCATTGTCATCAGAGTCAAGATGCAGGAATCTTATTAAAAACGTTTTGAACGCCTTCAAGGTTCGGTTCTGGGTGTGCCAGGCAGTGGATGCAGTTGTAACATGAAGTAAAAACGACGAAATTCATAAAGAAAGGTGTAAATTTGTTTGGACAGAGGTAACTGTGACAATTTCTTCAGTACTTGTTAATTCTTTCTCCAAGTAATAATTTTCGTCAAATGTGTGTCGTCTCTTTTCCAGAACACTCATGTCTGACAAAAAACTACAGATAGAAGAGGTGATGTTTCGTTGCAGGTTCTACTAATTGCTCTCCCAACTTTTTCTTCGAGTATTTCGCTACCTCAACAAACATCACCACACAAATTTTTGTTTTAGTGCACAAGAATAAAGAGTTCAACATTTAAAGGCCTCTGATATCTTATTTTTTCTTCATTTTTCACTAAGCTCTAAGTTTAGTTTCTCTATCCAAAATTTCTACATTATTCCAGTCCAAAATGTGATTGTTATCCATCCCATGGTTAGTGAGAAATTGGTATCTGTCTGGTGTTGTTATGAAGGTGTTATTTTATATGAATTTTAAGGCTTCTTTTTGTAGTACCTACAGTAACAGCAATCACAGTTGTTGGTTTAGCATTTGATCTTGTATACACAATTCAGGGTAGAGTAGACGTCATTACGGACATTAGGCTACATTTTTTTATGATTTTGGGTTGATAGCAACTTGTAATTCAGATTAATTAGATAAAATTTAAATTTAATTGTGAAACGGAATGAGAGAGTTCAATGACTTTGTCAGTAAGGTATCATAGCTATTTTGTATTGTGTAGGGTGGTTGGAAAGAAAATAAAGTATTCTACCAGAATATTTTTGTTGTTGTACCGGTTGTGAATGATTTGTTGCATAAAAAATTGACTAACCAAATACGGGTACCATAAATTATCATACAATGTGCTCTTTGCAGTGCAGTTTCAACAATAGTCGCATGATTGTTTTTACAAAACTGCTCTTTCATGTTGACTTCACATTTCTCTTAGAGGTTTCTTTTTTATTTATCAAATTAAGCAAAATTTGGTGTAATACCCATAACATACCTTAAATATTCCTCATGCTGAGCTACTAAAGATGCATGAGGATGAGGAAATCGTTCTCGCTCCAACATAATTTGACGTTGAAGTTGTTCATGAGCTGCCTGCGCAGACAACTGTAAGAATAACAAACAAAAAGAAAAAAATTAGTCATTGGTACAAACGTAATGTTTTATATACCAAAATCAACTTAAGGTACTTGTCTACTCAAAATTTCATGAAAATGGCTGAGGGAGGGGGAGATTTATTTATTTTGTACTTTCTGTTTCTCCAAAACCAATATCATCCCGTGTTCTTAATTTTCAAGATAATTTCTACACTACTGCATATGTATCATAAAACTTTATGTTTTGACATTCTCAGAGATTCGAATTTTCATGTACTCCAATGAAGCAAAAAACATAACTCCTGGACCAGAAAAGGTACTTATGAGTCTTTTGTCATGTCAAGTCGAACGTTCTCTCCATTATGTAAACCTCCAAAAGTGATTCCACTGAATTGAACTGTTTGTGAAAATTAAAAATAACTTTCACCAATATCCAAGAGAAATAATATGAAAAAGGGTGCAATATAAACAAGAAATATTAAATGAATTTCATTTTATTAAGTTCACATAATTAAATAAATAGTTAACATAAATTCAATAAAAGTTATGGAAAAAAATCATGGATTATAGTATTCTAATTATTACCCAAGATATGAGGTACCTGCAATTTTAAAAATAAAGTGGAATTCAGTTTTCTTGAGTAAGTAGTTGCCACAGAAACTACAATTGTTTACTAAGAATTGAGGAAATGCAATAATACGGAATCCCCCCATTAGAGTAGACGAGTACCAATATTTTTGCGTGTTTTGACATAAATCATAGAATTCTTGACAAGAGCTATAAAACATATTACCAGAAAATAAAAGAAAAAAATTATGAGGAGACTGAGCATGCTGTAATATCAATTATGACACAATCAGCTGAACATTCAACAAATGTATATGAATGCTCTCATTAAAATTAAGCTCAACCTAATTTTTCTTAACAATGCTAAGTTCCATCTGTCATCATGAACAAAAATTCTTTACCCTGTTGTAACATAGTGGGGACTCCCACCCACCGTGTATTACCCTTAAAACCTCCCACGATATTAATATTCAAAGAGAATAGTTCCCATGTGTTGACAAACCAGTCTATAACTTCCCAAATTTCACAATTTGAGTAGGAAGCTTTATTGGACTTGCACTCTTCATTGCCTTATTTGCTTCAATGCACAACATTAAGAGAATGCCAGGCTCTGGCTCTGGCCTGTCAACAGCCACATGCACATGTGCATGCATGCATACACAATCTGTATGTGAGGTAGAAGAGCAATTTGTGCATGTTTTCTTGAGCTCCGGGAACCCTACCCCAATTTGCATACAAAGGTGAATTATGAATACAGATAGCAAGGAGTGATTTTGGCAAGAATTGAGAAGAAAATACTCACTCCCCTGTAATAGTATAATACAGTCTATTTGCACAGGCAAATGGGCTAGAGATTTTGGCTATTATCCCTTATTGTGACCTAAGTGAAGAAATCTACTTGCTGCTGCAAGAAACTCTGACTTAAAAGATTAGACCAGAGGTTAGAAATTGTTGCATTATATAAAGAAAAATCAATTGGGTTGCGTATGGTAACATGCAGTCGTCTGCAATCAGGTATTATTTATATCCAATCTCACAATTCTACCTACAAATTATGAGCAAATATTGTTCCATTATTTGCATTACAAATGATAAATTGTTAGGGATCAAGAAAACGAAGTGTCTAATTACAGTTTACAGAAAGGTGTATATTTTATGTGAAGGTATGCATGGCAGTGTCTGCAGCAATAAAAATAACAAAAATACCTGATGTGCCAGCTGATCAGCATATCCAGGCCCTCTGCCTAGTAACTCAGAAGGATGATGGAGGCCCAGTGTTGCCTCTCTTCCAGGCAATAGGCTTGGCCGTGGGTATCCTCCTCCTGCTCCAGCAGAAGCTGTTTAAAAATAATACAACAAAACTCATTCATATGCAAAAAATGAGCAAAGAAATCTGCAAAAATATTAATAAAAAAATGTGTTTGAAAAACTAAACATATATTAGTAGTGAAACAATTCACTCAAAATTTCATTTAGAGTGCTACCCCAAATTACTTTCACATTCAACAACAACAACAAACAATGTGAAGTATTTACACTTCTACTTCTTTAATGAGGTTGACTATACAGTAGTAGTCCATGTGAGAGATTGTTCGTGCACACGGAAAGTTACACATCTTAGAAAGTGTCATTTTGCAAGAGGAGGGGAAGAGAAGCGGGAGGAGGAGTAGGGGGAAGAGGAGGGAGAGGATTAGTAGGAGGAAGAGGAAGGGGAGGAGGCAGAGTAGGGGGAAGAGGAGGGGTGGAGGAGTAGGGGAAGAGGAAGGGGAGGAGAGGAGAGGAAGGAGAGGGAGGAGAAGGAAGAATATTGAGAAAATTGGTGTTAAATGTTGCTTCCAGGCTCACAATTCAAACCGGCTACCACATCACCATAGACATTGCATATTTCCAGGTTATCATTGATCCGTCGAAAGTGCCTGTGAGGAGAACATTATTTGCTAAAAACTAGAGGCCTTTTAAAGAATCATGTGATGACCGCTGTTATCGCAAGAAACGAAGCTCAAAATTTGTGACTAAAATCGCCAGATGAATCAACGAATGATACGACATGTAAACAACTTGTGTTCATATATCGGTATGAACCGAACGGAGAAATCCATGAATGGTTTTGTACCTAAACAAATATTTTCAGCGGAACTGCTGAGCATGTATTCTCTGCTTTGGATCCAGGTTTGCAGATGCATTTAAAAGATGACAATTGGAATAATTAATCTCTTAGTGCTACAATGGTGTTTCAATAATGAGCGGTCAAAGGCACTGAGTGGGAAAGCTAACGAAAAGTATGCATGTACACAATATTTACACTGTTACATGCAACCAATTCTAGTCGAATAGATTCTTGATCATAGAAAAAGTTGCATCCGCGAATTTGAGAGCCTGCCTTTTCTTGTCCAATCTTGTGGCATTACCAATTTTTTTTTTTCAAGATCAACTAAACGAAATGCTATATTAAGAACAATAACTCAGATGATTGTCAGGAATCGCACAGGCAAGGTGGACTTGCAACAAGAATTGTCAAAGTGATTCCAGACAACTTGGTTTGATTAAATGTTTTGAAGAAAGTGTGAATTTATCAGATATTGACAGTGTCACTATTAGACAAAAGAATGCACTGTTTCACATTTTGAAAGATCATAACTTTTAATTTTGGTTCAAGGTTTTTAATTCACTTATGCCCCCATGCTGATAATTCAGTAAGCAACTGTGAAAATGAACGGCATATCCTGTCAGTGTAAGGAACAATTTAGTCAAGTTCTCAAGACATGAGCAGTGTGTTACTAAAAGAAGTAAAATTGACAGTGCTGCAGCAAATGTGAAAGAAGTCAAACAAAGACTCAATCTTTGTTAATGATTGTTTTTTCATTCTCAAATCATCAGCTGATGTTCAGTGAAACTTTTGATAAATATTCTAAACACATTTCTGCAGAAGAATTCAAACAAGCCATTGATACCTAACTAGAGTTACAAGCAGATGGACTAAGACGACAAGCAACTTTTATACAAGAGAAGTGAATTTAGAAATGCAATAGGAGCAGCGCCCACGATGAGTCACAAGTGGATGGAGCGTCCAAGAAAAGCTTGTAATCAGTTTCTTGGAATGGAAAGGAGGATTTTTCTTATCATTATTTATTTTTGATTGGTTTTACGCATTTACATTTATTTACACACAAATATATCTTAGCAAATCTAAGTAGTTTTAATCATATTTGAAATTTAAGGTGTACTGTTCTTGAACATTTTTAATAATTGTGAACATTAAGCAATATAGAAATACTGGAAGAGATCTCCCCCCCCCCCCCCCCCCGAGGGTTAAAGTTGTCTTAACGATAGTTCTTTTTTGCAATATCCTTACATTTAACTTAACCACCACCACTGAGTTTGGCACACGTGTTTTTGTCAGGGCATTTCATAACGTTTCTAATATCCACATTAGGTGCACATTTTAAACTTTTTATAGCCCTTCTTCACAAAACAAAAGGTTTTTCAGTACGGAATCGTGGCATGAATGTAATTGCAATGTACAAAATAATAAGATAAGAACTGGAGCTTTATACAGGCTCACTTTAATATGCAGTTACTCAGTGATCTTATATTTGCTAAGCTTTAATCTGTATATATCCGTTATATACTTCGATTTTTCTACAGCGGCCAATGATATTAGGTCGTTCTTATACTTCCTACATTAAAAACGAATCATTTTAACAGTGGTAAGCACATTTCTGAAGCCATGAGCCTCGTTGAGAAGGATATTTGCAAATTAATTAAAAATATTCATTTTATAAAGCAGGGGATGTAACAAGGACCTAATGTCGTTGGCCATTATAGAAAAATGGAAGGTGTACAAAAAATGAACAACTAAATATTTGACAGGCTCACTATCTCCTGTGTTAATTTTCAAACCTTCTACAATTTTGAAACATCAAAGCAATAAATTTGTTCTGATTTACTTCTAAACATCTTCCAATAGCACCGCTTTAAAATGATGACACTAATTTTCCCACACACTTAATATTTAGGGGGGGGGGGGGAGGCAATAAATGATTACAGTTTAACTATCCTAAACCTTCAGTTACCAGCTGACCATTGTAGATTAGTCTTTTGCGTGCAGTATTTGGAATGAGAGGTGGCAACACAATGTTCCAACAGTGTCAGCTGGATCATTATGAGAAACAAATTTTCCCACAAAAATCCCATACTTTGTGAGAATTCCACGAAGTATGGTTGGAGGTATAATAAGACGACACAAAAACGAAGACAAAATGCGGTCCAAGACCCAGAAAGGCCAACCTACGAAACACCCATGGCACAAGATAGGAGCACTATCATCAGAAAATATAAAATATCTAGGGTTGAGCGTCCAAAAATTGTGCCTTAGGTGCAGGTGGAAACTAGGAAGAAGGTTCTTCATGAAACTGTTATGAAGATTTTAGGAAGTGCGAGATATAACGGACGAATGGTCCGAAGGAAACCGTATGCGAGCAAAGCAAATAGCAGAAAACGACTGGAGTTCGCCAAAAAGCATTTCACAAGACACAGTGGTCGCGAGATATATTTGCTAATGAAATAAATTTTTACTTATTGAAGTCCTATGGAAGGGGAAAAAACTACTATAGTGAAGAAAGGGTGAGGCAACATCATGGTATGGTTCGGAGTGAATGTAAGCCGCTGGTGTAGGAAAAATGATATTAATTAAAAATACTATAACGGAAGGATCACTATTTGAAAATACAACAGAATTTACGCAGAAGTGCTGAAAATTCGGGGATAAGACAGACTTTTCAATTTTACCAATATAATTACCTCAAACACCAACCACGAGAGTGGTTCCTCTAACAACTGTCAACGGATCTGGATACTCCCCTCGAACTCCGGACCTACACCTCATCGACAGTATTTGAGAAGTTCTCGACAGAAACCAGGATAACATAAATTTCCTTAAATATCCGTTTCAAACTCAACAGCGTCACGACTTTAAGTCAATCGAGGAATATAAATTTTGGAGAAAACCGGGAGAACGGTTTTGGCGCTAGAGTTGACCACGATTGACGGACGAACAGACGGACGGACTGGATGGAAGGACGGACAGGAGCACGAACAGGCAATCGATTATTCGTTAACTACGGACTTACGAAACGTGGAATGGAACATGTTAGAGGAAGTATTTGTCGAAAATTCCCTGTTTTCAAGCGCACTATATCAATACTTTCTCTTCTTAGGATGTAATTTCGAGAATGTAATACTTTGTTTAGACTTCGTATTCTGCTGTTTTCCAAATTTATGCAAAGAAGTATTTTGGCATAAAATGCGTTGAAAATTATGCGTTCGGATGATTTTTGTTAATCGCGAGGACCGATGCCCGGAGTCTCGAAGACTTAGATATGCGTAGCGACGCGGTAACTGTGAAGTCTTAGATTATGAATACGACGCCTTTCCTCTCGCCGGTTAAGTGCGCCTAGAAGTCTTAGGTCATGTTCATGCTGTCATTAAGTATTTTCTCGCGCAAATGAATCGATTCCTTCGCGTAGGAGAGGTCTGAATTCGTTAAAAAAACACACACACACACATACGCGAGTCTAATAGTTTAGAGCAAGCACGTCAATACGCGCCCGCATGAGCTACTTGCCCGCCTGGGGAGCCCGGCGCTCCTACGGGCACGGGCAACTTCCCCTGACTCCGCACCATGTCCCCTTAAAATAGGGGTGTACATGCGCAATCTGGAGCAGCGCGAGGCGGTGAATAGTGGATTCATATGATTACAAGATAATATAGCTAAATTTGTGACAATAACTGTCAAGGAATTTCTCCCAAAGACCGTCATGTGCCAGGTATCCAGTGACGTACCGCCACTAAGGAGCAATTTGCACAACCCTTCTTTTAAATCTCCCGCCAATTTCTCTGGACGCAGAGTCCGCGAGCGTTTTTCTACCTCGTTGCTGACCTCAAGCGATGGATATTCCGCGATTACACTAAGCCCTATGAAAACAACGGAGAGATATAGACATCACTATTTACTATTTTTACTGAACAGATCATTCATTTAGTTGGCCAGTATTAGTTACTCCAGGCGCTATTAACAAAAGTAGGAATATCCTAAACATGATTAAATAGTTATCTATTCATTAACTAAAATGCTAAATAAAAGTTAATGCTATGCTTACATAACGCTGCATTACGACAAATGCGCGTTTTACTTTCTTTGAAAACACCGAGTTCGGTGAACGAAAGCGAAGAGAGACAGGAACTCGGGGGAACGATTCTTTTCGATATTTTTATTGAATGATACGTTGGTCTTCCAAGTCTGGGCACGCATCACGGAACTATTGCTTGCCCACCTAAATGCGACACGCCTCGCCACTCATGGAAATTGCGACCATTCTTGCAGTCCAACCTGAGCAAATCCGAACGTAATTATTGCTCATTTTGTCTTTATACTCATGAAACAGAATAAACAATGTTAAGAATATCTTAGGGCATGAATTGGTTGGCTAACCATGCTCTCAATTTTCCTCAAAGAATTCTTTACGCTAGAGCTACGCTGTATAGTGGCAACGGTGTTACCCGTAAGAACCGTCAGGAAATCGATATCCGTGTCCGCTCTTTACACAGAATTAGACGTCTTGATCTATTTCGTCTTAAATTTGACCATTTCATCCTTCACGGTACGTCATATATTTATTTTCACTCTTTGATTGTATTGTACAATAATTATATCTTTTATATTTTCTTGCACAATTTGGGCATAATATTTCCAATTTACCAAATATTTTTGGATTTTTTCATAGATCTGGTGGATAATATCCTACCACAAAGCAGACATATATTTTAATATTACTTTATTCGAAACTGACTTGATGTTTACGCTCAACTGCTTTCGTAGAGCAGGAGCAAAAACGTTATAACTTTATAGAGCGTAAGGGGTTTCTTGCCGTTTTGTTTTATTAGATATTGTCGTACCGCGTTCATTAGCAATCGGGCTCAATTAATGGGATTTTCTAGTCTCATTTTCAGATTTTCCGATGAGTATCCCACCCATGAAACAAGCATTCGATTCGAAGGTTGAACGTCACCATAGTGACGCCACTGTACAAGTTCCCGATTGGATAGCACCGTAACAGCTGGATGACCTGTCAGAGGCAGCTGTAAATAAATAGCAATATACTCTCGTTTAATCATGAGGCAGTTTGTCGTGCAATTGTAAGTTTTTGTTTTATCGCCGCGACATGCATTTGGTTTCATTATCAATGCTTGGCAATATATATCAATTTGGATAACGAGCCACGATAGTAACTAATGTGCTAATCTACGTTTGATTGTTGAAATGAAAGTATGGATGTACGGTACATGTTCGGTAGTGAATTTTTCGATGAAACCGACGAAATGAGGCCATTAAATTTTAGACGAAACAAAAAACGATTCTGGAAACAATTTACGGAGCTTTGTACTGCATTAGGTTTCGAACTTCGAAGCAACATCCAGGAGATCACTAACATTTTTAAGAACTCGGCATTAAATATGCCGAAACGACTGGAGAAAAATACAAAGAACACAAGATTTTAAGGAATACATTCACAAATTAATCATTTTCAGACAATTTAAAAGAACTTAAGACGCAAAGAATACAAAGAACGCTAAGAAAGCAACCTCGGGACAATTCAACAGAAACACAAGGCAAGTGATGTTGCATTAAAAATACAGAATAATTCATTGCAATGATGGACGCGTGATAAAGGTAATCCAGGTGGTCTGCAGCTACTTTTATATATAGAATTAGCGTGGCGATGTGAAGAAGCTGCATTGTTCAATTGTTTCATCGAATATTTCCACTTGTTTGAG
This sequence comes from Gryllus longicercus, assembly GCA_038098605.1. Classification (NCBI taxonomy): domain Eukaryota; kingdom Metazoa; phylum Arthropoda; class Insecta; order Orthoptera; family Gryllidae; genus Gryllus; species Gryllus longicercus. Next base: position 1,479,123 of record JAZDUA010000179.1, read on the forward strand.
CTTTTAAAACTATCGCAATTTATGGAAATTACGTTGTAATATATTGGAGAAATTAAAAAATTTGTATGCATTTTACAAATTCCAAACAATTCGACATAAAATTACATTCTGAAGAAAATACCCACAATTTTCTTCTTTCTGGATATTTAAAAATACGATTGCAATTTTTATTTCGTCCGGGGTTGTTACGTCTCACAATTATTTATCTTCTTAATACGTAATTTCGTATTCAACATACAGTATGACATACAAAAAGTTTAATTTTATCGAGAACAGAACTGTGAAGTATCCCCATTTCCAAATGAAATAATGGGGAGAATACGTGTGCGCGTTTGTAAACCGAGCTATTTCAGGAGATAAATTTATATGCAATGCAATGCGATAGCTCCATAGAAGATAAGGCGAGCTTCTTGCAAAGATAGGGCTTGAAATCAACCCCGATGAACAAACTTCACGGAAATAAACGAGATCTGCATTTGCAAGCGCAGTCAACACCTGCTTTTGGTATGAACATGGCGCCCGTTTCGTCGTCCCTGGTTTCAAAGTTGAAATCTTTGGTGACGATTGACGAGACGTTCACAACAGTGGCAAAATTGTTCTTTATCAAGTGTGCAACAAACAAATAGGTTATTTAATGAAATTTCAGGTCTAACAAACAGCATAAACGAAGTGCACAGCATACAAAAAATAAACTCTTAAAGGTATCCAAGATCCGCCAACGTGCGGCGATAGTGTCGAAGCCGTGGAAGGGCGAAAAAATCCTTCGTACGGCTTCCTTCGGGGGGAAGTAAAGCCGGCTGTCCCATGTTAGTAGATTTACTTGCATGTCAAAGATCCTCAAGCCTAAATGACGCCTCTGAGCTGAATTCAAATCGCCTGTTTCTCGCCCAAGAAATACCTTTCTCTGCTAGTTGGTGAAAGGAACGTAGAGAAATTAGCGTAGTCAGACGGAAGGGTAGGCCTAATTGCCCGAGTCTCGCCACGTAAAATAAGGCAAAATTCAATTTCAATTCAAGAAGCAGATGCTTTTGACCCATATTCAAGGTAATTCAACTTGCAAAAACTCTTTTTACAGGGACTTTTGCAATGCGATGATCGATGCAAATGGTTCAATCTTTAAGTGTCTAAATTTAAATATTTCCTATTTCAAGTAATACAAGTATTGCAAGTATCATTCAACACTTCGTAAGTATTATCTTCAAGTGTGCTACGATGAGGACATGGATAGGGGACATTGAAGATTCTTTCAATAGGGTTGCTATTGATGAAACTTGATGTAAAATGTTTTATTGCTAATTTCGTGGTAGGAAAGCAATCACCAAACTGTCCATTGAAACCTTGCTTGATCAATTGTGAAGAACTGGACAAATCACGGAACTATTGCGAGATTTGTGAATGAGGGGATAAAATTGTTACCAGCGAAAGAAGATTTAGCTTTATTCAGTAAATAAAGGTAAAAACTGTATGTGACGTATGGGGGGGAAATATTATCTGCGCACGTTTTCTTGAGTTCCAGAATCCCTTCCCGTCATTTTAACTATAAATAGTTGGAAGATGAGTAAAAGTTAAACCTAAATAAAAATAAATTTTAAAAATAGCAAGATCAGCAATATTTGAAAAATGGTCATTTTTATTTCTGAGTTATAGAAAACTTATTTGCATCGGTACACGAATTGCAAGTATGATTTTTCTGCATTGCTAACAAAATAGCAACTCGCCCTTACCTCTACTCTTACCATTACAAGCAAACGGAGAGTTCAACAAAACGTGTGCTTAGTGAAGCTACATTTACGTCCACACGAAAAAAGGGAAGTACATTATTTGTTACAACATATTAAGTCTTTTAAAAAAACGTATAATACAAATGTAAACTAATTCAATATACATCACCGTTTTGTTAAAATATTGTTTATCTTTTTGATAATCAGAATAGTCTCTATTGTACAGAAACAGTTATGCAGCAGAAAAGATTTTACTTTTTACTTAAATTTGTGAACCGACTTTTAATTGTTTAATGTCATCTGGCAGTGCGTTGTAAAGTAACGTACATGTATTGTATGTGGATTTCTGATAGTGAGATGTTCATACTGATACTTGATGAACGCGATTTTTACGACGTGTGTTGTAATTATAAATATCAGTATTGCATGAATATATGTTCCCACGGTTAAGAAAGTCACTTTTGACAAATATTACAGATTCGTAAAATATAGGCAAAGCAGTGGTAAGATCCCAAGCTCAATGAAGAGAGGTTTGCAAGGGTAAAGCGGATGGCATTTTTTCATTATTCAAATAATTTTCTTTTGCAATCTAACGGTCTGAGTACTACATGATGAGTTTCCCCACAATTGTATACCATATCTCAGGCGGGAATGTACATTTGCAAAATACACGCAATGAGCTGCATGAAGGCTGACAGAATGATAAAATTCTGAATGCGTAACATAATGAACTTAATTTAGTGTTTAATTTTGTTATATGTACATTCCATTAGAGGTTTGACTGAATTGACATACTTAGAAATTTTATTACCTTAACATCACCTAATTGCATATTATTCATTTTCAATGGAGCATGCGATTGCTGAAAGGCAAAAATGCATTGAAAGTGATTTTCCTTCATGAGACTGTGCTAGTTTTCTATTTAGATGCTGCTGCATACATGCTTAAAGGTGTTTCCCATAACATGGTTCATTTGAAGTGCTTGGCTCACGGACTGCAACGTGTTGCCGAAGATACAGTAAAATCTGTCAAAAACGAAACCTTACGGTTCTGTCAAAATTTTTCCCGTTTGGCAGGTTTCCGTCTTATAGAGGGTTGGCAAAAACTCACTATACATCTGAAGTACAGTATTATTTATATAATTTTGTTAGTGGAACAAAATAAAAATAGAACATAATTTATCAATGTAAAAATGTTGCAGCAAATAAGGACAATAAACATGCATTTATTCAGAATTTTACAAATAAATTTAGCATATGTACAATATGCTACGTTAGGATAAGAAGACAATTCGCGGAATTCGTTTGTCGGCTGAAGGAAACGAGGTGATACTTTTGACAATTAAATGGGGGTGCAGTCGACCAACATTAAGGATTCGGAGGAACAGTGAGAAAAACGCGAATATTACACCAAAGCGTGAGAATGTCGCAGCGAACCAGTCATATTGTCGACTAAAGAATCCCCAACAGTAGGATTAAGAGAAAAACTCGTCTTTCACTGGCTCAGGACGTGATCCTTTTCACTATGCCATTCTGCGCCCAGTGCCGGATATTAAAAATAAATTTCCTTCTTAGGTAATAATCACTTTACGGTCTCTAAAAAACATTCCGTTTCATTATTGGACATGTTTCCAGCTTACAGAGGACAATTTCACGTATACATTCGTTCCGTTCAGAGACTTCTTTTTTCCGAGATGGCAGGTCTCCGCCTCACAGAAGTTCCGCCTTATACATACAGGTATACTGTATTAGAAGTAAATTCTCAGATGTGAATAAACTAATTTCGGCAACAAAAAAGTATTTTTAAAGGTCGTGTGCTATCTTACAAACGGCAGGTTCCAAATTTGTAATTGACACAGAAACTAGTGTTAACATGTTGAGAAACGTGGATTGAACCAGTGATTTTTTTTTCAGTTAACATGTACATTAGGGTCCTTTATATTGTAAAAAACGTTTGCTATTTTTTTGGGCTCACCCCAAAATATTTTACATTGAGTCATATTTACTCAAAATAAAATTTTATATATTACGGGCCGATATTAACCCGTGCCGACTTGAGCGTGAAATTTGAATGTTAGGGATGAGTGTTTTTTTGTGTTAAGTGGGTGGCAAATTACTGATACACGTTTCATGTATAATTTTACATTACAATTTAATACATTTTCACTCTTTAGACTGCGTTATGGGTTTACTTTTCTTGTGGGTACCTTTTTTAGGTGTTTCTTTCTTGCAAATGGGTACAGTGAACCATGCTTTTGAACAACAACAAATTGCTTTGCTCATCTACACTCATGAAAATATATCATTAATTGAACACCCCTTTCAGCTCAGTCATTTACAGTTTTCAACTATATAAATAACCTCTGAGCTTATAAATATGAAAAGTTGCTTGTCCAGGTCGAAGTACATTCTGGATTAAAACTAGTATCCATATAGAGATAAGAGAACATATCTTTTTTTTGGTTGACACGAAGTCGGCTATTGTTTTGAATGAAATGAAGATTAAATTGAATTAGGAGGTATGTTGTATATTAACGAATTAATAATTAAAGAACGGCCATCCGGATTCAATTGCACTAACCATATTAATCTTCATCCAATTCTTCTCAAAAAGGAATATATTACTCTTCCATGTGTATATTCTCTCTGGCTACACCATTTTGATTTTGATTTGTACGTCTACTTCATCACCAAAGAGTGCTGTGACAGACAATTCTTCTATTTAATATCACATACGGTGTCTAAATTTGTTAGAGCTGCTTTTGAAATTGTGGAATTTATCTTTTCATGTGATTTTAGAACTTAAAAAAAAACATATCTTGATAAGGAGCTTTTACAGCAGCACTCCACTTAAGGCACGGTGTAATATAAACAGTTACAATCATCAGCAATATTTTAAAAGTATTATATCACGTATTTCAAAGAAACATTTTGAAAGTAGTACAATGTGACAAATTTCAACAGTAACCAACCAAAAGTAATACAATGAAGGGTACAAAATGCAATCTTTAAAAGAAATGTTTCATAAATGTGTTTCAATGCCTTGTAACGAGGTGATAATTTTAGTACCTGACTGCATTTAAATTTCCCGCTAATATTGTGATGCAAACTGCTGTCTAAAGGTCATTGGCTGAAGTCGGATACGATGCGCAAGAGCCCCCCCCCCCCCCCCTCCCGAGTATGTAGACGCAATTAAATCGATAGCTGATTCTTCTGACTCTGAAGGAGCTCTTTCTATTCGCGAGGCTAAAAGGGGGGGGTTTCAATGATTCCAAAGTGGTATGTTCAGTGGCCTACATCAGGAGTAACTTCGACTGGCCGCCAGAAAACATCCAACAACAGGAGACTTCCTCTGCAAGAATATATTGTCATAATGGAAAATGCCGTCGAAAAACTTGAAAGCTGTACAGGGAGAAATTGGTGCCATAGTACTAGGTAAACTACAAATGGTATTGAAAAGAAACCAAGGATATTTGACATTTCTCACTGTGAGTAGAATTTTAAGTGGGAACGTAACTGATAATTCTAAAGGTACATCGCCGAGGAATATTCCTTACCTCAACTACGCTCCACTTAGCTCATGTGACGTATACAGATGGTCCTCTGCTTATAAGAATATTCTGTCTGACGTCAGTCAATAACCCCAGAGAACTAGAAGAAATATAAAGTTGCTCCCTATGCTGCCACGTTTTATGAGCAAACGTTGTATATACATGTAAATGTGAAACTGATATAAAACATATTGTATTACATATTTTGGAGTATTTTAAATATTTTTCTACACGTTTTCCCTATTTTCGCTACTTATATATGAACATATTTTGCTACTTTACGTTGCGTATAAATCCCAGCTCTAGTAATTACATTATCATCTCTGAAATAATATTGCTTAACACCCTTGTGCCTCCCTTTGAGAAGAAAAGGGTTAACTAATGGTGCTACAACAGTACATATTTTCTCGCATTAGTGCTACCTTTTGACATTTTCGAAAATCCAGAGTTCAACGAAAATTAGGCTTGTCCCATTCTTTTTTTTCAAGCATCCCTATTCATTTAATAAACGAAGATAAAAAATTGGCGCGGTTTTGGGGATTTTAGTAAATTTGCAAATACTTCAAGCAGGAATTACGCGAATACTACTCGTTATTTGCAACAATGGCACATTTTTTATAAAAATCTGATTTTTTTAGAATATATTTCATGTAAAACAAAAATCTCAGATCTAGCCACCAAACATGTTTTACAATGTTAACTTTTTACAATTTTCGAAAATAGAGTTGTGCGGGCGGGCGGACAAGCAGGGCGAGTGGACAGACGTTTTGCCACCAATTGATTTTTCGGTCAAAGGACCGACAAAACATGAATTCTAATTACACAATGTGTTAAAGTAAAGTAATTTGCTACAAACTGGAACAAAAGAATCCACTTTCTCGTTGAGGTCCGGGAAAAAAAATTTTTCTATAGAAAAATCGCCGTTTTCCGGAGCACTCTTTCATACTTTCTCTTCTTGAGTAAATCTCTGAAGTCGAGAAATACTGAGATGAATGGAGACAAAAATACTACGAAATGTTGAGCTTACTAAATAACTAAACTATATAATTTAAATAAGAACAATGTGACAATCAATCAAGGTTGAAGAAATGGAAGTGCCTAAACTACTAGTAGAATTTTGCAAAAATTATTATTCCTCGGTTAAACTGAACTGGTTGTAAGTTCTGCGTTTTTGAGACATGCTTTTTATATTTTGGTAATTCGAAACATTTTGGACATTCTCAAGATTTTTCTAAAAAATTGCTCTAATTTTAATTTCCTCGCCACTGCTGGTGCTAAAGTTAGTAAATCTTGTCCCTATGTATAGTAAATTATTTCCTCTAACACGTTGCGTAGTCAGAATCCAGATTTTGGTGGAACTTGATACCGAAAAATTCATTAACGGTAAAGTCCCTATCTATCCGTCTAGCTAGCAGCTAAACTGTTAGAAGGGTTTTTACCAACATTGATATTCCCTAATCGATCTGAAGTTGGGACCCCTTGAATTTTAAATTGATATTTGAATTTAGGGGGCGCCTTAACTTTACTTGAAGCCCCTGGGACATTTTCAAAATTTTAAAAAAATATGATAGCGTATATGACACAAAGATAATTATGAAGGTTGACACTTAAAGACAATTATGTAGGTCTCATTTTCGTCAAAATCCCCGATTTTTGAAAATTGCAAAAATTCAGAAATTTTTCAGCGTCTTCCTACAATTAAAATTATGAAAAAATATCCCAATGAAATGTGTTCATCACAAACATTTCTGAAATAAGGTCATATTCAATTTTTCGAAAATGTGAGTATTTTTGCGTTAATTACTGGCAATTTTTAAATTCTAAACAATTACATTCTCAGAAATGGCTCCGAATTTTTTCTTTATTTTTGCCCACGTGTGCAACAAAGAACTTTAAAGAAAGTGGGGATGCTGGTTCCATTTTTGGCGCACTCGTATTATTGAAAATTGAAGAAAGAAAAAAAAAAGTAAATTCGATTTTCCCGTGCTTTGTTTGACGCGTTGTTAAAACGTCGTTCGCCAAGTGGCAACTCGGCAGCTGCACATTCTTAGACTTTGTGAGATTGTTGCAGGTCGTGTTAATCGTACGATGTAGATAACATTATGAAAGGAAATAGATTTAAGGAAGGTAATATACTTAACGTCGAACTAACAAACATTTATTTTACTTTTAAAAGTTTTGATCACTGATTATGGTATTCAGAAGCTGATACTTAACTTCTGTAATCAAGGAAAGCTTGTGAGAAAAAAACTTTTTCTGCAAGTGCTGAAAATACTGTAATAATTAAATTTATTCGAGTTCGTTCTATTCGTAAAAGCTAGAAATGACTAGGGTTGATATGTTCATGACTTGTATTTTTTTTGCGTTATTTCCATGCAAAATGTAAGATAAGTACTACTATCTACCATGACTAAAATTATGCAATTATCACGTGTCATATAGTCTTATTTTAGCTTTTTTTAACCCTTTGGTCATTTTCTGTTAATTTATCATATTGTCAAGAATGTTCTTTTTTTGTCATATTTTTATCTTTTTGATTCAATTTTCACATATTTGCAGTGGTCTCAAAGAAATTTTTCACATCTCGTAATTGCTATCTAATTTCTTATAATTTTTTGGCGTATATAATTGTCTTTCCCATAAATATATTATATGTGAATTAGGAGGGCAAATCTATATACAGAAACAGAAAGCGTAGAAAGCACCAGATGCGAAAGAAGTGTTGGTTTAGTTTTGCCAGGTTTTGGGTCAAGGTCAACCTCTTCTATAAAATTTATTTAATAACTTTAGCACGTAGAATTGCCTTGGCGGGGTGCCAAAGGAGAAGGTGTGAAATGTGAATGTGCTAGATTTTAAACGTATATTTTTAATATAACCGTTATTTAAACAGTGGAAAGATTTTGCAGGTTTCGAGAATGTAACCAAAAAGTTTTAAAGTCATATTTCTGGTAATATTTTCATATTATTTTTTTTTTTAGGTCAGAAATGGCACAGGCACTACGTTTGAATTGGGCTTTTCCAAGTTATGAGTTTTTAGAACAGCAGAAATTACAAAATTTCAATCGTTTTCCAATAATGCGAGAAAGTATGTGATGTAGCACCTAGTTATCTTTAAATTTCTTGTAAAAATGTAGTGAAATAGATTTATAATAATGGTGCCGTTAGATTAAGTCCGATTTTCACGGTAACCACTAAATTTTCGAAAGTTTACAACTACAATATTGAAGATGGAGATTTTTTCTTGAAATTAAATTTATTCATATAATATGAGTGGTGTAATATGAGCAATAATAAAAAGAAGACAAGACTTTCTGAAAACAGCACTATTTTTTATCTTTAAACTTTCTGTACGGATATTGCTAAATTCACCAACATAAACGCCATTTTGATGCACTCTTTTGTTTTTTTCCCAAAATTATACGTGTAATTTTTGTAACATCCCTCACGTAATAATGACATTAAGGGCGTTTTAAAAACGTTATTGAATTTGTAAGTGAAAGTGCTTCAAATGATTTCTAATAAAGTTTCTCGAAATTCCAAAACTGTTTTTGTGCAAACGAACTCAAAATTGCATTTCCAAAAATGCTCGATTGCTTTTTTAAAAAACTGTTAAAAATTTTCAATGAAAATTTGCATATAAAAGGTGGTTTTATTCTTCTTTGATATTCTTAAAGTCGTATTTCAATTCAACTATGGAAGGGGAAAAAATTGAAAAAAAACGTGACGAAAAACAGTATTTTAGGCGCCGATAGGTAGCGGCTGGGAAGAGGGATGACCGGAAAAGCTTGCCCAGACTAAACAGATGAGGAAACAGTGCGAGAAAGCCTGTGCCCTTCTGAAGCACCACTGGTTTTCTTTACACTTTAGTCGAAGTACGTTTGTAAGAATAGCGGAGGACCTACTTTCGTAATTATTCACCTTTCTTCCAAAATAATTTTTCTTAATGAAACTGTTTTTCATAATATGCTGTTTAAATGAGGTCATGCAACATTTCTGAAAATATGAGTAGTTTTTGCGTATTTTTGACGAAATAAAGGCCATTTTAAAGAAATACGTAAACAAAATTTTCTCAAAATTGACTCCAATATCTTTTTAACTTGAGTATATAAAAGTAGGTTTATAAAAGTGGCGCATGTCCTATTTTGTTGACAACTGTGTTTTAAAAATAATTGTTTGCACAATTTTTTCAGCTTCTTCCTTTAATTTTAATGTCGAAAATATATTTTTTCTTAATAAAATCTGTTGTTCAAAATCAAATCTTTAAATGATGTAATGTAAATGTTTTTTTAACATGTTACAATTTCTTCGGCAATTTTACTATAACTAGTTATACTATTTTACTATAACGAGTTATTACTTTAACTAACGCGAGAAAGTATGTTCTTGTAATACTATTAATGTATTATCAAAATTTATTATAGATGTGTATTAAATTATTTTCTCATTTGTAAGAGAGCTCGTTGCGTGTATCACAAACGAAACACACAGAAACTACCAACAATTTCGTACAGAGAACGCTCCGCCGAAACTCCGACAATGTCAAGAATAACCAATTATGAGCGGTTCCGAACCTTGAGGGAGACCAACATACAGATTTCTCAGGCAGGTTAAGAACACGCGCACGACCTCCGAGACTGCGAAAGCAAGCCAGCGAGAACGTTCGATAATAGAATGCGTTTTGTCCGGCCGTAAAACAAATATGTAGTTGGTGAATTACAATTGAATATGTTTGAGAGTCACAAACAATAATAATAAAAAAATAGCGTAAACAAGTCAATCATCGCACAAATTGTTGACCCCGCATGCCAGTCTCCTCAAGATGTCGTAGGAAACGATATCAGCCCAGCAGTACGGGAGAAATGACCCGTAGTTTCTTCTGTGATGTGGAGCATACAAACTGAGCTCCTACAAAATATCAGTGCATTAGATGGTTCCAGTAATTAATACCTGGAGAAAAATCATATAATAAAATAATCTGTCAGTTAATTTCGGTACTTTCACCGAAGAATAATCGTCATTATCAACTTCCAGTCTTGACACTGGAGTGCCATTTAAGAAATACGAAACGTTTTCAGACTATCAACATGGATTTAGAAAAATCACAATCTATGGTACTGCCATTTTTGTTCATTTCTTAAAGATGTTGCTTCATTAATGGATCAAAATGAAGTACCAGCGATGCAGACGCGGTGACCATAAGGAAACATCTGCCAGTCAGAGTTCTTTTAAACATACTAAACGAGCGAACAATCCAACGCAAAAGAAGACCAGAAAATGCAATAGAAGAGCTAGAAGAGGCAAAGGAATACATATTTAATAACAAGCTGGACATGCTACCGAAATATTTGAGAAAATAATTCGCAAGGAAACAGAAAGTACAAATCCAAAAGGGAAATTCGCCCAGAAATGGTTCGACGATGTTATGTAAAACGAAGAAAAGTACTGAATGCGCTGCATACTCATAAGCAACAACCAAAAAAAGGCAAGGACAAAGGCTACTTCAATGTTAAAAAGAAATATAAGGCTTTGGTCAAAGAGAAGAGAAACTAGTTCAGAGAATAAGGGAAACAATTGGGAGAAGAAGCAAGAAGAAATCAATACATTGTCTTACAAACTAAATATAAGGTACATAGTAAATACATGCCCATAAAGAAATGGGAGGTTCATTTCAAAAACATACTAGACCAAGATGGAAAATAACACATCCCTGCACCAAAAGTTTTAACAACTTCAACAGATCTCTGGGTCCCCTCTCACCACAGGAAGTAAAGAAAGCAATATTATCATTAAAAACCTACATCCGAAAAACTAGACGCCAACTTCCCAGACAAACAATTGGGCTTCAGCAGAAACCGATCAACCACCACAAATCAACTAATGAATAACATAGAGAACACCATGAAGAAAAAAGGTCAACTATGCAATTTTTCTCGATTTTGTAAAAGCCTTCGACTACATCAACAGGCAATGGATTATGGACACACTCAGAGCAGTTCTCGGCCCACACAATGTATGGACAAGCCTTTAAGCTTCACACAACGTAATGCGTGTAGGCGATGGTCTAACTATATCAGACCCGATTATCCAAACAAATGGAGTGCTTCAGGGTGACACATTAAGTCCCCTATTATTCATCCTCGCATCTACAGACCTGATCGACACAGAAAGAAATAAGGGAGTAACTGTATTCTGCGCACATACCGTCGACGTAGCATTATGCTCAGAGGAAATGAGCACTTTGCAAGAAGCCATTGAGGCAAAGGAAAAATGGTGCAAAACCCGAAACTTCGAGATTAACACTAACAAGACAAAATCTATGATTTTCAGACAAGCGGGGGGAGTCCCACAAAACACATTTAAAGTTGATGGTAGTAAGGTAGAAGCAGTCCCTCATTTCAAATACTTAGGGATGACACTACAAACAAGTGGTAGAAGTTTCACAAAACACATTGCAGAGAAAACCACTCAAGCAATGATCGCCATCAATGATATCAAATTTATTAAGCTTTTGGACATGAACACAGTGATAAAGCTTTTTCAAGCAAAAATCTTAGCAGTCATTCCTTTCGGTATTGATATCTGGAAAAAACTCACAATAGGAAATTATACGACCTTGAAAAAGTGAAAGCCACGTTTCTAAAACGAGCATTAGGCATATCTAAAAGAACAAGATCTAGACTGGCATATGTACTTTCCCAGGAAGAATTCTTGATAGAGGATCACAGAATACAATTCCTCCTGCCATATACTAAGGCAGAGGAATCAATCTTACACACCCTGAACAAGAAAAGAGAAGAAATATGAGCCGAATGTTACACGTCTGAATCAACGTGTAACAGAAACTACAAGATGCGTCAAGTGGTCCGCAGTGCGTGGTTTGAGCATCTGGTGTGTAAACTGAGGCTGAAGACGATCCAAAGGAAACCTGCGAGTGCGTACTCTGCGGAAGCGACTGCGATCGATACCACATCCAGCAGTGTAAAGAAATGCAGCAAAGCAGTGTCTGTCAATCAACCAGTATGCATGGATGAACAGTAACTATACGACTTAGTGATGACCTTTAACTGTGATATTTATGTTCTTTTATTGTATTATTCTCTGTAAAGAGATTGCACACATATGCGTTTTTTCAGTGTTATAAATAAAATGAAGCACCCTTTGGTATATTTTCACATCTTTAGAAGGATTTTGACGTTATTTGACCACAATATTTTGCTTTCAAAATTACCTTCATACGGAATTCGTGGTATTATTCTGGATTGGAAATGGTCGAACCTTACACAATAATCGCAAAGAGTAGAAACACTGTTCTTGCACCAAAGAAGATTTACTCATCTTTCAATTCTTTACCAATTGGGGAAGGGAACATGCAGAGTACAATCTTAGGTTCTATCCTCTTTCCTTTATATGTACACGATATGCCCTTGCCCATTAGAAATGGAAGGATAGTTAAGTTTGCTAACAATACGAACATTCTTTGCAAAAAAGAAACAAAAATTGGTATGATTTCAGATATTTCAAATTTATTTCCTAATAAATTAATAGTAAACGAAAGAAAAACTGTATCAATGCAGTTTTGCATTTTGAACACAAAATTACATGCACAATTTGCATTTGGCTGATGTAAATGTAACAATATTTCTGAGTCTCTAAATTCAGATAAATATATAATGACATATCCATAAATGTATTTGAAATACATATTTGAAAAATTGTATTGGGGGGGGGGCATGTATTGCAGATGTATTTAAATACATAAAGAAGGTGTATTTAAAAAAGGAATTACTTTAAATACAGACGAAGAAGAAAATAGTTTAAAACGTGGATAGTTTCTTTTTGTTTGATTCAGTAAGTGAATACACCTCTTTGAAACAAAAATAAAAGCTCCTTTCAGCTGTTGAATTTGGATTCTCTTTATTTTTAAATAATAAATCTAAATCATTAAAAACGCTGGACAATTATCGGCAATAAAAAAAGTGTTTATTCGTTATAACACTAGTGAATGTTCATTCACGCAAGTTGAACGACTATTTTCCTTTTCAGGTTTTATACGTTTGCTAATTAGGAGTTTATTGTCTGATTTGTTTAAAAAAATAATCATTTTAAATGGAAATTCCATTTCTTTGTGTTAGACATATTTTTGATATTTTATATTTGAAAATGTTTATACGTATGGTTACAATACATTAAAATAATTATTGTTCAGAAATTTGTATGTCTGTCAATTACTAATTTACTGTAATAGACTATTACAATATATTGTTACAATAAAAATATATAATACAAAATTATTATATATTTACAGTATTTTCAGTATTTTAAATACATATGTATTTAGCACATCAAGTTCTAATGTATTTTGTGTATGATTTTAAATACTTATTTATAAAATATTTTAGCAAAGTATTTAAATACTAAATTTCAAGTATTTTGCCTATCCCTACCTAGCCACTCTCAAAAACATTATGTAGGTAGACATCATTGTGATCTACAAATGCACACAGCACATGAACATCGCAAAGTATTATCCAACAAAACACTGACGAAGTTAATATGATTTTAATAGGAAGGAAAATAATAGGGCTCACCATTTTTTTGATTTATTAAAATGCATATATAGTGAGAAATTTTAATTTTGGAAGTGTAAATAAAAGTAATTTTACATTGCAAACATACTGAAATTGAAGGAATTGGGAAATATCAGTGTATACGTGGGGATGATATATTCTGGGAAAGTGAAAGTACGATGAAACTGTATTTGGTGAGAGGCAAATTAGTTACTAGAATAATAGCTGGAGAAAATAACTTCAACTCAAATACGTAAAACGTATTCTATCATCATCAAAACAAAAAGGATGGAATGGTTGTATAACACAAAATGTGTATGTTAAAAAGAAAAAGACTAGCCATTTGGAATTATACAAGAGTGCTCAGATACGCAGTTATCAGTACTGGTTACTAAAATGAAGAAACAATTTAAATTTGAAATCAGTTTCACTATAAAAAAAACATCCTTATTTCAACTACACCCCCAAACTTTTTAATTTCTTTCAAATGCAAAATAAGAATTATATAAAGAAAAACAAAAATGGTCAAATATAATTATTAATGATCATGTCTATTCACTAGTTTATGTACAAGCAATTCTGGCAATTATCCAGTAAGGAGATTATTTGCTGTTCCAGCTGGATTACGAGTAAGAAACTTTTATTCCAATTAATAACACATTTTATATATTTTGAAGATTAAAAATATATTTTATACAAAATATTCAATCCCCTGGTATATCTTTGCTAGGTTAAGGTGTGATGATTCGTAATTCTAGTTTTTTTTATGATTTCCAGTTTATTTATATGTTAATTTAAATTTTCAAAGTAAATTTTTAAATTCTAAATTTCTTATTGGTTTATTATGGCATAATCCATGTTCACCTACAGTACAGTATTGGATTATGGTGAGGAAGAGCACATAAGATAATGGAAGATTAATGATTTTATATAAAAATTAAGTTCAAGAAATGGAAATTAGTACTTCTTCAGAAAGGATATTTCCTATGTTGGCTTTTCGTCATACTAATCACTTTGTGTAATGGAAAAACTTAGAATGAACTGTGAAGAAAAGCAATTTGACTAAAGAATCATATACAGATCTCACCAAATTATTAACCTCAGTATTCAATTTTCAAAGATATATATTTTTTTTAATCTAACAACAATACACTATGAATCATCAACCAACATCAAATTAATTATAATAAGCTGCCTTTTTCACTTGCAATGATTAAAACAAACATTTTTCAAATTCAATAAATAAAACACCTATTTAAATGAAACAGGTGTAATATAACATAGGATGTACTAATTTGTTCTTCTAGAACAATCGCAAAAATTACTATTCAGTATGGAATTCATTATTTTTTATCAAGCACTTCAGCCTTTGTGTGAAGCTTTCCACATGTTCCATGAAAATTGAGATTGAAATAAATGCTAATGTGCCATAATGAATTGATTTCCCTAATCAACTGATGTTTGGAAGAAATGTTTTCTTTTCCAGTTGATCTTGCATGAAGATTCAAAGGTTTTCTGCGGGGTTTATGTTTGAACTGTATCTTGGTCATGAAAATACACTAATATCTTTTTCCATACGGAATTTTTTGATGGATTTAGCTTGTTGACTAGGTGCGTTGTGGTGCATGAACATGTACGGGTCTTTATAAAACCAGGTAACGTAGCATTATGTGTGCATGTGGCAGTAGTTTTTCCTTCAGAACTTTTAAGTATTGGTCTTGTTTTATCATTCCCTCTATTATGTAGTCTCCCAGGACCAATGGACGACATTAAGTCCCACATCATAACCGATGTTGGATGTTTAACAGTTTGTTGTACACGTTCGAATTTGAACACCTCACCAGATCAACGTCAAACATATCTGGGACATTTGTCAGATATAGTGGAACATGATTCATCACAAAAATACTTTCTTCCAGTGTTTTACATGTCCAGTATTTCAGACCTCCTGCCCATTCAATTAATATCTTTGTCATTGCAGATGTAATTTTTGCTATTTTTTGGGAGTATCTTGATATTATGTCCTCTCCACAGAGAATTCTTCTCACATTTCCTGGAGGAACACGTACTCCATGCTCAACCATGTTTATATTTAATTATTTAGAAGAAGCTTTTCTGTTCTTCAGAGCTAATTTAGTTTTCTGATGCCTCGAATAGAGACCTTTGCTTTCCCCCCACTTTCCTACTCTCTCTTGTAGATATGTTTTGTTCTCTCTCATTGCAATACTGACTCTACTAAAGGATTTTTGACATATTATGAGTATCTTAGAAATATGCTTCTGTGTATAAATATCATCTTCTAAGAAAGTTTTAATAACTGCAACTTTACGAGGGGAAAGATCCTTCCTCCTTCCCATTTTGCGTGGTTGATGTATAATACTTTAAAATCACGTCTTTGCGTTAACAAACCAGTAAATTAATCTACCACAGCATGCAAAGTTGATGAATATCTCTTTTTAAAAGAAATGCCACAACTTTACAATATTGAGTGCAGACAAACACAAAACAATACTTGTACTATTGCACGCACAAGCTATTAGCAACATTTCTGCTTGATGAAAGTTATGTTATTAGAAGGAAGATGGCAGGTTAATTCTTAAAAATGATTTTCAGAGCCCTAGGAGTCTGCCATTATATGATAAAATAAAAACTTCTAAATATTTTGTTGCAAGTCTAATACTTTGAACAGATCTGTACTTTAAAGGTAACAAGCAAATGCAATGTGACAAAAGAGGGTACGCTATTTCTGGAATATCACAAGGATGATTGATTTTGGAAGATTCTAAAGGGGATATTTCTTAGTAAAATTTTTGAATATAGAGCCAATTATACTCTAAATTCCTTCTCTAAAAAAATATGACATACAGTAACCAAAATTTAAAGGAAAAAGTAGCATTAAACATGCTTTTTTAGTGTTAAAATACATTAAACATACATTAGAAATTTTCTAATTTAATATAGAAATGGCCAATGATGTGTTAAGTTGAAATAATGGATTGCCGTAGTATAATAATAATTATTATTATTAGAGTGAAAAGGTTAACATTGATTGTCCGTGTCTTCAGCAGTTATTTACTTGGGCATATTTAAACCACACTTTTGAAAGGAACAAATAGAATACCTTTATATTCTAAAACACTTGTAATTCACTAGGACTTAAAAGATGACCACTTGGATGTCCAAGGGAGTGAAGTCTGTGACACACCTAATCAACATGTACTGATTCCAATGTAATTACAAGCATGCACACCAGTTCAAATACTATGTTTAATCAAACATTAACATTCACACAATGACTGAATTGTAATAGGCTAAAAAGGATACCTTCAGCTTAAAAGTGAGCTGTGAATGCCCTTCTCAGGTGGTACATATGTATTATGATGTAGTTGCAAAGAAATAAATTATACTCTAGTATCAAATTTTAAAAAAACAGATACCTTTTACTGATAAGTAAAACAAATTTTTCTCACTTTGTCACAAATTTGTAAATATATGGTAATAACAAAAAATTGAAGGGGGGTAAGCGACACTTCTTTTAACTTCTAATGTTTTCTCTTGTCTCCCAAAGTTACATAGCAGATTTTTAAGATTACAAACACAAGTTGACAAACATTACATTGTTTTCCTCCAAGAGAAGTAAAACTTTTCAATTGCCATAAAATTCTATTTAAGTAGTTACAAATCATTTTTACAAAAAATAGTATATCATTTTCATATTTAGAATATCTGCATTCGATAGAATACAAAAATTAAAATGATTGATTGCACAATGTTAAAGGTAACATGAGATAACCAATTGCCAAAATAAACTGAAAATTAATTTGTCTAAATATATTATATCCAAAAAACATCAAATAAATTGGAAGACTAAAAATTATGAAGACAAGGTACTCTTGGAAGACAATGCAAATTGTTAAATAAAAAAAATCTATGAAAATTATTATACAATTTTGTACCTCATATGACAATAATGAATTGAATTGATAATTATATTTTACAATTGCAGCAAAATGTGAATTTATCAATATGGTATTTTATTTTTATTTTCAATGGGTATCTCCATTGTAAATGCAGTGTGTGCATGTATTGCACAATGCAAGAAAACTGATTTAGTTATTTTTGTGATATTTTTAAATGACTGCTTTTTGAAACAATTATCAAAAGAAATTTCTAGTTTGTTGTTGCTTGCTTAATGTAAGTATATTTATAGGAGTTTTTCAATTTTAAAAAATTAACTTGATAATGAAATGAAAAATAAAGTTTTGGGTACCTAAGCTACAACCTACGCAGTCTGTATAGGATGTTAAGTGTGTTTTTCTGTGAATTCAAATTTCATTCAATATAATTTGATAATGATATGGGTCCTCCTTTACCTGAGGGAATTCATTTGTTAAATATACTGCTAATATTCTTGTTCATACAAAATTTAGTTTAACTTTACTTTCTGAAACTTGCAAATATTTTAAGTCCCCCTGCTGTTTCTTACAGTTATTGAACTCATAACTGGAGAAAAATTTATGAACGATTCTGAGAAAGAGTATATCAGTTTCATCTGCATGAATTGCACTTTCTTTCAACAAAATTAGATAATACCAGTGATCATTCTCAATTACTTTGACAAAAAATTAGGTTTCATTATGTGAGAAAAAAATAATTGATATTTATACTACAACCAAAGTAGATTTGCGCCGAGGCTGTTCCCCACCGTTCAACGCACCTGGCAGAGGGAAGGCCGCCGAGCCGGCTGCCACTGCCGCTGCTTCCTGCTGTGCCTGCTGGGCTTGTGCTGCCTGCTGCCCAGGGTGCAGGTGCAGGTGTGTGTGTGAATGGGCGTGCGTATGGGCATGCGTATGGGCATGATATTCGGGTGAAATGCCAGCCATCTGCAGTCGCACCATTGGATCCGTGGCCAGAGCAAGTCTCTCGGCGGCCTCCAGCTGAGCTTGCGCTGCTTGGGCTGCAGCCAATGAGCTGGCATGAGCTGCATGTGGATGGGCATGTGCAGAATGGGGACCTGATGGCCCCACTGCTGCCGGCCCGTGCGGCCCTGCGGGACCGGTGGGGATACCTGTGCCAACGGACGCACGCTCATCAGAAATTGAGTGAGCGAAAGATATTCATTTTTCAGGATTGTCTCTCCCTTCTGTGCCACTCAGTTCCTTTATTTACTTTAACTGAAGGTTCCCTTTTCATCCAATTTGTTATCTACTGCTGTATGTAAGTAACACTCACCCAATCTCTCCAACCGTTCTCGTTCCAATTGACTAAGAGCTGTTTGTCCGGGAGCAGCTGGAGATGAGTAAAGACCAAACTGATGTGGAGGTCCACCAGGACCTAATCCAGCATATCTAAATCAACAACATACATTCATTAATGTATACGAGTGCACTCTGAAGAGAACAATTTCATTCAATACTCATACAAATTATTAAGTCATTTATTTTAATAATCTAACCAACAAGATTTTTAAAGAAAAATAAGTTAACTAGAACTGCCAATGCACAAGAATGAAAAAACAAATTAGTCAATTTTGGTTAACTTGTTTTGTTAACCTTGTGTACACCCCCAAATGGGAAATAATTACTTAAAAATAATGTTTAACCTGCGGTGAAGATCCAGCCAATGAGGGTCAAGAGGATTTGCCATTCTTGGGCCTGCTCCAGCATTCTTCATTAATTCATCCTTCAATCTATCATTTAGTTCACGCTCACGCAATTCTCGAATCTCACGCTCTCTCTTCTCTCGTTCTAGGTGCTCCAGTTCTAAACTAATAATACAAAACAAATAGTATATCCTCTAAAAAATAGTGCACACAATAATTTAACTTCTAGGAACTGTCTAACCAAAGTTTAAAATGTCAGCCAATCAAAATTAGCAACACTCAAAATAAAAAGAGAACAAACAATAATTCTACAGTAGTGAGGATAAAAACATTTTCCAGTAGGTCATTATAAATGAATATGGATCACTAGATAAATTGTCAATTAACAAATCTTCAATCCTCTTCAAGAAAGGTCTTTTTTCACATTACCTCTTATACGCTACGGAAAGAGATTTATCATTTTTTAAACATCCAAAACCTTATTCATGCTCCCAAGAATGACCAATATGGTGGAATCCAACCTTTCAATGGCTTTATTTATAAGAGTAAAAGTTGCAAAATGTTTATCTGATAGAATATTTCGGAAGAAGAATCACACGATTGCCATGCCATACTTTTTAATCTCTTTTGAATATTTCATGCCAATTTTGTCCCGCAAGATGGAAGTGAAGTGTAGGAGGTGATAACAAATAAATAATTACTTGGAAAAAAGAAATGGTTGAAACGTAAACTTCTGTACATAATAATAATAATAATAATAATAATAATAATAATAATAATAATAATAATAATAATAGCAAATAAAATTTAGCAAATATCCCACTTGGTTTACTAGAGAAATTATTGATAAGGTGAGGTTTAAAAAGTTCATTGAAGTATCGAGAAATATTACTTTTTGTCCACTGATACTGGAATAATTTCACTATTGGTTCTACAATATACACATTGTTCTGTGAAACCATTTAATAATATTGTCTCAAATGGTAGGTATTGAAATAAAAGTATTTTTTATAGAACGGTCTCAAATGTCAACAAAGTTATAACCAGTACTGAAAGTGGTATTGAAGCCTTTGCTGACTCCTTAGTGACCTTAGTGACATTATGGAATACAGCAATGAACTTCACATATAACAATTGATAGTTTAGCTCTCCATTTTTATTATTGTAACCAGTTGCCATTATTTTTTGTTGATTTTACTTTATTAAATACAAGCCTATCATTGGGTACAGCCTGTTGGCTTTGTATAACAACTAAATTTTCTTCTTCTTCTTGCCGTTTTCTTAACCGTACTTCAGTATTCCAGCACCTAATCTTCTTCTCCTATCTTCCCTGTTCTTCCTGGAATCAGGAGATAATTTCCAGTTTTCGATTACCTTTCTGATCTGGTTGTTCCATCCTGGCCTTGGTCTGAGTTGTTTTCTCCTTTCACTTGGTTGCTATTCTAAGGATTTACTGGAAAGTCTTCTGTTGTCCATTCGCTGTACATGTCCAAAACAAGCGAGTTGTTTCTTTTCAATTCCCTCTACAATATCACTTGCAGATTCATTATTTCCTTAACCTGTTCATTCCTTATTCTTTCTCTTCTAGATATTGCTGCAGCTCTCTCGAGGAAATCCTTTTCCAAAGCTCTCAATTTTCTTTTCTGTTGTTCTGGAAGCTGCCGTATTTCTTCTCCATACAATGTGACACTTTCAATCATACATTTAATTTTTGTTTTCTTGCTTAAATTTCGATCCCAGATAACTGCAATCAGGGCTCCTAAAATTTTTCTTTCTTGAAAGAGTTGGGTTTCACATTCCTTTCCATAAAAACCCTGTTTTCATATTGTTGTTCCCAAGTACAAATAAATTTTAAAAACATTTTAAATTTTAACAGTGGACTGCCTGGCTTTCACAGATGATTTAGCAGTATTGTCAGACTCAATAGAAACAGCTAATCAGCAAGTTGAATTTTTGAGTAAATATAACATCAAAGTCAGACTATAAATTTCCTTTGACAAAATAAAATTTTTGATAAATATTAAGAAATCGCCTGCAACAATGAAGAGAAAATATGGTATAATATCCAGAACTAAAAAATTCAAATATCTTGGAGAAATTATTGAGGAAAATATCTGAGAAAGAAGCCAATAAATCAAGAATTAACAAACTGAAGTTAGCTGCAAACTTAACTAAAGATGTTTATAAGAAGAAATCAATTTCCATCAATGCAAAACTTTGGCATTATTCAACAGTAGTTAGACCAGAGGAATTGTATGCAGCAGAATGTCTAACCCTTAATAAGAAAATGTTGTAAGTGGAACTGGAAACTACCTAACGCAAAATTCTCAAAAGAATTTGGATCCAATTAAAATTGGAAATCAGAAGCAGCGATGTCATAACAAGGAACTATATCAAATTTTGAGAAAATTATTGGCACAATGAGAAAAAGAGGAGTAACACTCTATGGACATCTTTAAAGATTACATTCACAAAAATTAACTGGGAGACTTTAATTATTTCATAAAACCAATACGTTGTTTAAAGAAGTTGAAAAAGACTTGGAGGAGCTCAAAAATGACACCAGCAGATATTATTAAGCGGTCTTCAACAAAGACCAAACTTAAGAAATTTGACAGGATTTGAGGACTAGCCAAAAAAGAAAAAAAAAAGGGCCATTTGGACTGAGGAGAGGAAAGAGAAACATTGAGCCAGAATGAAAAATATGGAAGCAAGGAAAAGAAGAAAAAAGCAGAAAGTTGAATAAGGCTCATTAGAAAGAAAGAAAGGAAGGAAAAAACCCACTAATAATAATAATAATAATAATAATAATAATAATAATAATAATAATAATAATAATAATAATAATAATAATAATAATAATAATAATAATAATAATATCACTAATGCTTGAACAACAAGATGAATCCATCCCCTAATGCTGCCCACAGCAAGGCCATGACAGAGTGACCATCTTGCAACACTTGATTCTGTGCAGAAAGTATGGCTAACAGGCAACTGAACAATGGTGAAAATACAATCTGAACAATACAGTTGAAACCATCAATACGAAAATACTCTGGAATTTAAAGAGATAGACCATCAATTAGATCATACCATGCCAGTGGCTTGCGGACATGGTCCAGCATATTGTCAACGGATAGTGGAACATATGATTAGTTGACTGTTCTAGTAAATTCCAGAGAGAACCAATAGGACATAGCAGATGTCAACACAAGTTTGTTTTTCACTGATAAGAGAAATCTAAATTTATATCAGCAATTAGCTAGTGTTTCACATTGACTAATTCATTAAAATCATTAACAAATGATAAATGAGCAAAGACAAAACTTTATGAGATTGCAATTAGGTCATTAAAAATATGAATTTTAATATTTCCTGTGTTGACAAGTCACTTTGCAATGTTTGCTAAAAAGTTTTTCCTTCGAAGAAGCCTTTATTTGAGAGATAAGCTTCTTTGGTGAAGTGACAATGCAAATAATGAGTGACATAAAAGGAAAGATTTTGGATTGAGTAGCAAGCTGTGTACACAACTGCTTCCTCACCTGAGGCCATTGGAGGCAAATATTCAGTCTCTTCTTTAAGAGTGGACCAAAGTGGACCAAACAGATGGAAATTAGTCCTGACACGATTGGAACATCTTCGGGATGCTCTCGCATCTTGAAATACAGATTTTGAAGAGCTTGAATATGTATGTGGATGTGTCTTGTCTTGCAAGAAAGGAATGACTTTCAACACTCCATCTTAATGCTCTCATTTGTAGAACCTGACTAAAGTGCATAAAATTTGCTACTTTATCAATAGTCTCTCATCAGTTATTCAGAATCAGGGCATGGACTTGCGCAATATTGGGATCAGCAGTGGATGAGGTTGGACATTTAGCTCTTTTCTCATCCCTCATGCTTGTTTGACTGCTTTTGAATGGTCCACTGGTGCGTAAACTCCTTCACCATAGAAAAACATTGCACCCAAATTGTGCTTAAAGCTTTCTATGGATTACTTCACTTTGCCTTGCTCTGTTTGACAATCCTGATGTCATTTGTGTTATTTGAAGAAATATTTTGTTATTTTGCAATTTATTAAGAAAACACCTTACAAAAAAGGATGTCTGCGATAGTGATACAGCTTCTGATACACTGATTTGATTGGAAGAAGGCAAACTAAACTAGTGGTGCAACAGAAGTCTGTTGCAACAAAGACTTTCTCATATTAGTTGGATTACCGATTTCTTTGCTCTGGTCTGTCTTTTTGGTTTTGCCTCCTCCTCTTTCCAGCTGCTATCTATTGCTGTCCAAAGTACACTTTTTCACATTTGCTCAATTTTTCGATCCCCTAATGGTTTCTATAATTAGGGGACATACAACAAAGAATATTACGGAAGAGTAAAACCTTGTCCTATAAGGCAATTTCCGTTGAAAAATTTGGAGTGGTTTTTGAGAAAATCATTTTTTCATCAATCATTTCTGTAGATGCAAAATTTGAAATACTTTTTCACAGAAAACTTTGGAGTTTTGGAGAAACTTCATTTGAAGCACTCTGACTCACAAATGCAGTAATGTATAGAAATTGCAGTTAATAAAAATATTAACAGCATGAGAGGTATTAAAAAAGTTTTAATATTTGAAAAAACAAAAGAATACATCAATGTGGCATTGATGCCATGCACTATTTAGCACTATCCAATGAAAAAAATTCAAAATTTGAGTCTTTTTGAAAAAATGGCATTTTAGTGTTTCTGAGAATGTCGAATTCTTAGCTCATTTTCACAGAGAACTGTTGAGTCTTTATGACATCATCTGAAGCACATGTACTGATACATGCAATAATGTATACCAATATAAGTAAGAAATATATAAAGTAATAATAAAGTAAATAAAAATAAAGTAAATATTAATGTGCGAGATGTCAAAAAATTACAATTGTGTAATTTTTGAAAAATCAAAAGAATAGAGCATAATTGAGTGTATGCCTTTTGTTACAGTATGTATAGTATTAACCCCCACAAAAGCCACAAAGCACAGAAATCACTTAACAAAAGATCAAAACTAAATGCCAAGTGAAAAGTGTGAAATATTCCTGGAATGGGTGTCTGAAGATCTAGGTGATATGTAGCAAAACTTATAGCCAGAAGTACCAAAAATCGAAGCAGCAATGCAAGGTGAGTACCCAAGGAGTCAAAATGATGTCTCTTAGTGTTCTAGGCAAAACCGATTATGCTCACTTAGTAAATAGATCCTTTATTTTTTAATACACTGCAAACGAATGAATGGAAAAAAAGAGGAAATGGCAAACTCCGGTGTATAGAGACAATGACATAACAAAAGGTTTATAAATGCTTTTGTGAAACATTTTCACTTCCATCATACAAAGTATAGTGGTTTAAACATCTATTCATGTTTGATATTCCTTTTACTCCAAAAATATAAAGATGATTTTGAAATTACTAGAGCTTACTGATACTAGAATTGTCTGCTGATATTTGTTTTCATGATAATGCTGCCCCTCATTCAAATTTACAGATCAGAATCCATTACATAAATTCTTCCTTCAATGTATATCTATAATTACAATTGGATTAAATTCAACTAAGAGAGTAAGAAATGAAATCAAATAAAAAAATTAACAATAAAATACATACCGTTCTCTGGCTGCTGGTCCATACATGCTGTTTAACTGATAATGTAACATGGGATCGATACATTGTGGCGGCAGTCCCAAACCAGAAGAGCGAGGCAACGTACCCGGAGAAAATCCAGCATGAGGTCTTGCATATTCACTTGAATCAAGAAACAAATCAAAAATTTTAAAAAGAAAAACATAAAAGAAGGAAACAACACAATGCACAATGTTAACCCTCTCTGAAAGAGAAGTGTGTCACATCTGCACATCTATGTATCCTCAATTTTCTCACCACATTTCTTACATTCAGTCTTGATTTGAAAATGGATCACACACACACACACACACACACACACACAGTTATATAGTGTGCGTGCGTGTGAGGGAGAGCGGGGGAGGGGAAGGCATCACATACCAATAAGTCAAAAATTCATTCACTCATGTCTCGTAATTAATCATCATGTGAGAGGAAACAGAAAAATACACACTCCAGACACAAAGTGCCGCCACCTATATTCGACGTAAATTTGCAATAACCCTTTGAAGACGGTACCACTTAACAGTGAAGGGTATATAAAAAGCGTGTCGGGTAGAAGCAGAAAACAGTGCAGTAGTTGTCGCAATACAGAAACGAGACTTATCGGGCGCCCTAAAAGGTATGATCCTTGGCTTTCGGGCCACGTGTGGAAGCATTCCCGAAACGGCTGTTTGTAAAATGTTCGCGTGCCGCCGTGGTTAAAGTATATCGTGCTTGGCAAAATGACGATATCCAAAACCGGCACAAGACTACTAGCCAATGGCACACCTCGGACCATAGATGACAGGGGAGAACAACGGCTGCGATGATGTGTACGGGCGGATAAACACGCAACTGTAGAGAAACTGACCGCCCAGATGAACAAATAATGAGGCCTATTAACAACCGTTCTGCGAACGTTGCACATGGGACTCCGGAGCAGGTGCCTAGTTCATTCACTCATGCTGACTGCAGTTCGCAAGTGTTGACGGCTGGAATTTGAATGTTAATACAGCGACTCGACTTTTTACATGAATCACGTTTTCTGCGCCAGACAGATCTTGGGCGCATACGACAAGAAACGTCTGAACGCAAACATCATGCAACAATCGCCGGACGGGTTCACAATTTTCCAAGCCTGGGCTACCATTCCACAAAGTACGCATGTTCTACCAGGGGGCAAAAGGTATCCGGATCCCGCTGGAACGTAGTTTACCTTCACGGCAACCTCCCCTTTCAATGCCTGGGTAGGGCCGCCCTGCCAGCTCAGGGCTACTAGCAGTCCAGGCTAGTACCGGAGTCCAAACAATGCGTTACTCAGATGCGCCGGGGTCCTCTTTGCCCAGAGAAGGATTGGGGTAGTTTGGGCCACCGCCACGACGAAACCGAGAGCCCAACAGGAGACCACCCGAACTAAGGTCCGGGCGGCTTGGGGCCCCCTTCCCGTCGTCTCACCGCCTACAGGCAGTGCCTGCGTGAGCTACATCTTACAACAGTGGCACGCGACAGCTTCAAGCGACAAATTTCACACACTCAGTAGCTTTTCCGGGCGCCCTGCGTCAGCGACATGAGCGGCGAAGCGCCTACTGCACTACAAGCGGCGGCGTCCGAGATTCAAACGAGATTGAATCTTGCCGCTTCTCGCTGTGTCACGCGTATAGTTCCGCTGTTTTGGTCTTCAATTTCCTATTTCAAGATGCCGAATAGCGACATAACGTAATGTTTAATTGAAGAAGTGAAAAATAGAAAGGAATTGTGCGACAAAAGATTGAATACCACAAGAGATTTGTGAGTGGTGAATTGTGAAAGGAAGCGGCGGATGCACTGAAAATAACGTACAAGTTTATGTATTTCTTTCTTTAATACATTTTATTAATTTATACTATTTTCATTGAATTTGTCAGTTGCTATATTTCGTAGTACATACCTAACAATATGTTAATAATAATAATTTACTGCTTATTGACTTACAGAAAGTATCAAGCAAATTCGGTCTAGAAATTGTTTAAAATTACAATAAGTTAGTTAACAACATTCACTTAATAATTTAATATGTTGACATCTTGATTAATTATATGTTAAAATATATGAAACGTATTAATATAAACAATTTAATTAATTAAAATTATAACAGGAATTAAATTAAATTACATAACTTACAGTAATAATTAAAATAGTTTACTTGATAAATTACATGATTCATAAAGCATGGAAGTGGTCATAATAAACATTAAAATAATTTACACACATGAATTAGAGAAAGTTTTATTACCAAATTAAAAGTACATTACATTAGCAAATTATGATACAATATCAAGTAGTAACTTACAATTGGAGTTAGATCCTACAGTAGTTGATTACTTAACTACAATAATTTGAAAACATTAGATGTTAATAATAATAATAATAATAATAATAATAATAATAATAATAATAATAAAAAGAATTGTAAGCGTTGTGTTATATAGTATCCCTATATAAGTGAATGAGGTTAAGTTCCACGCGGCGCGGCGGCTGTCGCGGCTTCCTGATGCCTACGAGCCTGTTGTCTCTGTTCTAGCTCACGCAGGACCCGGCCTTAGGCTATCGACGAATCGCAAGGACCTAGGCTTCCCGAAGGGGAGGTCCGTCTTCCCTTCTGGACTTTTAAATGAGGGATTCAGACAGTTATTGCGAACGTCCGTTGGCCCAATCCAGCCTAAGGATCGGCGCCATTGCCTTCAGTTGGCCTCCGGAGCAGGCATATCCAGCAAAAATACACCATTAAATATTCTTCTTTATTTATTAATTGTATTTAATTTTAAAATCTAATTTACACGTGTAAGATAATTTTCGATGTAATGAAATGCAATTATATGCTTGGGTAACATATCACCCCATACAGTTTACGTAATTCTTAACAAAAAGGGTCAAGGAAGGTTGGATCTGTGACATATTTACATGCATATTTACACTATCTGCACTTTCTATGGTACAAAAAATGAAAGAGAAAGTTTGGTCCTGTGTTGAGAATATCTTGTTTAAGTATTTTTCGAAAGTTTTCACGATTTCACTCAAAATTACGTATTAACTACTCTGATAAGTACCCCCAAAAAACTTTTCGTTCCAAACTCGCTGGGCCGCCAGTTCAGACATTGATCGGGGGAATATCTATTATGGTGAAAATCCCATGTACAGTTTAAGCACCGGTATTGTTCCGAAGGACGTTTTCAAAATAAAATTTGGGTTACACGTTGCGTTACAACACACTTTACACAGTCTAAAACACGGAAAAGATGCGTCCTACACTCTTAAAAAACTTTTTCGAGTTCCTGGGCTTCATACGAACTAATACGCTAGTATGACATGAAAAATCTTCCCCTTCTTGAAACATTTGCTTGGATAAAACACTATAAATGTTTGGCTCTGTGTGTGTGTGTGTGTGTGTGTGTGTGTGTGAGTGAGTGTGTGTTGGGTAAATCATGATGAAGGTCCAAGCAAATATGATTCTACGTTTATAAAAAGTAACATTCATAAAATATTTGATTTTAATAACTCCTATGAACTTGTCAGAACATTCCTGGTTGTTTCTTATCCGGCTTGTTCCTGGTATATTCTATTGAGAATCTCAGAATAACACTATTTTCTTTTACATTTCGATTGATTTGACAGCCATATTTCTGAATCCACTTCATTATTCTTGCATTTTTAGGTGGTTTTGAAAAGATATGAGGGATTTCTCATAAATTACTGTAATACATGGTGTATTCTTAGCTTACGAATAAATTTCAAATTTCTGGATTTTACCATACCACAACATTCTTTTTCAAGCAAATAGAAGGAAGGTTTGTGCCATGAAATTATATATTAATTAATTTCCTGATTCTTCATTAATTTGATTTAGGACGATCCTTCCACATGTTTCATAATCATCATAATTTATTATAGATTGGATGCTCGAGATATATTAATTCCCGAACAAATTTTTCAGATATCTTTAGTCTTTAAACGCTATCTAGCATCAGTCACTTTCTACAAAGTTTACAAGGTATTTGTGAAAAATTCACCAATAGTATTTTTGGGTTTTATAAAATGCCCTGGGTATTCAAATGCATGGCGTCATGTAAGCAGATTACCAAATTTTCAAACTCCTATTTTTTTTAAAAAACTTTCTTCATATTGTCTTAGGGCAAATACTTTTTCTCCGCCGCAACTCCTCTTCGTTCTTTTAATATAACTTATCTTTTTACTACTTTAATATACAATCAATGTTTTGAATTCCTAATTTATCTTCTACTTCTCATCCTAGTTCATCTTCCTCTATTAGTCCATTTTTTAGCAGTTTCGTTTTCCAACAAATAATAAGTAAATTTATCACCACTACTGCTCTTCCCAAAATATCAAATGGTCGAAATATGTCCACATTAGCTATTGATTAGAAAACTGGTTAGATAGTTAATGGACTTTTTACCCAGATAAATTACCCTGTAAAATTACGACTGCTATATCTCTAAGAAATAACATCAATACTCGATCCGCGATCCCGTCAATTTTTTTTAAATCTGGTTTTAATGTAAGAAATGACAAATGATGTACTTTAAATTAATGCAGTTTGTATCATTCATATCTAAGGTGTTAACAAAGTTCATAACCATGACTACTTGCATTAACGAACTGAATGTGTTCGAATTTATGGGACACGATTTTTCATTCTCTTTGTAAAGTAACACATCTTTATCGACCGAGAGTATATACATTGCCACGTCAGTAGTCAATCACTGACTGGATGCTGTAGCGTCCGCTTCTCAGCACGTGGAAGCGCCGTAAACAGCGGGCCAATGTGGGCAGCTCACGAATGTGGAATGCGTCAATAGGGAAGGGGTTGAGGTACAAACCGAACGATCCCACGGCGAGACGAAGGTAGCACACGGGCGCTGGATGTGTCGCAAGATCAAGCTGAATGACCGTTGGGAGACGATGTGAGTCACAGCAAGAACCATATTGGGCGGGGGGGGGGGAGGTGAGGGGTGAGCATAACCTGATGGGATTTGTTCCATAAACCTCTGTCGCGAGGACGCCAGGGTGCGTGAAACACCGTACGTTTGCGGGTTATGAGCGCCAGGTTCATGCCGGACAGATAGTTTTTGTAACGTTAGGAGATGCTAACGCTCCGGTAGAAAATGGAAGGTATCATAAATATATTGTAAATAAACACACACGTGTATGTGTATATATATATATATATATATATATATATATATATATATATATATATATATTGTGTAACGAATATTGCATCATCTACTGGAATTCGCTGCGCGGATTGCGTCATCTGCCCCCCGAACTGGACGGTTCCGGGTTATTCACGAGTCGCGTAGAAGTATGAAGAAGTATGACGCAAGTTCCGGCGGGCGGCAGCCAGGTATATATTCGCCGCTGCCGGCGGTCGCTGGCGAGCGCGGCCGCTCGCGCTATGCAATTCGAACATTGAATGGCGCGCCAGCACAAAGTACCTCGGCATCACGCTGGATCGCGCTTTAACTTTCCGCGAGCACGCGGACGCGGTCGCTAGCAAAGCCTGGCAACGCCTGGGCATGTTGCGAAGCTTATTACATAAGCGAAGCAAACTGTCTACAGCGAATGCTCTGCTTTTATATAAAGCCATGATTAGGCCCATTATGGACTACGCCTGCCCAAGTTGGGGAATAGCGGCGCATGCGCACTTAAATAAGTTGCAAATAGTTCAAAATGCGTGCCTCCGTAGAATACTGTGCGCGCCAATGTATATTAGAATCGCAGAATTACACGCTGCGTTAAAATTACCGCTCCTCGAAGAGCACTTTAAATACTTAGCTCAAAATTTCTTTTCAAAAATAAATACGTCAAATAATGACATAATATTAAATTTAAATTTGTACGAGCCCGATCCCACGGCTACGTACAAGCGCCCGAGAGATATGCTACAATAGGCGATACGCCAATACTTGCATGAAAATTGCGATAAACAAAGCCAAAAGCGCGCCGAACGGCTACTGTCATTTCTGACCTATGTTTTTCTTTCTATTTACAGATTAGCCATAGATGTCCGAAAGGATAGGGATGGCTACAAAGCAGGGAAGTGTGGCGGCATTGCACTTTCGCGGCCACACGGAACTGTGCTGCATAGCGATCCGACGGTCGCTGGCAGTATGCAGTCTGTCTGAAGTGGAAGCTGAGCTGTGAAGTGTGCATTGCGGTGAACAGTTGTGAACAGTAGGTGAACAGCAGTGCAGAGGCCCGTTATCGGCGCCGTGAATTGTAGCTAGCGCAGAGTAGACTGTGGCCAGCACAGTGGACTGTTGGCAGTGCATCGGACAGTGGTAGGTCATCAATCGGACTGTGCAATTGTGTAGAAGTAAACAGTGTAAATAAATAATCAAGGGAAGTCATGTGTAAGGAAATAACCAAATGAACACAAGGACTGTGCAACCAATCTGTAAATAAATCAAGTATTTTAGTGTATCATTAAGAAGCAAAATAAACGTCCTAGTTAAAACATGACCGGTGTTTTAATTCACCACTACGACACGTTATATATACACCAGAGAAATCTTGTCGGTAATTTCTGTAGCCAACGACGTCAGACTATCATTTTAAACTGGTGACAGCGGTTTGGATGTCGTATACTACAACATAGGGCCGGTTTCACCAAACAAAGAGTAAGAGTTTACTCTGGAGTAAATCATGTTTACTCGAGAGTTACTTCTTGGATCGTTTCACCAACACTTTACTCGAGTGTAAATCGCTTACACAAGAGTAAATTCGAGAGTAACTTTACATTGCGAAAATCCGTCGGGTAAAGTACGGAGTACATTCAGTTTTCAACGTGCATGTACCTCCGAAGTGTTGTTACGGCTCGACGTTTACGAATGATAGCTTTTCAAGACGATTCAAGCAATGATTCGGAATATTATCCACTAGTGCGAAGACGGGTGCGAGGAAGAATGGATTGGTTTTAATTATGACGATCGAGATTTTTGTCATGAGGTTATGTTTGACCAAATCAGTTGTTTAACTTCATATACATTGTAATCTGTAGAGAACGTCTGAAGTTCTCTACAGATAGTACGATAACAAAAGGAAAAAATAATAACTACAGGGACTACAAGTACATAGAAATATTCATTTATTTATTCAGTAAAAACTATGTGACGTATGGGGGAGATCATCTGCGCACATTTTCTTGAGTTCCAGAATCCCTTTCCTACGTTTTAACTACAAATAGTGGAAAGGTGAATAAAAGTTTAAAAAATAAAACAACAAATAATAATAAACTTCAGAAAAACACGAGATCAGCAACATTTGAAAAACTAAACATTTTCGTTCCCTACTTATTGAAAATTCATTTGCACCGCCATCGGTAAACTAACTGCGAATTTGATTTTTCTGCATTGCTAACAAAATAGTAACTCATCTCCAGAAAAGAAGACTGAATATTTATTAAGAAATAAAGAACAGAAACTAGGAACACCAGATTATAACAAGAACTCCAAAACTGAAATGAATGATGGAATATAAGGAATTCGCGTTGGTCCGCATTGGTTCCTAGCGTCACTCTCGCTCACAGCCTCTTGAATCGCTCTCAAATATTGCGCGTTCAGTTGATTCGAGGAATAAATCGGAGAGTATGTACTCTAGAGTAAAATAACCCTCTAGAAGCATGGTGAAACGGTCATATTCTACTCGAGAGTTACTATCTTAGAGTAAATGGTTACTCTCGGGTAACTACTCTTAACTTTACTCGGCTGTTGGTGAAACCGGCCCATAGTGGGTCAGTACAATCACAGCTGTGGTGGAACGATCCACGGAGGGTTGCACGAACAGCGCCTACGTGACGGCCTGCGAGACGCCCCGCGTGAATTGCGTTGAGAGCGGCACGGGAAGGAAGATGAGGAAGAAAAGAAGAAACGCTTCTCACGTCCGCTTCTCTCCCAGCACAACCATCTGCAGTACCTAAAACCGCCACCGAAGGCAGTGCAGCAAAATGTGTAGCCATCGTGCTTGTCAGAGCGTTCTTCGTGTCTCTCAGGCATCCGGATGGCGTATTTGGAGAGACTTCGGAAGGACGTTTTGTCATTAATAGCCAAGGATCTAGGAGAGACGGACCCGACCAATTCGAAGTCACAACTATGTAAACTCATTTCGGAGAATGGCTATATAAAAGAATTCGTGGAAATCATGATAGAATCAATTAATAAGGAATGCGAACGCGCAGAGCGGGAACACGAACGCGAGACGAGACGAGAACGCAGACGGGAAGAGCGAGAGTTTGAGATGGAGATTTCGCGCGTTACTACGTCCAGGAAGTCCATATCAAGCCATTATTCTAGTTCAAAGGCGCAAATAAAGATGCATCAACTAATGAATAAATTCCGGGGAGATTTAGATGACGTCACACATTTTGTAAAGTTTTCGAGAGCTATGCCACAAGATTAGATATTCCGGCCGATGACTGGGTGATGGATTTATGTGCTTTCTGCCCAACATGCAAATTCGTGGTTATCGATAGAAAGTCGCCTTCGCGATAGAAAAGGCGACACTGCCAAGGCAACATTGTTAGGGACATACAAATTCAATCCTGAAATACAACTGACAATGAGAATAGGGTAGGCTACAAGAAATACATGCATTTTTCTCAAATAAGGATAGAGCGGAGACCTCTCCTACATTCTCTGTTAAAACTTCTATTGTAAAGGAGAACGCGGAAACGATGCAGAATTAGAAAGGCCCTTGAAACCTGCATGTTTAACGTGGGAGTCCGAGGAGCACTTTAAAAAAGTCCTAAAAATTGCGAAGATACGAAAAGTATAAATTCTCAGGAAGTAAGAGTAGACGATCTCCTGCAGTCTCACGTCAGTGAATAATGGCCACAAGATGTCCATTCTGAGACGCGGGTGCGGGGTAGATATGAATGCGAAGTACATGACAGACTATTGACGGGTGAAGCTGTCTGGATTATTTAACCCTTATACACCCTATTAATTTACCTGTCGCTGCTATGGCAGGGAGTTTCGGCACCGTCCAAACCCAAGAGGCCGTCGTTGGAAAAGAAAGCGACGCATGGTACTATATTTTGAGCAATAGGACGGCAATGCTGATTTCGGAAAAGAAAAATGCATACGTCCAGCCATAAAGCGTTGTGGCCATGCCTTATGACGCGTAGAGTGTGGAGGCAGAAACAGCAGCGACGGCGGCGGGAGACGCCTACGCGAGCGAAGGCCCAGGGGCAAGCAAGAAAAATGGGGACACGGAAACCAACAAGAAAGCCGCTGCTATTGACAGCTGTGGTGGGAGGACATGGGTAAGTGGCGGGTGACGGTGCTGCTAAACAATGAAACACGCGCGACGCGGGCGATGTCAGCGACGGGTCCCTCCGAAGGTGTCATAGACGAAGTCTCGCTCACTCGATCATCGCTCACGCATACGCAAATGTATGGAATTACTCGGTATTATCGAGACAGTTTAGAAGCAGGTAGGAACAGAAGAGTAGCATTACCCGTTAAGATGAGAAACGATTGTCGAAGCTCACCAAAACAAACAGGGAAGAAACTGTCATAACATTCCGCGTGTCTTCGGAGGAAAAATTCTTAAGTTGTGCAGTGTTACTGTAATTGTCACTTGGGAGTTACAATAGAATGGTGAAGTATTTCTACTGGCCAAGTCGTTCCCGTAACACGGACACATTCGTACGAACGTGCGTCTGTTACGAGAAAGCTGGAAAGACTGGGGTGGAGGGGATGCGAAGGCTCCGTCACAATTGTGCTGATAGTAGAGGAAGTTTTTTCGAATGTCAATGCTTACTGGACCATGTCCAGAATCCGAAGGGAAAAAAATACCTACTAACAGCCATGTGCATATCAATGTCAGTGTCACCAACAAATAATAGAATTTTACAATCATTCCCAAATAGGTTTATCATATACTTGATTAAGTCAATTGTAAATTGTCATTGTAAATTTATAAACAATACTGAACCCAAAACTGACCCTTGTGGAACACCTAAATCTACGCTAATTTCATCTGAGATAATATGACTATATTTTACTTTTTGTTTTCTCTTGTTAAGATATTAAATAAATCACTGTTTAACGTCAGCTTTGCTTCCGTATTTGTACATTTTCTCAATAAGCTTTGTCCTGTCAAGTTTCGAATGCCATCTTGAGATCCAAGAAGATACCTCCTGCTCTCTTTTGTGCATCAATATTTATCTTCCATTCGACTAAAACTCCTTGTATCGCTGTTTCACATGACCGTTTTTCTCTGAAATCTGATTGTTCACTTCATATAATTTTATTTGTTTAAATATACTCGTTAAATTCTTTCTTTATAATTTCTTCTATTTTTCATATAGGGGCTGCTTATGTATTGGCCTAAAAACAGCTACTCTCTTTGTATTTGCCATGTTTGAAAAAGAATCACCAAAATTATCTTCTATAAAGAATCCGAAGGAAGAAGAAAGAAAGGTTGACTTCGTTTAAGATGGCTAGATGTCGAAATGGATTTGAGATATCAATGGGAGTGAGGGGGTGGAGAAGAAAGCTAAAAGACAGAAGTGAATGGGCATTGCTCGTTCACGGCTAAACTTAGAGGACCATAGTGAGAGAAGAAGAAAAAGAAAAGAAGAGGTTTGTGGCATATCTTAAATGTGTGCCTAATAATGAATACAAAACAATTTCATCAACTGAGCCCGCAAATGTTCAACATTTCACTAATAAATCAACTACTAAACAAAATGTTTTAATTACATATATTATCACTCGCAGTTACCACAATATACATATTTACCAAAGCAAGCTTGAAAACTAGAAGATGTAACTAGTAAAAACTGCACACGAAGTTCTGCAATGCTTTCATGAAATCTTGAAACACATGTTATGGTAAAGTAAAAAGCGGGATATTTATGAGATCACTTTTACTCATGAAGGCTGGTTTAGGGATCACAGTTCTATTTCATCTACTGTAACTACGTCATCTCAAATAAGATATTAGGGTATGTCCCCAGTCACCAAGTCACACTAGTTTACGGCATTTGAACACTTTGTATTTTAAAATTTTGAAATTTCATAAGTTTATACAATTTGTACAAATATATTGATTGACTGAAAAGCTTCTTAAAGTCGTGTCAACTCTTATGATAACTTGCGTCCTTGTCTTTCCGGACTACTACTTGATTCCAGTCGACTGACAGTTTTTGGCTAATATTTTTATATTTTTACTAAAAATAGAGCTTTAAAGCTATTATAATGCGATTCTAATATTCTAAATAAATGACCTCATGACCATTGACATTTCATCAATAGGCAGGGTGTTTATCATTTTTGAAATTCTGCTTGAAAAGTTTTTTTCAAGGGAAAAAACTACAAATATTGCATAGGCGTTTATATAACCATAATTATTACATAGACAAATATTTTTCCAATATTTGATTGGAATCAACAGTAAAATAAAAATAGGTATACATATTTTGGGAGGACTGTTCTGGCGGTATAATTTTGCAAATTCGCGTCCGTTATCTTCCAACAGCAGCTCAGCTGTTTCAGACGCAAAATAAAATGTAAACAAACATTATTTTGCTAGGTGCTGCGACATGGTGTAATTTTATTAATACTTTAAACACTACTGCGAAACATCACAACAAACACTTGTGCCGTTTCCTTTGCACGAGCCTTGAAACATGAAAACGAGGGGCGCTGAAGCTTCGTCGGCCCAGAACCGAGGTTGCCCGAGCAAGAGCAAAGAAACAATTGGTGATTTAAAAACAAAAACACCTTCACTTCAAGCCAAAATTACGCCGAAACGTCCTCGTATAAAGACTGTACATGACCATAAAATATTATAATAAAGTAGTTACTCACCTTAGCTGACGAAGTGCAGGAGTATCATATCCTTGTCTAGGAGTGAATCTATCATACGGAGATGTGATCGTTTCAATAGGCCCTCTCGATGGTGGTTTTGATCCTTCTGGTTTTTCAGGAGTGGCTATCTTACGCTGAAAAACAAACAACAACAAATAAAATCGAAGTAATCAAATCTGGCTAACATTTAGAGTAATATAAGAACAAGTAACGAAAATTGGTTGTTTTGGAATGCTGCAATATATACAGGTGTCCCATTTAACTTGACAACTTGAAACAACTCAAAAAATACGCGATGTACGAGAAATTGAGCCGAGACCAAATCTTAACAGTTTTGAAGGGAAAATCATTCTATGCTAAAATCAGCACCCCCTGCCCCCAGCGGGTGGGGCGGTGGGCAATATTGAAATCTTAAATAGAAACCCCCATTTTTTATTTCAGATTCCGATTCTACGGACAAAAATACATGAGTTTTGTCTGGAACTTTTTTCTGATGTGATAGGTGGAGCTGTAAACGCAAACATTTAAATTCCGAAGATTTCCGACTGTAATTGGAATGTGGCCTCAGGGCACACCCGTCAGTTTGTTGGTAGCGTCTCGGTGGTCCGTGCCTACAGTACTTCAGAGGCGATCCGATATTTATTAAACATTTACCTTTCTGAACTAACATTCCTCCTTGTTGCATCATGTATTATGTAAATGTGCAAGAAAAAATTGAAATGTTTTTGCATTTAAGACGAAGCTGGGAGAAATTTCGACGCTGCTGTTAATTTGTATGCTCAACGTTTTCCTTACAGAGTACGATCGCGTCCTTCTTTCGTCAGAATTGTTCAACAATTCTCTACTGACGGAAGTGTACAACCGAAGAAAAGAATTCGTAAAGTTTCTGCTACTGGAAAAAATAACCAAATATCAGTACTGGCTGCAGTAGCTCATCATCCACATGCGAGTGTTCGAGACATATCTCAACAATCAGGGATTCCTCGTATGAGTGTTTGGAGGATACTGAAGAAACAAAAATTTCAACCGTATTAAGTATCTTTGCATCAGGAATTAACTGTCAATGACTCTCAAAACCGACTACAGTTTTGTCAATGGGCAGTTTAGAGAATACAAAACGAATTCGAACATTTTTACTCAAGTACTATTCTCTGATGAATCGTCATTTACAAACCACGGTGAAGTTAACCGCCATAACATGCATTTTTGGAGTGTAGAAAGCCCACAATGGATTCGTCAAGTAAATCATTAGCGACCGTGGTCGGTTAACGTTTGGTGTAGAATAATTGGCGATAAACTTATCGGACTATTCTTTATTGACGATAATCTAAATGGTGACAAGACCGAAACCTTCTTGATAAAGAACTACCGAGAATACTGGAAGACGTAAGTTTGGAATTGTGACAAAACATGTGGTTTCAACATGATGGTTGTCCAGCACATTACGCATTAGTAGCACGCGAGGTATTGGATCGGGATTACAATAATCGTTGGATCGGTAGTGAAGGACCAGTGCACTGGCCAGCCAGATCACCAGACCTTACCTCACCAGATTTCTTTTTGTGGGGTTACCTAAAAGATGTCGTTTACAAAGAAACACCTACTACTCGTGAAAACATGGTGCAACGAATAAGGGACGCTTGTGCCGCGATTACACCAGATATGCTTATGCGATGTGTTCGTTCATTTGTAGGACGAATCAATAAATTGAGGTTCAGGGCCATCATTTGGAGCACTTACTTTAAATAAATGCTGAGGTATTTGTAGAATCATCTAACACCAGCACTCCGATAGTGAGAGGCAAAAGGACTCACTGAAAATAAGCACCCCAATAGTGAGAGGCAAGGGGACTCACTGAAAACAAGCGCCCCGAAAGGAACAGAAAACTACTCGTCGTACCACGTTGTTGTTCCTGGGTTACGCTAAAAGTACTTTATTGACTTCCGTAGAAA
Organism: Gryllus longicercus; assembly: GCA_038098605.1. Taxonomy (NCBI): domain Eukaryota; kingdom Metazoa; phylum Arthropoda; class Insecta; order Orthoptera; family Gryllidae; genus Gryllus; species Gryllus longicercus. Next base: position 1,518,023 of record JAZDUA010000179.1, read on the forward strand.
ATACTGATTTTTATTAACCACTCAGAAATAATCGACCACGCTCAAAACCACTCAAATTACAGTCGGAAAACTTAGGAAATCAAATTTTTGCGATTACAGCTCCACCTATCACAAATCAGAAAAAAAGTTTCAGACAAACTTATGTATTATTGTCCGTAGAATCCGAATCTGAAATAAAAAAATGGGGGTTCCTATTTAAGATTTCAATGTTGCCCACAGCCCCACCGGATTTCAAAAGAAAAGTAATTTCTAATTAGTTGAGATTTTCAAAAATTATCGATTATAGAGATTTAACTCCAATTTAAATGAGAATTTTGTCAAGAATTTTAGATTAAGTGGTGTATACTAACAAAATAAATAGCTGATACATATTTTTAATGTAATAGAAAATGTTTTAAGTGCTTAAATATCAATTAATTTTTATTATTACATATTCACCATCAACAAACTAAAACTAATATATTCGTATGTAAGTAAATGTAATCGATAATGTTGTTTGTATCATAGTTGTTAACATAATGGAATTTGAAAAAATTATGACTATGTGTCCAATTATTTTTATAAATTGATATACATCATGCATTGAAAATTGGTGTTACAAAGAAGGACATTTTATAAGTCATAGTACAATAACACTTCCGAAAATGTCAAATATTTAACAAATATGTATTTAACAATAATATAACAAATGTAATTGGATCAATCTTCGTCGCTTTCTTCTTTTAATACAGGACTTATATCGTCGTATCCAAATATAGATTTAAAACATTTCGCTAGCCTTATAGTTTTTGCTTTGTATCCTAACAGAGAAAGTAATAAAGTATGGCGGCAATCTGCGAGCAACATCTATTTGAGCGAACACAGTTTGCACAATCGCAACAATATCGTAGTATTTCTGAAGATTCAATACTATCGGGATATTCCACAAAGTATTGTTTTTCTTTTTGTGTGTCGTGATCGAACTTCCGGACTTCGAACTTCAGGCTAGTTGATTTTAATTTTAGATATTGTAAATGGATGTTTTCTGTAAACATTTCTGATGAAATTTCTTCACCTAACTGTTATGTTCCAGAAAACAAATTAAGTCTTCTTCCGTGAGCTCTGGAAAACCAGGAATATTCGTTAGAAAACTTTTTCAAATCCACTTATCTCATTCTAGTTCAACTTCGGTTGCCAGCGTATAGTTGCATAACCAAGTTTCGGGGCGAGAATTCGAAGAAGAAAAAACTTATGCTATACTCTTACTAGACTAATCACATTAAAATGAAAATACGGTGACAAACAAAAGGGGATCTAACTAATGAGTAATCATATATCAAATACCAATATGAGTAATAGTAAAATGTGAGTTAGCATATCAAACATCAATAATCGTTTCAAATTCGTAGGGTCAGATCGGGGAATATCAACTTTGGATAAAATCAACGAGCTAGAATACACTACATGGAGTGTCCGCCTCCATCTTTGAAGCAAATTGAAGCCATGATTTTTGCAGTCAAAGCAGCGCCCTCTGGGAAACAAGTATTCTAGCATCACGTTTGGCGGTGGTTACGGCCTAACCGCCTCTCGTATGTTTTGACTTCAAAAAACATGACGACCATTAGTTCGGCGAGTCTCCACTAAGAGCGCAGAAACTATAGGGATAGCCACTCTACTTTAGCTCATTGGATAAAATCGACCAAACGGTTTAGATGCTAGCGTTGACAACAGATGGATACAAGACTTTTTCCGTCGCAAAAACTCCAAAAACACGTGGATTTTGAATACACAAGCCGTTAGAGAATTAATTTACATATAGCAAGATTTATCAACTTTTTCGATATCAGTGTCCTACAATACAATATTTCCTGACGAAAAACAAACAAACAATCAAAAATGCATTTCATCGATATCAAGTGCTCTCCAAAACGTGTTTTTCTGCCGAGAAATCGGCACATTTTTCCAAGCACCGTTGCAGATCTTTATACTCCGCATACCAGAAAGTCAAGTATCTATTAACTCTTCCGAAGCTTTCATCGGGATGCAACCGCAATTCGGAGTCTGTTGAGGTCAACAATAATCAAGCGTATTGCACGGTTATTTTTGTTTATATTGTATGAACGTGGCTGTGAAGCTTTGAAACCCACAATTTCAGAAGGGTTTTGAAATTGACTTTAAATTATTCGTTCCTAACTTTAAGAACTTTAAATGGAAATGACAAAAGGTACGTATATGAATCAAAAATAAACGAAACGTGATTTAAAAAACAACAAATTAACAAAAAAATGGTGTAATCAAGTAGAGACGTACATATTATTTTTCCACATACTCTCCTGGTTCAGATATAAATGTTGCCCAACGAAATGGAATTTTATGCGGCGGCGATGGTGTAACGGTTAGCGTACCGGACTGTTGTACCCAAGTTGGCGGGTTCAAACCCGATCGAAGCCGTGGATTTTTAGGGCGACAAAATCCTTCGTACGCCTTCCTTCGGAGGGGAAGTAAAGCCGGCTGTCCCATGTTTGTAGATTTACTTGCATGTAAAAGATCCTCAAGCCTAAATGACGCCTCTGAGCTAAATTCAAAATCGCCTGTTTCTCGCCCACGAAATACCTCCTTTCCTCTGCTAGTTGGTGAAAGGAGCGTAGCGAAATTTGCGTGGTCAGACGGAAGAGCGGGCCTGATGGCCCGAGTCTCGCCACGTAAAATAAGGCTCAAATTCAAATGGAATATTTGGAAATTCTAGCGATTTTTTGTTATAAGCGAAGCGCGATGTTTACTTGTTCTAGGACACCCCCTGCACTAGGCGATACTAACCTAACAAGAAGGGAAAGGGTGACAAAGATCCTAGGGATGGAAATGCAGGAAGTAAACAAAATAAGTCAAATTTACGGACATTCATTGCAGAAGTAGCACACAATTTAACAACGTGTGGACACATTACAGGCTCGACGAAAGTGAAGGAAGTGGTTCACTGCCACCTGAATGACATTTTAATGAAAACAGTACTAAAATATTGCGCACAGCAAAGCTCTCAATAACAAAATAGTCTTCAGTGTAGCGGCCACTTGGAATCATCATGACTTCCCTGTTGGTTTTCTGGTATGAACATATTCCAAAGGAGTAATTTGCGGGTCGAGCAGAGACAAGAAATCGAACCTCGGCATCTTCAAAACTAAAATTTGCACAAACCAAAAAGTAAACCACAGAAAAAATACGAATTGCACACTAACGTAGCGGAACAGGAGTGAATTCCACGGTTTGTATCCAATGTATTTAGCACGTAGTGAGGTAATTCATGAACAAGTGAATGCCGCACTGTACTCATAACCAGAAGATCGCTAGAATACCCGAAGATTTTTAATCCCAGCATTGTAAAATGAAGACAGTTGTGACACGAGCCATTTGGGGAAGAAAGCCTCCACTTTTGCATCACATTGGAATAGTTGCTCTCCTACTGCTTATTTACGCGGCACAAACATAAAATCGCAGAACCGTAGGTCCGGACATTAGGGAAGGTGTTCAACTGGGTTCAATTGCATTTCCTTTAATTTGGCGCGCGTGAAAACTGCAGTATGGGACCGAGCGTTGTCGCGCAGGAAAAGGACACCTCGAATTAGTTGGCCACGCCTTTTGGAAAGATAAGCAACCCTTCACCTCAGTGAAAGTTCACAGTAATACACAACATTGCCACAGGATCATGCAAATTATCAATGTGCAAACGCCACACTGTCAAAAAATAGTTGCACACACCTTGGCGGATATTATTTGCTATTGTAATTTATTGTTAAAAATTCAAATACGCTGAAATAAGTATCAGAAACTATTTCATCAGTGTTTTGGAAAGTAGGGCTACCATTAATTCAATAAAATATTTTGGCAATTCTGTCATTCATTTCTTTACAGCAAGTTTTCTAGCGGTTCATCACAGAGCTGACGCTTTACTGAACGACGATGCCGATTGAGATTACATAATTTTCGGTCCGTTGTGCAAAAACGAAGACACAAAACATGAAGCATATGAAGTATATTTATTTTCATGCGATTACAGTTCCATCACTCATGTTTTGTTACAAAATCAGGCTGCGAACATACGAAACAAAAATTAAAACAGCAAGAGGTACTTGTGGTTAACGGAGTAGAGACGGCGAGGGAGACGGCGAGGGAGACGGCGAGGGAGACGGCGAGGGAGACGGCGAGGGAGACGGCGAGGGAGACGGCGAGGGAGACGGCGAGGGAGACGGCGAGGGAGACGGCGAGGGAGACGGCGAGGGAGACGGAGAGGGAGACGGCGAGGGAGACGGAGAGGGAGACGGAGAGGGAGACGGAGAGGCAGACGGAGAGGCAGACGGAGAGGCAGACGGAGAGGCAGACGGAGAGGCAGACGGAGAGGCAGACGGAGAGGCAGACGGAGAGGCAGACGGAGAGGCAGACGGAGAGGCAGACGGAGAGGCAGACGGAGAGGCAGACGGAGAGGGAGACGGAGAGGGAGACGGAGAGGGAGACGGAGAGGCAGACGGAGAGGCAGACGGAGAGGCAGACGGAGAGGCAGACGGAGAGGGAGACGGAGAGGGAGACGGAGAGGGAGACGGAGAGGGAGACGGAGAGGGAGACGGAGAGGGAGACGGAGAGGGAGACGGAGAGGGAGACGGAGAGGGAGACGGAGAGGGAGACGGAGAGGGAGACGGAGAGAGACAGAAGAGAGACAGAGACAGAGAGGGGGACAGAGCCAGTGTGAAGAGCGTACGCATGCAGTTATGACGACAATACGAAAACCAGGGATTTCCGCGCGAATTCAAATTTCATATCTAAAAAATTTCGCAAATCAGAGTTTTTTGAAAATTTCATAAAACTTTTAGTATTACTCGACTGGACATTTACATTTTTATAACCAATTAGTGTATTGCGTTTCTATAAATAGCATGCTAAGGAAAGTCAACCATGCTTGTGTTTGGAGGATTTTCTGTTCGAGAACCGCGCGAAATGACGCTCGCATTGTTGGAAAGTCAGCAATTAAAACTAAGTGCTGTTACTCGGAGGTTCTTTGTTTGGAGCAATTGGAGAGCAAAATGACTCTTTAGTCATGTTTCACATAGGGGATCCTTTTTATAGATACATAGCTGAGATAGTGTTGTTTCACTATAAATGTTTCTGCTATTCCACCCAATATTGGATACAAGCGTTATTTTGGAAACTATTTTGCATTCAAGTTGATAAGATACTTGGCGATTGATGGATTCTATTACACAAAGACCCTTCAGGGATAAAAAACAAAAATTTTGATCTTATCACAAATGGTGAAATGAAAAAAAAATTGAAAGGGTCTCAAGTATTTTTATTGTTCTGATAATGTCATTGACCTACGGAAGGGCAATTATATACTAAGCATTGCAACAAATCACTTGTCGGAAAAACCTACAACATGTTTTAGACGGACGACTAAAAGATTTATCAAAAAGGAAACAAAAGTGTGCATCCTATGGATTTCCAAGCTTATAAAAAAGACATGAGCAGTGTGGATATCGGGTATCTCAAATGCATCAAAAGAAATGGCACTGGTTAATTACTTGATGCGTTTGTTGCCAATGCTTGGCAGCTACTACTGCCAACCAATGACAAATAGCAGCTTAAAATTGGCATATGTTTGCAATTGACTTTAAAATGGCATACGTTTGTCTGGCCCCGTTGAAAAACAATGACACGCTGTGTAACACTAACTCCACGACCGAACGTGAATTTTAGATACGATGGCCAAACCATTAGATTTTTTCACTTTCAACAGGAAGAGTGAACAGCGTGCGAGTAAGACGAAGTATACTTGGTGCAAAAATGCAATGTGAAGCTACGCTCTAAACGTTTTAAAGAAAACCATTCTTTCTATTTTTTGCGTATCAGTAATATTTGAAAATATTTAAAAATAAAGAATTATGTCTCTCGTAATTATTTCATTTAAATCTACTTCATTCCAAATTCACGCAATACTGAAGAACGTACAAAAGCGATTTGTTTCATGTAGTTATTCCGAATGACCATTTTCTTAGCATCTTTCCGAAGTTCCATATTCTGTGGCCGTGAGACTAGCACTATATTATTATATAGCATTAAATTCCTGGAATTAGCGATCACAAAGGAGTCCTCCTAAAAATGTGCAGAGAGGGTAAACGAAATGATCTTGTAAAAGAATGAGAAATTTTTCAGTTATCTCGAACAAACGTCACAAACATGCAATTATACTTGAAAAGTAATTTTCCGGCTTGGGCTTCTAGCGGATGTACAGTAGAACAGATCTGGTCAAATTTTAAGAACATTATTTCTGAATGCTTAGCAAAATTCGTGCCTACCAGGAAACTACGGTGCCATTCGGATCCTGTGTACTATAGCAAAGAAGTGAGGCGACTGAAAAGGCAGGTTAGGAAAGCGTATAGTAAACGTAATATAAATAAGGATCAGAAAAATATTTTTCTACAATTATCTAAAGACTTATTAGCATTGAAGTTACATACCCAAGAAAATTACCTGAAATCAATTCTAAACGACAGATTGACCTGTTGACAAAATTTCTTCAAGTATGTGAGACATAAGAAAGGGAACAAAGAAAGTATTCCAGCGATCTGCGGAGCAGATGGTTCGTTAATTACAGATGAAAGTGAAAAGGCAGCTTGTTTAAACAGACATTATTCATCTGTTTTCAAGCCGAAGGATCAAACCCTAGTAAGTGAAACAACACCCGTAATAGAAACCTTTCGAATCGATGGAGGAATTATTAGAAAACGAATTGCAAAAATTAGGAAAAATAAATCAGTAGGTCCTGATGGAATACCAGGAGAAATACTAAAACTGGGAGGGGAAGCCATGATTCCGTACCTTGCGCGGTTAATGGAGGTTACTGTAAATAATAACATGATTCCTCAAAATTGGAAAGAGGCAGTCGTAGTGCCGATTCACAAGGGAGGAGACAGAAGGATTGTTGACAATTACAGGCCTATAAGTTTGACATCAGTCGTATGCAAACAGATGGAACACATAATCGCGGAGTATATTAGACGAGTTTGGAATAAAACTGATTGGCTATTTCAAAATCAACACGGTTTTCGTCCTGGGCATTCGTGCGACAGCCAGACAATTGCTTTTTGTCAGGACATAGCAGATTCATTAGACGAAGGGAGTAGGGTCGACACAATAATATTAGATTTTTCTAAGGCATTTGATCTTGTTCCACATGGTCTTGTAATTGCCAAATTGTCAGAAACGGGAATAGATCATCGAATAATCCTATGGATAAAAGAATTTCTTACGGGGCGCACTCAAACAGTCAGAATAGGAGACAAATATTCATCGAAAGCCGATGTAACCTCGGGGATCCCCCAGGGGAGTGTGTTAGGGCCTTTGCTATTCTTAGCATTCTTTAATGACATTGCAACTGGATTAAAATCAAAAGTTAGACTTTTCGCCGACGATTGCATAATATATAGGAGTATTGGCTCGTCTGAGGACGAAAATGTTTTACAGAACGATCTTAACTGTTTATGGAACTGGGCGTGCAGAAATAAGATGGAATTAAATCCGGAAAAGAGTAAATTCATTTGCTTTACCAAGTCTCTCTCGAACGTACGCTTCAGTTATGAATTAGGAACTAACGTTATACCACGTGTAAAAAACTGTAAGTATTTGGGTTTGGTCCTGCGAAGCGACTTAGGTTGGTCGGATCATATTAACAATATGGTTAAAAAATCCTGGAGAGCGCTGCACTTTGTAATGCGTATTCTAAAAAATAGTAGTCCAAATGCCCGATCCCTAGCATATACTACACTTGTTCGTCAAATTTTAGAATACGGAGCGGCATGCTGGGACCCGTACAGAAAAGGGCAAATCGAAGCGTTAGATAAAATTCAAAAACGGGCCTCAAAGTTTGTAAATCACGGGTGCGTTGGTGACGAACGAGAAGAATGGGAGTCCTTATCTAAGAGAAGGAAACGGGCGCGTTTATGCGTAATGTATGACATACAGAGGGGATACAGCATGGGCAGATACCGGTAAAAATATTACAGAAATCAGATTATAAAAGCAGAGGAGACCATCCTTGGAAAATACAATGTAGAAAGCAAAGAACTGATGTAGGCAAGTTCTCCTTTGTGAATCGCACTATAGTAGATTGGAATAAACTACCTGCAGAAGCACTAGAGGCTCTTCCTTCTAATGGAGCCAAATTTAAAAATATGCTTCATTCCATCTAGATCATCTCGAATAATACTAACTGAGACATTTATGTTTATTATTATTTTTATTATTATTATTATTATTATTATTATTATTATTATTATTATTATTATATTATTACTGAAAAATTTATCATCGTTGTTAATGTCATTAGCTTTGGGGAAATTTTTAAGTTATTATTATTTCTTATATTGTTATTGTTATAATTATTATCGTCATGTCCCTTATACAGTGAAGTGAAGTGAACTGAAGTGAAGTGAAGTGAAGTGAAGTGAAGTGAAGTGAAGTGTAGTGTAGTGTAGTGTTATGTAAACTAGAAGTGAATTTAGAGTTAGCTAGAAATAAATTAGATCTACGATATCGACTCCTAATTCTAATAGTAAACCTAATTGTAAATGTTGAAAATGTTTAGTAATTTTAATTCTAATTGTTATCATGTTTGCCACCGAGCATTAGCTCAAAGCGAACTTTAATCTATCTATCTATCTATCTATCTATCTATCTATCTATCTATCTATCTATCTATCTATCTATATTTTCACCGTCTGCTATTACATAAGTGTAGAAAGTATTAAGAAAAAAATTGAAATAGTTTTTGAGAGAAAAAAATTACGGCAATTTTACGCGCAAATTACGCCAAATGTACTCATTTTTTCTTCAAAACATTGTTCATAACCTCATTGAAAGAGCTAATTTTATACAACGTACTTTGAAGCAAAAATCTCTATCTTAAAGTTTTTAGTGTCTTTTTTTTGTTGCAATTTTCGAAAAATCTGTGATTTCAAAGAAAACGAGACCTGCACAATTCTCTTAAACGTCCTTCGAAATATTGAACATCAAAATTTAATCAACAACTTTGGAGCATTTTTTGAAAATTCTGACATTGCTCGCGGGGCTCCATGAAAAGTATCCCACTCAATCATAAAATCGATTTCAAATTCCAGGGGCCGCGATATCAGGCAGAACGATTGGGGAATATCAATTCTGGAGAAAATCTGTTAAACTGTTCATGCACTAGCGTTATGTACACACAGATGGACAGACACGTTTTGCCGTCAATCGATTTTTCGGTATGAAGGATGCACAAAACAAGGATTCTGGCTACACCATGCGTTGGAGGAATTTTCCCCCGTTTATATTTACCATATGGATTTATCCACTTTTTCATTACCAGGGCTCAGCAATAAGTTTTTGTTTCGAAAATTGGCCGTTTACCGGCGCACGATTATAATACTTGCTCTTCTTACGTTGGGAAGTGCGAGAAAGTAATCAATTGCAGCGGTTTTGAGAAAAATGTTTAAAAAATTAAAACTACCTATATTACGCACAAAAGTACACGAAAAATACTCACATTTTCGAAAATGCGTTAAAAATTGTATCCCACATCATATCCCACATAGAGGTGACAAAGGTATTGACTGAATACTAAGGTCTAAAAGTACATTTTATAAAAAGAAAACGATCGTGGTTGTAATGACAAAGACATTTGAATATTTTGACGCAAAATATAATGCAGAATATCTATAATTAATATATTATCTACTTAAAAAATATTAACTCACCGCCTGAGCTTGAACTGCTGCTTTCTCTCTTTCTTCTCTCTCTCGTTCTGCTTGCTTGCGCAAACGCTCCTCTCTCTTGCGAGCTAGTTTTGAGTCCGGTACGGGCTTGAATGTGAGATCAGTCCTTGTACAAGAGTTGAAATCACCCCGGTTCCAATGTCTCAAGAAACTAAAATAAGAAACAAAAACATTTACCATTCGATTCACAGAATTTTAATATAAAAATATAAAATTATAAAAACATAATAGTAAATACTATTATCAATATAAAAACGTAATAAATAAAACAAATTGATACGCACTACATACACTAGAAATACGAAATGTTTTTGGAGATCTCTACAATTTGAAATACCTCGCTGACATTGCTTTTAAAGAACCTTTGACAGAAGGTGATGTATACAGATGGGCATACTATGAGTGATCAGGATAACCTGCATTCATTGTTAGTGCAGTGATATAATTTCATTAAAAATAGACCAAATTCTTAATTTTCAGCCCACCTAATTTGTTTAAGCGGATGTGCGACACAAAATCAAATTCCTACAAGTTTTTACAAGACCATTTTCATCACCAGGCCACTATTAAAGGCTTCCCAGAATAGTGTAATAATTATGCTGCGGATTTATTTGAACGATCGCAACTCGATCAGGTTTTCGTCTAGTTTCCCTGATCTGTCTTGACGTAAATAAATAAATAAATAAATAAACGAAAAACTGTAGAAATAGGCATTTAAAATGGTAAAAACGTAAAACAGGCATTTAAATTGGACTTTAATTTTTTCTTATCCTTATTTAAGTACTTGTTTAGCAAGTTTCTGAAAGTAACATAATATAGTTACATTCATCGAATGTTTGCTTTCATCACTGTTCTGACAAATCCTCGTAGAAAACCTTTCTAACATTGTCAGGGAAATTCGGACAAAAAAGGCTGGATCGCAGTAGCTACCTTTTCCCTCTTCATTAAATACAAGGCGGTACTTAAATGCTACACATATGATCTTTTTTCTCACTTTTAATTTGAACATAATTGAAACCGTATGATTTTTTCAATCACAACTGTAACTAATAGATCTACAATAGCACATACTTTCTCGCATTACTTTAAAAATGAACATTTGCAATTTTCAAAAATTGAGTGTTCAACAAAAAGGAGACCTCAATCGTTCTTTTAAGTGTCACTTGGTTATATTCGCAGAAACAATGAAGGAAATTGTAGCGCTTTTTGAGAATTATTTGTGTAATTTGATTTAATTCCAAACAAATTATGCAAAAAAATAAAACAAAAATCACAGAATCAATATCGTACTTTTGCAATGTTACCTTTTCGCAATTTTCAAAGATATTGCGAGTCCGCAAAAAACATGGCACAGGCACGAATGTTTATATCGCATTTTGATACATACGCGGAGAAATTTTTAAGAAAAAAATTGGAGCCGTTTTATAAGAAAAAAAATGTTTAAAAATTCGAAGTAAAAAAACCACACCACCAGCAGTGATTTTGCACGTATTTCATAATACAAAATTTCTACGCTGTAGTGGCAGTGAAACGGAACATAGATTTATTGAAAGTTGTTCCATTTCTCCGTACTCTGCAGGAACGGGGGGGAAAAGTACAATTTTTTTTGAAAAAGTTTTGGTTAAGGATAATTGCATTTTGATCAATAAATATGAGAATAAGCAACATTTAGGCATTTAAACTTCAAATATGCATTTATTAGGGAATTATGCATTTATAGGCACTATAAACTTCACATATAATGCTCCTAATGCCTGAAAATGAATAACAAAAAAATTGCGTTTTCCATTGAAGGGAGAAAATAGGAAAAAATCCACAGCTCAGTAATAATATACGAGATCTCTGAAGTGCTAATTATATGAACGCGACTGTGGGAAAGCTCTGTAATCCATTGTAATAACATTTAACTGTTCATTGTCGTTTATATATTCGCACTTTGATGTAAGTAAAAAACTGGTAGCAGTATTAACCATAAAGGAAAAGTACAGGCCAAAAGCCTCCCTCTCTTAAAGAACAAAATGCATACGTGCACCTATTAATAATCCATGAAACTTTTACCCTAATATGTTGAAATGTTCAATAACATCAAATCTTTTTGTCCTCCAGTTTCAAGATTCTGAGATTCCTACATATTATTACAGAGCTTAATATTGTACTTACATTGCACTCTGACTTCTATGACATTCTGTATCTTCAATTTTAGGCTCTGGACTTGGCCCTCGTGGTACATGCGAAGGGCTAGGAATTTCCTCCTCAGGTTGGACCTCTCCAATTTCCAATGATGGTTCACTTTTCACGTCATCACTTAACCCTGGTCCTAAATGCCGACCACCGAGTTGATGAGATCCTATCACAAACAAGAGAAAATTTCATTTACGTTTTATTCATGACAAAAAATATTGTGAAATGTATTATATTCATTATGAAGGAAGTAAAAATTTACAAAGTTATCTGTACCTTTAAATACATCTTAAAATAAATTGAAAATCACACCATTTCATTTAGACAAACCGATAAGATTAATTACAAGTATAAAGAATTATTTTCATATTGTTATGAGTTTCTATTACAAACTGAATGCAAGATATTAGATTCTGAAAAAGGAAATATCTGAGGAGAAAAGCAAGAAACATAGTGAAAGAGAAAACATCAAATACGGAAAAGTTGAAAGTGGCATGTGGTCCCCAGATTCTCGATTGTTTGTTAAAGCCTTTGTGAATGCATGGGTGTAAAAGAGCATACATCATATTCGGAACATTCTTATGCACTGGAATATTTCCAGTAAAGCCACCAGTTAAGATGATGCTGCATTTAAACAAAGACATAAAAGAATTTCAAAATTATTAAGACTAATTTAGTATACTAGAATGGAATGTGTGTGGATTGCTAACATGAGTTTAGAAAACAAAAATCTATGGAAAAATCCATGTTTTCTTTTTTTTTTTTTTAAGGTGTTTCAACAAAGCATCAAAATGAAACTATAGAAATATTTAAAATATTTCGAAATCAATTAGGAGCCGAACATACATTATGAAACGCAAATTTGCAGGATTTTGAATACCCCTCTCCTCCTGTAACACACCCTTAACGCGTGCCTAAACCCCCCTAAACAATTATGTATCATTAGCAACCCCCCTTATAAATGCAAGAAGTGAAAATAAATTATAGCACACTAAAAGCAATTTGTAATAATTTTATTTGTGTTGTATATTAAAGTTTCTGATCATTAAAATCGAAATTAATTGGCGATGCTGTGGATGATGCATGGGTGAGAGTCAAAAGCTCCAGTTTAAATGGCTTCTAGAACATACTTCATATCAATTTTGAATATTTTTCTTGATAATCTTACAGGTTCAATAAAAATGGATGAAAATATTTCCATGTATTGAAATAATTTACAACTAAAATTTTATGTTTTTAAAACAAATTATTTAATTTTTTCTATTTAATATAAGACACAAAAAAAGGAATTATTTTAGCAAATATTGAAAATGTAAAAAAATATCAATGTTACGGAAACAACCTATACTCCGTACCCCTATGTAACGCAGCGAAATGCTGGTTCAAACCGTCTCCCACCTCTTTAGCGTTACCTAATTTATGGACGACCCCTTAACATTGGCTGTGACATTTTACTTTCAATAAAATCTTCAAATTAAATTAGTGGCATTACTAGAGATTCCCAACGGGGTCGGTTAAGAGGATTACGTTAACCTTGATGGACTATAATCAGGATCCATTTATTCCAAAATCAAAAATGAACTTTAAAAATAATTGTTTTCAGGTATAAAACAACAAAACAATATTAAATTAAATTTGTTCCAAGAATTGTCACCCCGAACGGGATACATAATATTACAATCAATCCTACATAATCAATTACACATAATAAATTATAAATTAGCTCGTATCCACCGTTCATTCTTAGGTCCACGGGTGTTGCTAGGATAGGGTAACGGGTGGCCCTATTAAGGACCCCGCTGACGGGAACGGCATGCAACTAACTAAAAGTTAAAGCAGAAACATTTCTGCATCTCTCAATTCAGTCGGAATATACATTTCCGCCTGAGATTCAGCGTAACATTCTGAAGATAAGCATCCTGAAGTTTCCACACTCTTAGATTACACAAACAATTGTACAAATACTGCTTAAATCCCATCCCCATGATTCCTAACTTTCTTTACCGAATTTGGAATCCTATCATCTACATGCCTTACGAATCGATGGTTTAGGTCAAAACTAACTCACTCAACGGTGGGCTCATTCAATGAGGTTATCCACAATAACACAATGTAGAAATGTATTCTAAAAGGCTATGACAGAAGCACGCAATGCGGTGAAAGTTTGCAAGTCTCAGCACTTTTCGAAAATTGTGGTTCATCCCACGAGGGGTCTATGGCCACAAACTTCACCATTATGTTTCCCCCCACAAAATTTCGCAAAGATGTTTGTTTCCAAAACATCTACCAGTACTATTCTGAAAATAATTCAGTAAACCAAAATATAAATATTCGGCCAACTTAGACGAATTTCCGAATTGCTCAATAAAAACTCGCGCACCACTTTAAACACACGTTATCTCACATTTTCAATGCCTGTTTATGCACATGAGTATTTCCAGACATTTTGAAAACAGCAAAAATTAAGCCACCTTTTAAAAGCCTCACAAATGAAATTCAAAATTAACTGCCAACTTCTCTTTTGTCAGTTTTATCAAAAATATTAGTGAGACTTGTTTGTAAATAAATGGTCATTCTCGGGAATTATGAAGCGTTTTCAGTCTCAACAACGATTTAGAAAATTACAATCCATGGAAACAGACTTTTTTCTTTAAGATATTTGTTCCTCAATGGATCAAAATGACGCTACCATTGATATATTTTCATATCATTCAAAATCTGACATCATTGACCACATATTGCTTTCAAAATTACCTTATTTAGTAGGGGGCGGATATTGATTACCTAAAACATCGTAAAAATTATCAATAAAATGCTCTTAAATGTTTTTAAAGTGCCCTAAAAACAAAGAAAAATGACGTAAAAGTTTTTATCAAAACCAGTTCAGATGAACAACTCAAGCTGTTGGGCATATTACTGATGTAATCATGGCTTGTTCTTTTGCTTCAAATAAACTCAGCTTGCAAACTTTTGGTTTGGACTGTTATTTACCAGGAAATCTGTCTTTAGTTATAGAAAATATAAATATAGAAATCGGCCGAACCGACAATGGTGCTCACTGGCGCCACAGGATCATGAGATTTCATACAACAGGCTGACACTAGAATTTCTGGGCAAATAATTCAAATAGGCTACTCGGGAAATCTATGAAGAATATTTGTTGCATCTCGGAAATATTACTTGAATCTAATACCATTAAAATGGTATAAAAGCAATTAAATCAACAAAAAAATAAATTTATGACGGGGAAAGGTAAAAAATAACTTATTAGGCAAATCGACGAAAATTGCAAAAAATGTCGTATGAAAAATGGAGTTATTTACTTTTTGCCAAACATAAAATTAATGTCTATAATTATAGGCATTGTTCTGAAGTGATTTTTTTTAAATTTGACTCGTCTACATAGACACAACGCATCTCCAAGCTCCTTGGTGGGCGTTAAGCGCTTTGCGTTTGGAGTAATCCTCCATTAATATCGTCACGTATCGTCGTAGTCAGTAGTCAGGAGGACCGCCAGGTAGGATCTCTGCTTACGCCCTCCTGCATCACTATCCAGCGGCCAGAATCGGGAAGGAACAGGGTTTAGGACACTTCACAGAGGTTGGACTAGCCCTTGTGAAGCAGCCAAACTGGTTTTGTTGGAACAAATTTCACATGAGATTGTCCAGGATTCGACGGTTTACAATGTATCTGATGAAAGTAACAGCTGATTTGGTCAAATATAACCTCGTGACAATATCTCGATCGTCACAATTAAAACCAATCCATTCTCTCCCGCACCCTTTGTCTTCGCACTTGTGGATAATATTCCGAATCATTGCTGGAATCGTCTTCAAATACTATCATTCGTAATCGTCGAGCCATAACAACACTTCGGGAAGTACATGCACGTTGAAAACTGAATTTACTCCGTACTTTACCCGACGGATTTTCGCAGTATAAAGTTACTCTCGAATTTTCTCTCGTGTAAGCGATTTACACTCGAGTAAAGTGTTGGTGAAACGCCCCACGAAGTTACTCTCGAGTAAATATGAAGTAAGAGTAAACTCTTACTCTTTGTTTGCTGAAACCGACCCTAAGGACAATAAACAGAGGTCTAGGTCGCAGGCCTAGATCGCAAGCTGGTCAACCAACTGCTAAGAAACGGCAATTCTTTGGTGAATAGTTGTTGAATTAATAGGAATCTACCTGTCTTTACTTATTGCACTGATAATTATAGCAAGTAGTTGTACTCGGTCAACTGTTTGAATTTGACAGTTACGAAGTTGTCACCAATAACTCTCTTAACTCTCTTACTACCCAAATTTCAATTCTTATGGCAGTTAATTATATAGCCAGTCACAATACCAGAGCAGATTGAAAGCCAGTCAAGGTTTTGAGGAAAACGAAAATTCTGCAGAAACCATTGAAATCTTTGTTCCATTCTTGTTAGAATAGATCACGGAACCTCCCCCTGTCGTAAGAAGAGTTTTATAGGAGGAGCTGTCCGCTGTCTCTACCTACGTACAACTCCATCTTTCACGTTCATCTTTCGTTTCTTGTTCTCAGACACCATCACACCTGCCCTTACGCTAAATCATGCCCATCACCACTCACTCCCGGTACCCACCCCTGAACTTTTCCTCCCCTCCCCTTCTTTCCGCTTTAAACAAGGGTAGAAGTTCATCAGGCGCAGAGAAGCCAGCTCTTCTAAGGGAATGCACATGATACAAATCCTGCAATTCGAACAGTGAAATTGGTAGCCCGTCACCGCGAATTACCTTGCACAGCCCCCCTCACGCGGCTAGAGGACACTTCTCAACTACTAGCAAATAAAAGCAATCAGAGAGGCTAATAAATCTTTGGTGACAAAGGCGCCAAATAGAACAACGAATCGGGAAAATACATGGAATGTGAGAGGTCTATGTCGTGCTAAGAAACAAAATTTGAAACGGAATTAAAAAGGAGTAATGTCGCAATAATATTGGAAACAAAGCAGAAGTCATGAGGATCAAGATGTGTAATGCACTACAGTTGTGTTGACAAAACAGAGCGCTCACGCAGGTATAGCCATACTTGTAAAAAAGATTTTAAGAACAAAACAGATTGCTCCTCTTATTTTGCAAAGAATAATAGTAAATATCAAACAAATTTGGAAGATCTAATATCAATATTTTAGGAGTTTAGGTTCCATAAGACGGAAAACCCAAAACTATCACAGATCTTCAGAAAGCTGTAAACGGAATAAAACAAAATGATTATCTCGTAGTAGTTGGTGATTAAGACGCCTGAATCAGGACAGTTCCAATTAAAGGCTCGGTGAGTCCATATGGAAAACCAGTTGTGAACAGAAATGGTAGAATGCAGTAGGTCTACTAATAGTTAACATCAGAGTGAATGGAAATTATGTTAATTCTGTAATTGTATTTTAAAATCAGATACGAAGTTACCAAAAAGAGGGGAGATGGAACATAAAATAAAACAAAACAAAGAAACGTATTTCTAATAAGTTTGTTGAAGAATAGGAAAACAAGGTGGATATTCGAAATGGATATTTTACAGAAAAAGGAAATCGGTAGCATCAACGCTGAGTGCCAACAGTTAATAGGTATTCTGAAACTAGCTCCAGATGAAATGCTAGGAACATGAACTAAATTCAGAAACAATCGAAAGGTGCTGTAATAAAATAATGAACTAGAAAATCGTATATGATAAAAGCACATGTTTGAGATATTTGAATAGAAACGAAAAACAGGATTAGTTATGAGAGATGAGAAAAATCAGAAGTCACAGAAAAAACATTTCATCTGGGGCAGATGAAATCAATTCGGAATTAATCAAATAAGCATCCGAAACATTTTCTCTCCAGTTTTTTGAATTGCCGGATGTACAGACTTATGGTAGAGAAATGGAATTATTCAGCTGTTGTTCCTCTTTTTAAAAAGCTTGATGACTAATTGTGACAATTAGTAGAAGTCTTATCAACGCTGAATATAAAAAGTGGATGCTAAAATTTTAGATAAAGAACAAGTAACATCTTAGAAACATTTGTTTTAGAAAAAAAAAATGCTTTTAAACCAAATACATTTTGTATAGACAGTGTTAGGTCAATTAACCAGCTTATAGAGAGAACAGGGAATATAATATACGTACATTTACAGCTTTTATAAATCTTGTAAATGCATTTGATCGGGTAAACGGGAAACTATGGAAAATTCTAGAAGGATATGGCACATTGCAGCACTTTATTGCAGCAATATAGAGCGTGTATTTTAATACTCATATCAGGATACGTAACATTGACAAAAATCAGCAAAAAGCATCTAGTACTTAACCAAGGAGTAAGACATGTGTTATATGTCATCTGCTCTTTTTAATATTTACATAAATTACATAATTATTTCATGGTAACAAGCACCTACCAAACAAGTCTAAAACAAAACCAAAAGCATTGAATTTCTTTAGAGTATGGACGGAATTTTATCAAATTTTGTATGAGCTAAAAAAATTCAAATTATAATATTGCAAGCATGGCTATCAAATAGACAAAATGCATGATTAAGAGTAAAAAATTAATTAAATATGCACTATCCAATTTTAGCATTTCAATAATTTTCTGGTTTCACTACATTTTGTAGCAACAAAAATTTGTTTTCTAGCATTTTTGCAGTCAGATTTATTTAACTGAAAATACAAATTTCAATGCATAAAATGACCTTTTTTCAACACTTTATTCCTATCACTATATGGGCTACTATAGTATATTTGCCAAGACTTACAAAATGGCCTTCTTGTGATATTTGTAAAAGATTAATACTAAAACAAAATGACTGGTACTACGAAATTTAAAAAACAGCTCCATGGGTTAGGTCCAAATATGTTTTTTTCCTTCCTTTGAGTACACCTATTTTGGAAAGAGCAAATTCATCTATCTCAAATATTTTACGACCTGCTTTGCAGGGGGGGGGGCTGCTTTTCAATGATAAAACTCAAACAATCCAGAGAATATAATCATATAAAGTATGTACAAATATTTCTGAGGGAAACCAGACTTTTTAAACCAATTTTGTATTCATCATTAAATGTTATTCATATGTACAAACCTGGTGCTGTTAAAGGTGAGTGGGGAGATGCATGCATCATTGCAAGCTGAAGGCTTCCTTGTGGAATTGATGGTTGTGGCTGTTGCTGTGACACCTGTTGTTGTTGCTGCTGTTGCTGCTGCTGTTGTTGTTGCTGTTGCTGCTGCTGCTGTTGCTGCATATTAGCTGCAGCCTGTGCATGTGCCCTGCAAAAACGGTTTGTTTTGAATCTCCATTATATTTACAATTTGTGTTACAAAACAAATATGCATAAAATACACACCTCAAAGCCTCTAAAGATGATCCTGGCACTGACGAAGGAGGTAAACCCATGCCAACAGATTGGTGGCTCAGTGTGGGAGGTTGTACCATTAAACCTGGATGACTAGGATGTTTAGCATGATGACTATGAGCAGAATGATGAGGATGACCAGAACTGGAATGATGAGATCGAGGAACAGTTGGTGTATTAATAGATGATGAGACAAGTAATGGATTTGCAGTAGATAGGAGTTCAGACGACCCAGAGGAATTTCCTCCTGGAACTGAAGACTGATGATGAACAAGATGTTGATGATGACCATGTGAATGATGATGTTGATGATGACTTGAATTATTAGGATGTGACAATGAATTTGAAGCTGCTGGAGCTGTTGATATAATGGATGTATTGTGACAATTTGGACTTGATGCCCGGACCATGCTTGAAGTAGACTTTCCACTGGCATTTATTTTATGAGATGCAGATGTAACAACGGGATGTGATGGTTGTAGTGGGTGGCTTGATGACTGTGAAACACTATGACTTTGTTTATCTCCTTGAATTGGATGCAGAGATGAATGGTGTGTTGAGTGATGATGGTGAGAAGTACCCATTTCAGGAGGATGATGCCTTTCACTGTTCTGGCTAATGCTTGAACTGGACTCATCAGGAACAGAAATATCACGCCGAGATGTCACACTATGTGAAGAATGGTGTGGTCCATGTAATGACTGAGAGGTATCAACTGATGTTCTTTGTTCTGCCTTAACCTGTTCATGAGATGAACGTTGAGTGTGAGTAGAGGAGGCTGATGAAACTGATGGAATAGTTGGGGCAGGTGGTGTTGAATGATGAGGAGGTGGCACAGGGTGGGGCTGAGGAGGAAGCGGTGGCCCATAAGGATAAGGAAATGGATATCCATAAGCGGCATAAGGGTGGGGAGGATGATATGGATTGTGATGAACTGCAGCTGCTTGAGCTGCAGCAGCAGCAGCAAACAAGGAATGATGAATTAGTGTATGTGGGTGATGATGTAATGCAGGGTGACTTCCAGGAGGGCCAATAAAAGGTGATGAATGAGGATGGGGAGTCGGATGGGGATGCGGAGTAGGATGAGGATGGCCAGGGGAAGCACGACTGATAGGAGATGTTTGCTGTGTAGGGTGCATAACTGGTTGAGGGATACCGGATGGACCACTAGCAAGTGATGTTGGAGTAAGTCTTGGAGAATGTGATATTAGACTAACAGCACTATGAGAAACGGGAGGTTGTGCTGATGAAATTGGAGGTGCTAAAGGAGGAGTGGCAGAGGATAAGCGAGGCAGAGGGGAAGAGCATGATGGTCCACTTAAGGAGGAAGAGGCATTTGCATTATTTTCTGATGTACTTCCAACAGACTGATGTTTAGAAGGTGGTGTTTTTGATGAACTTGCTCCCAGAGAAACTGATGTTCCTATGGATGAGCCAGAATTTGAAATATAATTCTCAGGTTCTTTCTTAATATTTTCAATGGCAGGTCCAAGAAATGGTGGCACAGGTCCAGAACCAGAGGGGGGTCTTTGGACATCCATTCCCAGAGATCCACTAGAATTCTGCTGCATGTGTATGTTACTGCCTGGTAAGGGTTGTGAAATTGATAGATTCGACCCAGAGTATCCTGGAATCTTCACTTCCTTAAGAGATTGGAGAGGATCAGAAGAAATCGGTTGATCAGATGGAGTAATAACTTCTTGTTTTATCTTCAGATTTTGTGGTTCATTTTGCTGATTCAATCCAGTATTAACCACAGATGAATTATTACTATGTAGAACACCACTTACTTTCTCGCCATTGGAAGTGTTAGATCTTTGGTGCGAGTGATATGGTGATGCAGGTAAGAAGCTGTACCCTTGATGTGATAACACTGTGGATTGACTCGGATTAGACTGAGGCAATATCTGTTGTTGTAAAGTCTGTGGATTCGTTATTGTGCTATGCACCTGAGATAATTTAGCATCTCTATTTTCTTCACCATAATCACTGGACATTTGCGATTGCTTCTCCACACTTACACTAATCGGTATTTCACTCGCACCTGCTTGTCTAATCACAGCTGTTGTAGCACCTGCTTGAAGGTGGGGGTGATTGCCAACCTGCATCATTGGCGAAGACGACCGATGATGAGATACAGGAATAGTTGAAAGATTTGCACTTCCCCCAGGCATTGGAGAAGGCATTCGAAGCATTGAAGAGGTCATCTGGGCAGGAGTTAAATCATGATTCATTCCTCCAGTTACATCTGAAGGGCTAGATTGCTGATCCTCTCGCCCAAGTCCTGGTTCTAGCTTTATAGCAGATGCTGCCATTGGCAAATGATGTTGCAACACACTACTCGAATTATTCAATATACTGCCCATTGAATTACTACACATTGGTACACTCATTAATGTATTACTTGAACTAACTTGTTGAGAATTTTCCTCTTTCATTGGCATGTTCAGAGATAATGACATGTTTAACATACCATCATTACTTGTTTCTATTTCTTCTTTAATAACCACTTTCATCATTGCAGCTATTCCAGTACTTGCAACATCATCGAGATTTTTCACAGACGATGAAACAACACTATTTGGATCTCTCTTACTAATATCTGGAGTATGTTCTGATACATCTCTTCTTGTCAAACGAAGAGCATCCTCTTCAAGTTTGGTGTTCATATGACCATCTAACTTAGGTTTCTCTATTTTAATTTCTTCATTTTGCACAATTGCTGATTGAGGGGGGAAACTAGTTTGACTAGAAAGTTTAACAATCTCTCTATCCAATCCACTTTTCAAATCACCAGAAACTCCTAAAATTTCCTCTGGCATTTTCTTGCTGCTTATATTATCTTCCAATACACCTAAACTTGCAATGGGAACTCTTATTCCACTAGGAGTGGAAGAGCCCGAAACACAATTTACGGTAGTTTGTCCACTTACCAAACAAGGTATATTAGTCAGGTCTACATTTGCTGCCTTAGTTGTAACTGCTGCAATACCACCTACAATTACCATTCCTCCAGCTGCAATTGGTAATGACGTGGTAGAAGAAACAGTAGTACTTGTTGATGTTACTGTAGACACAACACTATTTGCTATAGCTGGAACTGCCACAATAGTTCCACTGGATTCTATTTTCTCATTTGGCACAGTAGAGGGGGTTTCTGTTTGTAACACAGTCATACCAGAATTATCTACAGAATTACTGACTACAGAAGCAGCAACTTCAGGAGCTTCTGTTTCTTGATCATTGTTTTCTCCATCATCCAACATGGATCCACTATCTGTAGTTAAACTTTCTGCTGGACTCTGAAAACAAAAAGTTTGTTTCATTCAAAAAGTGAAAGGATAAATTTCATACTTTATAATACTTTCTAAACAATTCTACAATAAGCAAATCATTAATAATTCACAATAAGCAATTAAGACAAATTTTTGAACTGTGTTAAAATGAGTAATTGTGTAACAACTCCATAATTTGTAAAAGAGTTTCAGCATAATGTCCTAATGTTTTATCAATATCAATACATTTTATCAACAAAATGTAATAATGTTTTATCAATAAAACAAATAATTTAAGTTGGAAAGTAATCCTATTTACTTCATAAGTATAACCACATTAATATATATGTTTTAAAACTAGTGGTGCTAAAACAGCAAATTCAGTCACGCACTTAGTAATGGTTAGGAAATACTATTTATTCTGCATTTTCTCTCTGAATCTAGGTCATTTTCTTTTTTTAAAACTCAAAACAAATTGTAGAACTTTAGTTGCGAGCTCCTCAATCTGTGGTCAGCAGACTCACAAGGCTTTCCCCAACAATACACATACTTAAAAGACAAGGGACAAACAACCATGCTCACAGCGGGACTCGAACCCACGAAACTTCAGACCGACGCGCTGAGTCGGCACAATTCGGCCATTCAGGTCGGCAACAATTCTAACTGCGTTTCGTACAGATAAATTAGGTCTCAACAATGAGACGTAATTCACAGAACTGCAGCTGCCTCGCGGGCGGAATGTCATTGACGCATTCCAATCCGATATTTCCTGAAGACTACCAATTTTTCTTTTATATTACATTTAAATCGTATTTTAAGAGAGAAAACCTAATTGGGCTAATTTCAATTAAGGTTTGCGGATTGATTGAATGAAAATACATCAATACATTGAGAATGCAAATACATCCCTCCCAACACGAACAAAAATATGGATAATCAATAATAAATCAATTAAATGTTGATGAATTTCTAAATGACGCCAAATTACATCAAAAAAATAATTTCCGAAAAATTGAATCTGACATTATTTCAAGGTCTGTTCTTGATAAACCCATTTCAATAAGAAAAAAAATGTTAATCTTCGTAACTGGAGTTGTAGGATGACGCCTAAAAATTTTATAATTTTTGCAAAAATAGAATCCACGAACATGAGACTTGCACCATTCTCTGAAGCATTCTATATGGTATCCGAGGTCAAAATTAATCAAAATTGTAGGTTCCGGTTCTTATTCGTAGAAGAAAAAAAATGTTGAAACAAAATTAAAATTTGCCCATTCCGCAAAATTACGCGAAAAATATTAAAATTTTCGAAAAAGTGTACACGACCTTATTTCAAAATCTTTAAGGAACATATTTCATTACGGGAAAAATATCTATCTTTAATATTTTCGTTGTAGGAAGACTCCGAAAAAAAAGTTAACCCTTTTGCAATTTTGGAAAAATCTGAGTTTTCAACGAACCTGAGACCCGCACCATTCTCTTTAACGTCCTTCACAGTATAAAAAAAACGGAGTCTTTTTTTTTTTTTTTTTTTTTTTTTTTTAAATGTGGATGTCCCAGGGGCTTCATGTGAAGTACTTCACAAAATTAAAATATCGGTTTGAAATTCAAGGTGCCGCGACATCAGCCAGATCAATAGGAGAATGTCAATTTTGGAGAAAATCGGCTGAACAGTTTGGCCACTAGCGTTGTTCAACGACGTTTTGCGGGCAATCTTTTTTTTATTTTTTTAATCAATGACCCACAATACATAGATTTTGTATTTTGGGTACACCATTTGTCAGAGTATTTTATTTTCTAAATTTAGCACTGGATTTATCCACTTTTTCCTTACCAAGGTCCGGGATTAAGAGGTTTTTCCCGCAGCATTACATAACTTTTTCTTTACTGGGTAAGCAGTAGCGAAAAAGTGAAACTCGACTCTTTAAAAACAGTAGTGTACATTTTTTAAAAAGAACGATTACTTTTCGTGTAATTTCTGCTGAAAATTAATTCAAATTATAAAGAAAAATATTTTCTGAAAATCCGCTATAAATGTCTTCAATCCCCCCCCCAAGGATAGAACAATAGACGCTTAAAAGTTGTTGGTACTCACTGGATTTTAAAACGTTGTAAATTTAGAGACGATGCGAGAAATAACGTTCTGTTATTGTCCCACTAGTTTTATCTTTTTTATCGGCAAAGCCATACGTGTTATGTTGCGTTATTTGTTTGATAACTTCAGATAAAAATTATATTTGTTACCGAATATAAAAATACAGCATAGTGGAATTTCCCGAACAAGGAAACAATGACATTTAGATGGTTCGCAAGAATGTTAAATAAAAACGAATAAATTTGATATAAATTAATTTAAAAAATGCATTCCTAGTTATTATTACATGTGTGGTCGTTGTGCTCTTGCTTCTTACTATTTTTTCATTTAACACCTCTATTTTGTGAACTTCACTGTTAAAAAGTAACAATGTCCACCTGAAACATTTTTCAATTATAAATTTTGGAATTAACATTATGCTTCCATTTACTCGCATGATATTCCGTTTTGTCATGGTACCTATTATTAGGAGTAAAGTTATATTGTGAGAAATTCCGTAAATTTGCACCTCAGAATTGCCTGTTAGCAAGCTCCACGCCTGGACATAATAGAGCAGAGCGTAGTGGCGCAAGAGTATAAGAAACCTTTCAGGTACTTCTTTTTTGGTTTTTAACATACTCGTACATACGCGTTTGTTTGTATTTTTTTTGTTTTTTTGGTCTACTTTTCTTTTGTTGTTACTTCTCAGATATGTTGTTAACGCAAACCAGTTTATTCATTAATTTAGATGTAAGAAATACATTTTGCTTTGTTGCATTCACGTAAGTGTAGTAGTTTGCAAGTTACAGCTCTACAATGCTACTTGAAGGATCTGCATGCCTGTCGTGGGCATGTGTAACTTATCGAGGTTATGACAATGCAAGCGCATCGCAACCCTGCACTCGACCTACTCATAGCGCCGGATTTCGTGTGAATTGAAAATGTTTAACAAATTCTATTATCGGAATGAGAAAGTTTTTCGCTGAGCTTTTGGAGAGAGCCACCGAAGACACCTCAAATATAGCTCCCGTTGCCGAAGTGAACGTCGTATTAATGATTGCCACTAGCCTTGATGATTGCCATTAACCTTTAGGATTTTCGAAACATCTATGAACTTATTTTGATTTATTGATTTATTTGGTAAAAAGAACGGCAAAAGCTGTATGTGACGAATGGGGAAGAAAATCAACTGCACACGTATCCTTGAGTTCCAAAACACCGTCCTAACATTTGAACTATAAATAGTTGAAAAATGACAAGTTAAATTGATAAATTAATAAAATTAAAAAAAACAGATTAACAACATTTGTAGAAACTAGACATTTTCGTTCCCGATTTATAGAAAACATAATTGCTTCGACAAACGAACTCCAAATTTGATCCTCTGTATTGCCAATAAAATAGAAACTCTCACACAGTTCTACTCCTTCCACTACCACCACTACAAGTAAAAGGAGAGTTTAACAAAACGTGCGCTTAGTGAACTTACATTTATGTCCAGGAGCAAAACAAGGGGCCATCTCAGCATTTGCTCAATGGATTAGGGAAACTGGACAAAAAGCTGATCGAGATGGGAGACCCGGAAGCTGAAGTACCTTTCTTGTTAGGGCACGTTTAGTATTTTTTTAAATAATACAAAACAAATGTAAATTCATGCATTTTATAACAATGTTTGTTTTAATAAATGTTATTATTTTTCTTTTTGATGTTACGTATAGTCCCTAATTGTATAAAAACAGTTATGCAGCAGAAAATATTTTACATTTAACTTAAATTCATGTGCCGCTTTAATTGTTTAATGTCATCTGGCAACGCGTCGTAAAGTAACGTACATGTATTGTAGGTGGATTTCTTGTAGTGAGAAGTTGATACTAACAGTCGATGAATGTAATTACTACGACCTGTGCGTAATTATAAATATTAGTATTGTTTGAAAATATGTTCTCACCGTTAAGGAAGTCACTTTTGACAAAAATTAGATTCGTAAATAAATAAGCACGGCAATGGTCAGATTCCCAGCTAAATGAAGAGACGCTTGCAGGAATCAGGTGGATGGTATTTTTTCAGTTCAAATAATTTTCCTTTGCAATCTAAAGGTCTGACAGGATGAGCTTCCCCACAATATTATGACATATCTTAAGCGGGAATGTACATTTGCAAAATACACGCAACAAGCTGCATGATGGCTGACAGAATTTGAAAGAATCCCGAATACGTAACACAATTAACTTAATTTAGTATTTAATTCTGTTATATGTACATTCAATGTGTGGTCTGATTGAATTGAGATACCTAGATTTTTTTAAATTTCAACATCAGCTAACTGAACATAGTTTATTTTCAATAGAGAGTGGGATTGCCGATTTGAAATCCAAAAATACATTGAAACCGTTTTTCCTTCGTTAACTATTAATTTATTACGAAACCAATTTGGAACTTCCGAAATCGTACTATTTATTGTTTCTTTTATGCAAAGAACATTCGTGTCATCGGCAAACAGAACAGTTCTTCCGTTTTTAATGAAGGAGGGCTTATCGTTTACATATAACAGAAAGAGGACCTACGATCGATCCTTGCGGGACCCCATGCTCAATCGGTAGAGAATTGAAAATATAAGTAAATAATGTCCTTGTGCCAGTGCGGTATTTCTAATCTTTGACATCGATGCTTAAGGTACGAGGTTATCCAGTCTAGGGCAAAACCACGCATTTCATATGAAGGTAATTTTGAGAGCAGATTGTTATGGCCAATAACGTCAAAAGCTTTCGAAAGATCTAAAAATATTCTAATGGGTCCTTCATTTTGGTTCACCCATGAAGCAACATCTTTAAGAAAAAAATGGCAGTTTCCCTAGATTTTGATTTTCTAAAATGGTGTTGTGAGACTGAAAACGCTTCCTTTTTTCTGAGGAAAAGTTTGCATTATGAAGTAGAAAAGCCTGTCTAATATTTTTGAGAAAACTGACAAAACAGCCGGTAATTTTTAATTCCATTTTGGTTCCCTTTTTAAAAAAATGGCTTAATTTGTGCTGTTCTGAAATTATTTGGAAATATTCCTGTGCATCAAGAAGATTAAAAATGTAAGTTAACGGATGTATAAACGCAGATGCGAAATTTTAAAAAAACTAGGGAAATTCATCCAAACGAAATATGTATTTATTTTTTAGTTAACTGGGTATTCTCAGGATTTTGATAGAAGTAGTTTCGGAAAGAAACGTCGTGTCGAAATTTTTTTGGGAAGCGTATGATGTTGAATTTCGTTGTCCCTTCGTGAGATCAGCCGCAATTCTGGAAAAGTGTTGGTGGAAGAGATTTGCAACTTTTTACGGATCACTGGCTTCTCTTTTATTATCCTTTAAAATAACATTCTCTGCTAAGTCTCGAGATGATGTGGTCTCATGTTTTACAATATTCCACATTGCTTTAGTTTTGTTACTAGCGTTCGAAATATCCTGATTATTTTTCATTTTTTTTGCCTGAACTATTACTTTTCTTACAATTCTTTTGTATTCTGGGAAGTAGACATGGAAACCGGGTGATACGTTCTGATGTTTAGAAATAAAGTAAAGAGTACGTTTGTTTTTACATGATGTTCTAGTTGCTTGTGTGATCCAGGTATTACTTTGCCGTGAAATGTTTAATTTCCTTTTTTTTTTAAAGGAAAGCACGTGTTAAAGTGAAATGAAAGCTTTGAAAAAATAAATTATATTTTTCATTTGTGCCAATAGCGTTAAAATCTACGTCCCATGATTCCTTCAGCAAGTAGTCCGTAAATAATTTTATGTTAGCTTCAGTGAATGCTCTGCACATGCGTGTATTATTCATGTTATTAATAACTAGAAGAATCCGACAGACGTTGTGCCCTTTATCTCCCTCTCTCCCCCTCCCTCCCATAGACATCGAGTGGCAGATTCTGCACGTCTCTGAGCAGGTGGGTAAATATCGAGAAGTGTCGGACAAGCAAAAATGTAATAGAATGTTCAAAAAGATCTCCTCCTGCAGATTACGGTGAGAATTTTTTTGAGGTCTTTGACCTCAAAATTTTGGTTTTCAATGCCATAGAACGCTTCGTTTAGGAGTTATTTAACGATACGGAGGCAAAAATCTTGCAGTGTTTTGCGGGTTGCATGACACGAATATTTAATTTTGTTCTTTGTTCCTTCCCTCCCGATATTTTAATAGTTAGTCTGCAATCGATGAATCCAACAATTCAGAGACAATTGAAATTGGTCCACCAAATGTTTTCAATCCTCATAAAATCGGGTTCTGCTGTACGAGTATTTATCCCTTTTAATCGTATATTTTTTTGAATCAAATTTCTTATGACGTGATATCCAGTTGAAATTATATGCACCAAATAAATTCTTCTCGGTGTTCCCCAATTAATTTAGCCCCCTTTATATTTCGCAGGCTATAATAAAGGGCAACATCAATTCCCAAGAATAAAAAAAATAATACGTTTAGGAGTCAAAAATATGACCCTTTATTGAACAAAATGCTTACACAGATATTATTCAAAGTAATGTCCATCGCTGGCCACAACTTTTTCCCATCTTTCCGGCAGTGTGCGAATGCCGCGTCGAAAAAATTGTTTATCTTTGGAGGCGATCCACGAATCAATCCACTTTTTGACATCTTCAAAAGATCGTTGAAGAAGTGTTGCTCAGCCAGGTCGTGGGCCATTGATCGGAACAAGTGATAATCAGAGGGAGCAACGTCTGGAGAATACGGCGGGTGGGGTAGGACGTCCCATTTCAACGTTTCCAGGTACGTTTTGACCACTCTTGCAACGTGGGGCCTAGCATTGTCATGCAGCAAAATCACCTTATCGTGCCTCTCGCTGTATTGCAGGCGTTTGTCTTTCAATGCTCGGATCAAACGCATTAATTGCGTTCGATATCGATCACCTGTGATTGTTTCACTTGGTTTTAAAAGCTCATGGTACACGACGCCGAGCTGGTCCCACCAAATGCAGGGCATGATCTTGGACCCATGAATGTTCGGTTTGGCCGTCGACGTGGAAGCATGGCCGGGATACCCCCATGATTTTTTTCCGTTTAGGGTTATCGTAATGAACCCATTTTTCGTCCCCGGTCACAACACGATGCAGAAAACCCTTCCGTTTTTGCCTCTGAAGCAACTGTTCACAAACACTCAAACGCCTTTCAATGTCTCTGGTTTCAACTCATATGGGACCCAAGTTCATTCTTTCTGAATCATACCCATGGCTTTGAGACGTTTTGAAATGGCTTGCTGTGTCACCCCCAATGATCGTGCCAGTTCTTCTTGAGTTTGACGCGAGTCTTCACTCAGCAATGCCTCCAATTCTGCATCCTCAAAAACTTTCACTCTTCCGCCACTATGCCGGTCTTCCACGTTAAAGTCACCATTCCTGAAGCGTTGAAACCACTCGCGACACGTTCTCTCACTAATACAGTCCTCACCATAAGTACTGGAGAGCATTCGATGAGACTCAGCCGCATATTGAAACAAAAAAAACAGAGCCTCCCGCAAATGACGAGAAATCGGCTCGTACACTGACATTTTCAATCGCGAACAACGTTACTTTGCACACACAAATCCACTAATGTTTGAATGGGGTTATGTTGCCGAAGCTCACAGCTAACTGCCTGACGTCTGCGATCTGTTTATCGCGACCGTTACTTACCACTGTAGCCAAATATTGAAAAACGGCGGAAGCAAAGTTGTACACCGTACTAATTAACTGTTAGTGTAAATTTTTTAAAGAAAATCTTGGTTGAGGAACTTATACCTGTTATCGAAATTTTATATCTATCTTTTGTATAACCTCTAATGCCACGTCCGTTACTAGTTTAGGGGTGACTGAACTATCAAATATTATTCACTGATTAAGCATTACACAGTATGAACTTGGCATATTTAAAAAAAGTAAATGAAACTTTCCATGTTCTCAGGTACAATATCCTTTGTCTTTTGGTGCTCGGTAATCATTCAGTAGTGTAATCAGTATGTTATGTTAATAACATGTTAGTGGATATTAACAACATACTGATACTATAATTCAAAGAAGTGAAAATTTAAATATTTTTGGCGAATGAAAACTTAAAAAACAACAACTTCAGAACAGCCAAATACACGTAGTTATCAGTGGTGTTTCCACAATTTTAAATAGTCAATATTTTCAACAAAAAATGTACAACCAAAAACTGTCCACTTGTACAGTAATTTTCCTATCTATTACGCTGTCAATGTTTTGCGTAAAGTGATAAGTCTGATTTATCTTGGCAATGAAGGGCAGTCATATCCCACCTCCACAGAATAAAATCACAGAATCAACACATCAACTGAAATTGTTACAATACATTCATAATATAATACGTGTGAACTTCTCCCAAGATAACAATTCAGTGATCTTACATCTGCTCTATCATTCCTCTTCCTTTTAAACAGAGATATTTCTTTATCTTCTTCATTTTCCATTTCCACTTGGGCTCGTTTGCGACCTTTTGTAGGCGTGTCTGGTTTTGACTAGAACAAAGAAAAATTCAGAATTAGCAAGTCTCAATATGCATGAAATCTGCAGATGCATCTTCAATGTAATTTATTCATCATCCACACACAACAAATGGGGCAAGTGCCGAGGATTGTAGGTGAAGTTGGAAAAAGTCTATTCTGAAGTATTACTTTGCTTTCAGAACTACCGAGACATGTGGATCTCGACTCTCTAACTGCCCCATAGCAACGCACATGCGCCGCAAATGGTTGATGAAACCATTGGACATTCAGTCCACATCAAATATTGAAACAGGAATTAAAGCCCCATGCAACGTTTTCTGTCTACGTTCTAGAATTTGCTCATATACAAAGAAGCTTACAAAAAATTGATTTTGTTCATTAGCTTCCTTGTTAGATTAAGTAAGGTAAAACATACAGATCAATAAAATATTTGCAAATTGTCAAACAAATTCGAACACACTTAAGCGAACATCTACGTAACACTGCTTCCTTCCAGTCACATTTCTTGTTAACAACTTGTACACACTATACTAACCCTATAATCATGCACACAACATCAACACAAGCTAAGACATACTTTATAAATTGCCTACATTAATTTTAAACGAGACAAACTGATAAGACTACATAAATTCAGTTTGTCAATGCTAACTAAAACAAATAAAATTTTCAACCACAATTTGACAAAACATTTTAGGGTAAACTTTACTGACAGACCGGCGACAGGGGAAACGGAAGTTGTGGCTAAACAGTACACTGCACTACCAGAAGAAGCCACAACACAGCAACACTTTACCTTCTTTTTGTTCTTGTCACTGGGAGAGGATGCATTACTAGCGGGGGACTTGCACGACTTTTTGTCCATCTCACTCTCGGGAGTGTCGGTACCACTGCCACGCTTCGGGCGGTTCCGGGCAGTCTGTAGAGCAAACAACTTTACAGCAAGCAACAGCCGGGCACAAAATTGCCACATCTGGCAAGCTAATCTTCTATAAATAAGAACTAAAACAGCATTTTTGAGCAACAACCACATGCACAGCAGCTGCTTATTATAGCTCCTACACGTGTGTTTGTGACTCACGCTGTTTCAACATTTATAGAGGTACAAATGATATATAGCCGTCAGCTTGGTTGTATCTGTACTTGTATAGCAAGATAAACATATAGCTAGATGACTGATTAGGAAATATACCCCACTGAAATCGTTCAAAAGGGTATAAAAATAAATTGCCTAAAAATTATATACTGAAACAAATTTTATCTCAACTCCCTCATCTCATTAGGAAGTATAAAATAAGCCTTATTGCATTGTATTTTTTCAATAAAATCTTCAATTTCTTTTAATAAATAAAGCAATCAAAAAATAATAAACGATCGATAGCCATCGATTGGTAACAAAGTTAATTGATGCTGAGATAATTCGTTGTAAACTTTGCGTAATATATCTTGAACGATTATCGTTTAGTAAAATTCTTAGTAGCTTGTACAATGAACGTAAAATTGTGATTTAAATGTGCATTTCCCTTGTTTTACCAAATGTACTGAACAATTGCCAGTCAAATGCAACATGTAAATTAAAATTTTAAATATCTAACAGTATACTACACATCTTCCGTTGAGCACACTTAGCACTTCCCAAAGAATAAGTTATTTTCATGAATTTAAAAAGGTAGGTATTACACGTTCATTGGAGATGGACCAACGAGGTACAACAGCAAAACCAACAATTGCTCAAGGTAAGAGAGATTAATTAGGCAAAAACATTTGGCATGGCCCATCACTTCGTACTACACAGATAAATAACCACACACATCACATGCCTGCAAGTAGCGCAAATTCCAGGATGACCGAGAATGCACAAAATTAACGCAGTGCCAGTCTCCTTCGAAAACTGGGCCGGCGTTATTTCCTCAGATCTTCGGTCCCGTAACAGTTACAAAATTCCCAATGGTTTAATGTTAACTGTCGTTCTAGATAGTAGACATGTGATCCACTTGAATCTCTCCTGATGAATGAGCTTCTCTGGGCAATAATGTCGCACATGGTTATCTTTGGTCCGCAAACAAAAGTCAGGTTTTCCGGCAAACATTTGGGTTCTGGTGTCGTACAACACTGGATATATTGGGAACGTTCTTGACCATATCACCGGTCAAATAACGCGTGTTCAAAGCCTTCTTGGAAGCCTCCCTCAGGGCCATAGACTCTGCCTCGGTGGACAAGGTTACCGTCTGTTGTTTCATTTCCAGGGCAAGTCTCCGCTATTCATCATTAAGCTAAGTAGATCTCATATTGTCCAAGCGGAATCCACAAATCCAATCAATCCTTCACTCCCGGATCCGATATCAGATTCCGAACCCAGAGGTACAGAAAAGGCAAAGTACCAGTTTCGTTCCCTGTCAGTGGTTCTTCTCCAAAGTGTCATTGACAGGTTAACATGCTCACGGCAAGCAATGAAGAATGTGGTCGCGTCGCGACTAAGACATTAAATATTACTGTTGCCTCTAAGGAAGTAAAATGGACGATTTCGAACAGCACTTCATGCTAGATCGACGTAAATACAAACTTACTATCAGACATTTCAAAGCAATCCAAAATAAGCATGACGTACCCCTTCGGGAAAGAGAAACGTCGGGCTCCACACACATGTGGCGTGACCCAGTCCCAGACCTAGAAGGAATTTCGCTGGAACCTGTACTCCAGCTGTGCTGAAAATGGCGTTATCATTAAGCCATTCCAAAATTCGCACCAAAAACAAAAATTCGCTCAAAAAATATTAGAGCAGTTAAAAGACGTTATAAATTTTAGTTTCTGGCAATTCGAGAAATCGATACGGTGGCCCATTGGTTAATAATATTGTGCTATCTACGTCAGATCTTGTTTCCACCTTTAAAAGCTGTTCTCACTGAGCCTCCGGCCGAAATGTTTCTACCAACAGCGATCAGCTTGCTTCAGGTCATGAAGGGCCTTCTTCTTTCTGCCCAAGAGCCTCTGCTAATGTCTTCACACATCCTCCCATCTCTCCCATATTACGGGGCGGTGCACGTCCTCTAATGACCCTTGGTGACGTCTCTTGCATTCCTCCTGACTGATTCGTTATTTCCTTATTTGTTCCTCAGAACAAAGCTGCATCCGATAGTAGTTTTGTCACTCGGTCGATCGACTAGGTTCACTGTTATGTTCCTCAAGATGGAGACACGTTCATCCGCCATCAGCGACATTCACTCGTCCTTGTTGAGAACAGAAACGACTATATCAACTATACCAGCAAGAAATTCTTACCCTTCGTGCCTCCCTCGTTGCCCCGTGCGTCTACTATCGCTCCTACCGATCTACGCCACTGCTGTTGGATTTCAGACGCACATCATCTGATTTCGCAGGTTTTGTCGTTTTAGTGGACATGCAGCAACCCTATCGAAATTGGGACACTTTTCTGCATTTTTAGAAAAGTCAACTTCGATGAACAGGTCACATTTATCTGAGTTAATAACTGAAGATATCACACGTCGGTCGGAGTAACACTCCTCGTAATAATACTGCCACTGCGTTGAGGAACTATATGTTGCATGATAACCTTGAGTTCTTCACAAACAGATTAAAAATCCTTTTCATTGCTCGATACACCCGCCAAATCTCCTTCACACCGCGAAGGTAGAACTTCCCGGAACTTCACGAACTGTCCAGACAGATCGCATACATTTTCAAAATTATTTAATCTGGGAACTTGACATCCACGCCTCGAGAGAGATAGGGAGGATATGCTGGTCGAAAGAACACGCAGTTTATCTTCTGATGGTCGTCGAGGATACAGCTTCGTCCAGAATGGTGCGAGGCCCTACTGTAGCAGGAGATACATGTCCATCTTTATGAGACTGCGGTCCTTCTGCTCCGCTACGGCGTTCTTTTGCGTTTGGGATATTGGAACGACGCATTGTTCCGGCGCATCCCCAGCATCTCCTTGAAACGGCTTTCGTTGAGTGTGTTAACTCTGTCCGACGAATCTCGTATCGCCTGAGCACATAATCGACGACTGTCACCAATAAATGCGCGTTTCCGTTTCCGGGGACTTCGTAGACGTCGAGAGGTCAGCTCTCCTGGTCCTCTTGTCATTCTTCGGAAATGATTCTGCACTAACTTCCCCTGGAGAGAAGACCTGCACTAGAGTTCGACTTCGGAATAGGCGTCGATTCCTCCATTCTTCCGTGCATCTCAGAGACACTTAACTTTGAAGTGTACAAATCGAATGTACTACACCACATAGGACCTCTTCTGGGAGGATTTGATGGTCAGTTTCAGCCACTCCAGATCAGGTTCTCAACTTTTCGGCATAGTTCAAGTCGTTCCATCGCTCGCCGAGCAACGTTTCTTCCCCGGGTCCTAAACTCACGTAGATGTTTTGTCAAAAAACAACAACCACACAATGGCCCTAAATTTACATTTTCCCCTTTAGAAAACGTTTGCACACGTCTGGCACGTACAAAGTGATTCGTAGGTCGTGGGTCTTGTTGCGACCATAGACGCATACGGTACGAGGCACTCATATTGGTATTACAAACTAGTGGAGACACACATTCTTTCTCGCATTATTTCTAACCGATCCGCTGTATTAACGTACTTCATGAACCTACTAGTGTTTTCATCCAAATATTTCGCACCGAGACGAACTGAAGTCCGAGTTAACTATCAGGCGCCTTACCACTACACTATGCAGCCGTTCTGACTTGTGCACTCGGGTCATCGCTTAAAAGTATAATAGTCTCAACCCAGTATTTACAACACCCAATTTTCGAAAATTCAGTGAGAAACGAAAACGAGACCCGCGCCATATTTTATATCGTCCCTTCTTTTATACATGGAAACAATTTAATGAAAAAATTGGAGTTTCTGAGAAAATTTTACTCTTCATAATTTACGTTAATTTCAACCAGAAATTAAACGAATGCCACTAGTTGTTTTAAAATAATTCTACATATCCTTTTTAAAAGAGCTATTTTTTTATTATATTTTTTTAGAACAGATCTTGTTTCACGCAATCTCTATCTTCAAGTTTGTGATTTATCATGTTAACTTATTGCAATTTTCGATAATACATTCGCCGATAATGCGACTAGTGCCATTTTTGCGGTCCTTTGATACATAAAAAAAGGACATTTCAAAAATGGGATTTTTTAAATAATAGTCTATAATTCACCTAAATTATGTGAAAACTACTTATATTTTCGAAAACTTGCACATGACCTTAGTTCAAGATCTATCTTTAAAGAATAGATTTCATTTGCGAAAGAAATCTATCTTCAATATTGTAGTTGTAGGAAGATGCCGAAAAATTTCACTTCTGAAATTTTTGAAACATTCGTGATTTCAACGTAAACGAGACCTGCACCATTCTCTTTAGCGATCCTTACGCTATCCGCGAACAAGTTTAATAAAGTTTCATGTCATTTTTGAGACAGTTTTGAAAATATTGAGGCTTCATTTAAAGTACCCTCAAAAATAAAAATATCTGCTTCAAATTCCTAATTCGTTAAGATCGATCTGGAAATATCGATTTTGGAGAAAATCAGCTGAATGGTTTAGGCGCTAGCGTTAACAACAGACGGCTAGGCAGACGGAGGCCAGAGAATCGATTGTTTTGTATCAAGGACCCACGAAACGGATTCTGACTACATATGTTGGGGGAAGTAATTTACTACATATGGGAACATGATTTATCCGCTTTCTCGTTACAAGGGCCCAACAATAAGTTTTCTGACGCACGATTACAATACTTTCTCTTCTTACGACGTACGGGCAAGAAAGTAAAATACACACGAGCTCAATTAATAAATTGAAATTTTGTGTGTGTTAAATATTTTTAGTGATTTTGTGAAGGGTTAGGGTCCATATATTTTGGCAGACGAATTCTTGAAACATTAAATAAATTCCTAATCGTGCAACGTGCTCGGGGATTGTTGTCTCCATCATCGGGCTGTAAAACTGAATTTCAAAGTTTACAGTACAAAATTTAAAATTTACAATACAATATTAAAATGGAGAAATTATAACAGGAAAGATCTTGATATTATATTGTAAATAATTTTAAATTTTGTACTATATAATTTCAAAATTTAATTATACAACCTGATGATGGGGACAACAATCCCCGAAACCGTTGCACGATTATGAAGTTGTTACAAGGATTCGTCTGTCAAGAAATATGGACCCTAACCCTTCACAAAATCACAATTAAGACAAACCAAAGAGTGGAGATGAGATAAATATTTTTTTTTTAAATTAAGTAATGTCTTTTTTTTTGTAAATTGGTTTATGAACTGCAATGAAGACCGTAATGACGCATAAAAATTATGTTTTTTTCTTTTCTTTCTCTCTTACAAGTATCTTAATTTTTCCGCCAAAAATAAACGGAGGTCGTTATAGTTCAGTAACAATAAATTCACGAAAGATGACGATTAATAGACACTGCTGACTGTAGTCACGAATACTATTTTGTTTTCTCTACTACCAGTATATGATTAGAGAGAATGTTACGAACTGCTTCAAACAAATCTACGTCGAGATTTTGATGGAAATACATTTCTTAAGGGCACATGCGAGCGAATAACCTTTTTTTAATGTCTGCTTGTCCTTCTGTGACCAACGAAGGTTGGGGTGTGGCAAAATTCGAGGCCAAGTTACTGTGAAGTGCATATTTAATTTTAGCGAGTCTTTAACATGACGCCCCTTGAGCATTTTCAAGATTTTCTCAAAATTGGCTCCTAATTCTATAACTTTTTGTCTCCAATCGAGCTAAGTTCGTTTATAAAAGAGGCACAAGAGCGATTGTCTTTAATACCTTAAACTGCGAATATTAAACTTGAATATTTTTCGAATCGGTCTCAAACGCTCAGTATTCAAAGTTAGAGATTCTTTCACAATGCGATCTATTCCATATCATTAGATCTTTAAATCATTTCCCGTACTTTTTGTTTCAAAATATTGCTAGTTTTCGCGTAATTCTGAGTACAATTGGGACAATGATTACACAAATTTGATAGGACATGTTTTAGAAAAAATAAAGAAAGACTGGGAGCTCCGAAAGTGTATTTCATTCAAAATCACGAAATCCATTTTTTGCATCACACATTGGGTACAAACGATTTCGTTCACCTTCACCTTCGTAACAATTGTATCATATATAAGAATGCAATGCTTGATTCCATTGCTCAGTCGGCTTAGAGTATCTGTCTGGTTATCGAAGTACCTAGGCTCCGATCTCGATGGAATCGCAATTACCCAACACTCTCTCTATACTATGTACAAACTAGTTTTCGAGAAAGTAAAGGAGGTGGTGTATGAAAATGTTGAGTGAGAATTCTGTAGTAGTTTCTGAGAAAGCTGGTAGCAGAATTAAACACTGATTTCTCGATAGTAGTCACGAGGCAGGGTTATATTACATTTTCTGGCACGTATTTACTTAAACAGGACTTACTATTTTTTGTCCAAGTGGTGTATAATCATATTTTATCTATTCCACGGGCATCCCATTGACTCTTGCCATTTAAAAAAACCTGTTCGAAGTTTTGTTCCTTATTTGAGTGTTCTACCGTACTAGTCAGAATTGTATTGTCAGGTAAATTCATGGCTTAAAAAAATTTTCGAACTACCCATCATTCTTCTACTACTGAACATTAAAGATATACATTGGATTATAGCTCGACAACTTAGAAAAAACTTGGACTGCGCATGCGCGAAAAGTGAAGGAGGGGAAGGTTCCTTCTTTTAGAGAGACAACTTCTCCGCCTCAGGAGCCACTGCCGCCACCGCGTCGGCCTGGGCTATCTCTGTTTATCCTGCCATGTCGAACTGCTTTTACGCGTGAGAAGTGCTGTGTTGAGAGAAATTAAATTCATTCTGTTCTCCTCACATACGAGTACGTTGGCCACACAGGACTCTTGTTTTGGATTTTTTCTCGCTCAGAAGGGAGTCAGTTTGTGAGCGCTTCCTGCTGTGCGTAGGTGTAGATTTCCGCTTTGTTGCTTTGCGGCGTTTTTGAGTTTTTACATTTCTGTTGATATCGCTTCGACTTCAACATTTGAATGTGTATCAGGGCGACCGTTGACAGGCCAGGCCCGTGAGATAGTTTATAGGGCGACAAAGTACTTTCGGCATACGAACATCGCATACAATATCACAAATGCGAAATGTAAAAATTTCCATCGATGTGGCAGATATTTCGGAATCAACTGTGAAGAAAATTGTGAAAGAAGGTCAGGAAAACCAAGCAAGGGTCGACGAGCGATGACTCTCTTGAGTAAACGAGTATTACAGCAATGTCGCCGTCAAGAGTAGCGTGAGAACGAAGCGGGAGAACAAAGCGTGAACACGAAGTTGCAAGAGCGAATCAGTTATCGTTGCAGGCGGTCCTTGTGCTTGAGCTTCCGCTCGGGAGTAGTGGAGGCGGCTTCGCCACGCCTCCTGAGGTAAGCGACGCCATGATGGTTTTTAGCTATAATGCTTGAGTTTAAGGCTAAATGCACCGAAAAATACTTGTAGGAAAATTCAACAGATCGCAGCACTATCACAGGGGAATTTACTTCACTGATTACGTCTGAACCAATGGTCCGATTTTTGATCTGTAAATGGCATTTGACGCCTTTTTAAAATATAATTCACGCTACGATGACATTTTTCCAAAAATCTAGCAAAAACGCGAATTTGAAATTAGTTCTCCAACTTTCAAGAACAAATTAAAAAATGTGGGCTTATAGCGCGATGGCGACATGCTTCCTGAAACCAACACCGTGACAATCATACAAATCGGACGAATAGGAGCGTCGTAAAGAGAAATTTATGAAAACACCTCCCTCCCCCTTCCCCTTCTGCGCCGTTGCCCCATCCGCCCGACTGTTGTGGGCCATCTGTCGGCACGGCGACACGGCCAGGCCAGGCGGCGTGGGCCAGCCTCGGCGGAGCAGGAGGGACTTGCGGGATTCGCAAGCCAGACAGTCGGTTTATGCGTTCGTCACTTTGCACCTCAATCTTTTTTTCCAGATATATCAAACTAGAGATGCTATACTACTATCTTTTTCACATAGTTCCGTCTTCCTTCGAATACTATCTTAAAATTGTTTGAGGCATTACTCAAAATATCGTGTCTGATTTGGAACTGGTTTTAAAAAAGTGAACTAATTGTGTAAATATCACCATTATTCCATCTCCCCACATCTTATTTTAGATACATTTTACTTCTAAGGTCATCTGTAATAACTCCACCTTGCTCTAAGATCTTCCGTTGTCAAATACCGGAAAAACTGAGTGGAGTATACGCACGAGCTCTTTTATCCACTCGACTTTTGATCTTAAAATGACGTTTATCTGCTTTAAAGAGTTCATCTGGTGAATCTCTTTTCCCAAGTAAAATAGCCGAATCTAATTTTAAAAATGTTTTCGTACTTTCGGACAAATTTAAAAAAATGCATGATCTGGGCTGTCCGGGTGACGACGCGTCGAAGGATGTTTTGCCGTCGTTTTGACCATCTTGTTGTGGTCTTCCTCAGGGCCTCATACCAGCCCTGAGGAAGACCACGACAAGGTGGTCGAAACGTCGGCAACACAATCTTCGACGCGGCGTCACCCGGACAGCCAAGATCATGCTCAGGACTGACGCGGAAGCCTAAGACTTCAAATTTAAAAAAGGTGGTAAAATAGCGGGCTGGCGAGCTGCATCCTGACTCCAACGCATCGAAATAAGATAGTATGAATCATGTCTTATCCCAGTTTACTTGGTAAGTTATTTTGATTTAATCTAAATATGTTATATTTGTATAATTTTGAAAGGGATAAATACTTCCTGGTGAGTCGTTTCATACAGACTACGTAAATGAATAAAGGGTAATGATGCAATTGGATAACTCCTAGATGTTTGCTTGCATTTGGAGCGTGTTTTCCCTTACATTTTCTTTGTTTTATAAAATGTGGATTTTCTAGAAAAAAGTTATCTGTAGAAATTGCAGTATGCAAAACCAGTTAACGTGACTTTTTCGTGACATATCGACCACAATGATATAAATAATATGGAACATTCAAACGAGTTTAAAAACGAAGGAAATCTTTTTCTGTGAGAATGATCTTAGATATGCTTTACGCTAACGCTTACGCGACGTAATGTAATCTACACAACTTTTCAGAGGAGATAGAAAATGAGATTTCTTTCAATGTGAATTGTTTTTGAAAATCTTAAGAAAGTATATGCTTACATCAACAACATTTTTAAAATCCTTGTTTTTTTTTTTGTTTTGTTTTTCTTCTGAGGGATGACTTTTGCAGATTGACTGAATCACACGGTATTCATGCAATTGTGTTGTTATTTGCAGAATCTCGGCTGTACCCTTTCTTTGATAATGGAGAAATATAGTGCCTTGCAAATCTGTTGGTCACTCTTTTCTTTTCCAGTTCACATTGCATAATTGTGTTAGTTTCGCCAAGATTTCTTCCCCTGTATCTTTGAATAGTTCGATTGGAATATTATCTACAGCCGAGGACTTCCCATTTTTCAGTTGTTTTGTCGCCCAATTCATTTCTTCGATCTCAGGTTCTTATTCGTAATCATCTATATTTATCCACTACTCTATTTGTAAGTCCTTATCATATAACTTCTTCGTGTATTCTTCCCATCTTTTTTGTGATCTCTTCTTTTGTTGTATTTATATTGTCGTTCTCGTTCTTAACATTCGCCATTGTTGGTTTACGCTCCGTGGTCATATTTCGGATGACCTGAAAAATTTATTAAGATCTCCATTTGTTGTTATGTTCTTCCACTTCTTCGCTTTTTTTTTTCTTGAATAAACTTTTCTTTATCTTGCCTTGGTCTGGGCTGGAATCCCCGTAGAGTTTTCTGACTTTCGTCTGGTCATTTGCTTTCTTTGCAGAGAAATATAATGTTTGAAAAGAAAGAAATATAAGGACTCCGTTATACATAATAATAATAATAATAATAATAATAGGCACGCGTTTGGAGTAAAAACCAAAGTATGTACACTATAGTATTGCTTATATCGTACTATATAATACATCGAATCTTCACTTCGATGTCTGTGTTTCCAAGATTTTGTGAAACTTCTTTATATTTCACGGAAAAAATCTTGAATTTTCTCTGAGGGTCTAATTCAGCCTGTCGATTGTGAAAACTATTGAGGAGGTTGTTGCTCCGAATGCATCGGGCGGTTGGTCTTTCATTGCCACCTGCCGCAAAGGATTAGGGCAGGGACTAGGGCACGAACGAGCCTGGACTCGCGTAAAGTGGCCGTGGGGGAGGGGGCCCGGGATTTCAAGTCCGATATGGCACTGGGACAGTGGTTCGCAAATAGACAACGTGGAGAACGCTCACACCAAGTTCACTGATCGGCTCGCTTACTCGGTTCTTTTCCTCCGCTTTACACTTCCTGCTCCACGTCCACGTGTCTACTGCGTGTCTGTTCATCCCCAAGCCACCTCATTCTTTTAGTTGGGAGCTGACTCGATTGCGAGACTGAGGAAGTTCTTGGAAGCTTCCTTCCCCCCCCCCCCCGCCTAATTTGCAACTACAAGCTGTCCCAAATACATTACGCCAAGTATCCATAGGCAAGAATTAAAACATCATACGAGAATAAGGAAAACAAATAAGCAATAAGTGGATGATATCAATGTAGATTTTTTTTATCTTCACAATATGGCCTTTTCTTACCGGGAGTACTCAAGGCTGCCCCGCCGGCTTCAAATCCTTCTTTTTTAATTGATGTCACAGTTCGAACAGATACTTTAGTATAGTTTACTACCCGAAAATTGCTGTAATGCAGCGTGTGTTGAAGAACGCCCGAATTATTTTCTTTGTCACATTTCTTAATAACGAGACGTATATTTTTCATAGCTTAACTGTGTATTGTTTGGCCTTTTCTACGAACAGAAGCCATACCGTTCTACAAAAGTCACAAACCAAATTAAAATTAATACGCTATACACTTGTGTTACGAACAAGAAGCAATCAACATGTCACTCATTGAGTTCATGTCTTCTCAGAACAAAAAACATTCTATATTAGATGAAGTGATATTGAACCTCATACAATGTTGTCAAAGCAGATATACTATTTCCTCGACTGCTCGCGTAGGCGGCAAATTGCAAAACACGTCAATATGCCGAATACTTACACTGTAGGCCTTCGCGAATTCTTTAGTTCAACCTCTTATGTACGACAGATGACTAATATTTAAATATGTGGTTTATTAAAGTTTTGGAAATATATTTATTTGTGCAATGTAATTGAATTTCCCTCACTATTCAAGAGAGATTATTGTCAAATTGCCGCCTTGCGAAAGATAAGGCGTCAAAAATCGTTACTCAAGTGGGAACACTTTACAGGTTTTCAACGTCAGAAGTAATTTGTTGAGATCGCAAAGTGTGAAAGTGGCTTTTAGATTGTACTATCTCAGGTACTAAAAACTTCCATTTATAGAGGAGTATACTGCACTATAATTCATGTACAAAATGGCTAATAAATTGAGTGTTTGTAAACATTTCTTTCAATAATATTTTATATCCTCCAATAATCACTACGAAAATCAGAATTCCAACGTTGCTTTTGCATCAGAATCGCTTACAACACTACCAACGAAAAAATCGCTGCCATCATCTCGAAAAACGAAAAGGAGATTGTTGCCTTCTAATATCATGATTTGAAAAATGGAAAACAAGAGACGGTGAGTGATCCATCAAAAACAAAATTCGAAAACTGCAGAACTCGTCAGTGCAATAAGTCGCAGAGACAACCACTCATTTTTCATAATTTATTTTTTCATGTTACAAACATAAGATGTACAAACTTTTAGAATTTCGTTGGTCAGTCACAAAAGCTTTGTGTTCTCTCTCTTGTATCTGCCTGTTAGTCTGTACAACAGAGATTGTGAAAGTATTGCATGTCTGTCCTACCGACTCCGATCTCACAGGTCTACCCTTGATTTCGGTACTTTTGAATAAATGTAAATAGAAATAATAATAATTATTATAATAATAATTACACTGTAGATAACTGCGGCTACATGCATAAAAAGTACCAAGAAATTCAAAATTATAATTTACTTTTAGTTTACGAGATAAAACTTTCCCCAATGTTACCAGTAATTGTACCTCGCGGCATGAAAATTCGTTACCCTCTCATCGTTTCGCCTCTCTCCCTAAAGCGTTGCCGTGGGAGACGCCAGAAGTGTGCAGGATCTGC
This sequence comes from Gryllus longicercus, assembly GCA_038098605.1. Lineage (NCBI taxonomy): Eukaryota > Metazoa > Arthropoda > Insecta > Orthoptera > Gryllidae > Gryllus > Gryllus longicercus. The sequence continues at coordinate 1,562,407 of JAZDUA010000179.1, forward strand.
GGTCGCTTCCGATGACATACGAGGGTCTATGTTATTGCCTTCCGCTTACGGAGTTAGGAGAGGTGTCACAGCAGGAGCGGATCCAGCCAATTATTTTTCGGGAGGTGGGGGTATATTTTTGTATACATATATTTTTGTAAATAATAAATGAATTTATTATTATATTGTATATTATTTAGAGATTCACCGAATGAACCCTTTAAAGCAGGTAAACGTCGTTTTCAGATCAAAAATAGGGTTGTAGGATAAAAGAGCTCGTGCTCCGCTCATTTTTTCGGTATTTGACAACGGAAGATCTTAGAGCAAGGTTGTGTGATAACAGAAGACCTTAGAAGTAAAATATATCTAAAATAAGATGTGAGGAGATGGAATAATGCTGATATTTGAGTGCTATACTCCGCTCAATTTTTTCAGTATTTGACAACGGAAGATCTTAGAGCAAGGTTGTGTGATAACAAGACCTTAGAAGTAAAATATATCTGAAATAAGATGTGAGGAGATGAAATAATGCTGATATTTACACAATGAGTTCCTTTTTTAAAAAAAATAGTTCCAAATCGGAATCGATGTTTTGAGTAATGCCTCAAACAATTTTAAGATGTTATTCGAAGGAAGACAGAAATATGTGAAAAAGATAGTTATGTACTACTATTACAGACCGTTTACCTCGGTCTATAATAGTAGTATAAAATCTCTAGTTTGATATCCGTGGAAAAATAGATTGAGATGCAAAGTGACGAACGCATAAACCGAGTGTGTGGCTTGCGTGTCCCGCAAGTCTCGCCTCCTCCGTCGAGGCTGGCCGCACGCCGCCGGGCCTAGCCGCGCCGCCGCGCTGACAGAGGGCCCACAACAAACGGGTGGGTGACGCAACAGCGCAGAAGGGGAAGGGGGGGCGAGATGTTTTCGTAAATTTCACTTTACGACGCTCCTATTCGTCCGATTTGCATGATTGTCACGGCGTTGGATTCAGGAAGCGTGTCGCCATCGCGCTATAAGCCCACATTTTTTAATTTGTTCTCGGAAGTTTGAGAACTAATTTCAAATTCGCGTTTTTGCTAGATTTTTGGAAAAAGGCCATCGTAGCGTAAATTCTATTTTAAAAAGGCGTCAAATACCGTTTACAGATCGAAAATCGGACCATTGGTTCAGACGTTATCAGTGAAGTAAATTTTACTTATTTTGGTGCTGCCACGTGGTGGCTACAAATTGTACTAGTGTCGGTACATTTAGCCTTAAAGCACTCATCTTGAAGCAGATTTACACTGAAGTTAGAAAGTCGACTTATTTACCTTGTAAGTGATTTTCTAGCCCTCTTTTCGAAATTAACAGATTAGGGTTCTGCAAAAGCAAAAATGCTCTGAACAAAACCACACAAAATGGTTTTACAAAAAGAAGCACGAACACTGCACAACAAATAAAATATCGTTGAAGTTCTATATATTCTAATATAAAAAAATGCTGTCCGTCCATAACGCCCATTCAATGACGCGCGACTTCTATTTATGCCTTGCTGGCGCATCACGTTAGCTGTGTCGTAAGCAGAGACGCACTGAGAATGAGAACAGTCGGTACGTGCAGTACGAGAATAGGTGGAGTAACACAATCAAATATTTGCTTTTTCAGCCAAAATCGAAACGATTGATCGATGTTTTGGATTTTTCTGTGCTCCTGGGTATCTAACGAAGCCATAGACACCTCTCCCATGGCTGGGTCTGCAAACTTCTTTTCATTTTGGATAGTAGTATTTCGTAGTGGATAGTAGTATTATAGACGTTTTATATTGGAACCCCGGAATTCCTGGGTAACTAGCGAAACCACATTCACCTCCCACATGGACAAAGCTGCACATTTTTCTTTGCCGTGCAAAGATCATTTTTGTTAATTTGGAGTTTCTTGAAGATCATTGTAGACTTATTCCTTCTCCCGTGGCGACACTCCTATTATTGGAACAGTCTCGATACATCTTTATTTAAACTGTTATGATCATTTCTTTTCGAAAACACTTAAATGTGATTCTTCGTATTCTTGTGGATAAAGACTAAAATCCTAGCCGTTACTCTCTTGTTTACTTGTACAAGCTGGGATTTTGTCACATGAACATTATGTTAGTGAGGTTTCTTTTAAAAATGTGCAATTAAATTGTTACACATTATTGGGCTGTAAAAAATCTCTTAAAAGGAAATAAATCCCTGAAACGTCTGGTTAACATATGTACATATTATTTACTACATTGTGAAATAATATTTGTCATTCCTTCATCAAAGACTTCCAAAAGCATTGAAACCATTGAAATGCACACACATTTGCTGAAATGCTAACAAGTTTTACAAAAGCAGACATAAAAATATCAATTATTTTCGAGAGAACCTTTCATGATAATGTTGAAAGGCAAAACTGATGAAATTATAATTGGAGGAAGAAAAGAAAAAAAAAGAAAAAAAGAAAAAACACCAATGAAAAGAGGCCTCTTTAGCTTTCCATTCTACCAAAAGTTAAATAGTTGAATTCAAAACGATTTCACCTGGGATCATTTGTGTCATAATCCTATTGCAGAAAACATATTGCAAAAATTATTACATATTTCAGATTAGTACTATAATTTCCCACAACCACCTGACAGCCCTGGACATGGTTTCAATAAACAATATTTTCCGTTTTCATCGACCCTCAAGCTTGAACGTTTCCAATACTAAATAATGAATGAAGAAGTCAAAAAAGCAATATATTTACATAGAGATATTTTTAAACAATTCTAAAATTGTCATTGAACTTCATTATATCTGAAAATGATCAGCTACCAAAGGAACGAGGAACAACTCGATGTATATCCAGAAGGGAAGTTCAACACCCTTCAAGAACCAAGCAATAATGTATAAATGAGTTAGTCAAGAAACCATTATACTTCCATGAGACACGTAGAGCAAGAAACATTCTCATGTGCTTAACAGCAAGTATCTAAAATTGTTCTCTCAGATTTAAAAAAAAATCAGTACGAAGTTGTTTTGCTAATGTATAAATGAGTGGTTCAATGCCAGAGTTAGCTCAAAACTTCAGCGGCTTCGGGTGTGTAACGGTTAGCGCACCGGGCTGTTATACTCAAGTTCGTGGGATCAAATCTGATCGAAGCCGTAAGGGAGAAAAAAACCTCTTACGCCTTCCTTCAGAGGGCTCTGAGGGAACGCTTCGGTTTCCCTCTCAGGCGAAGTAAAGCCGGCTGACCCATAGTGATTTACTGCATGTTAAAGATCCTCAAGCCTAATAGAAGCCTTTGAGTAATGACTGGTTTCATCGCCCGAGTAATAGTTTCTTTCTCTGCTATACAGCGAAAGGATAGAAGCGAAATTAGCATGGTCAGGATGAACAGCAGGCCTGATGACCTGAGCCTCGCCACGCAAAGATATGATAGAATGGAATAAAAAATTATAACGTCACTTTTTTCTTATACAGCATATCTCTGAATGCCTGAATACTGAATGATTTTCATGCCGTGTAAATTCAGTCATGCTCTAAGGGAGAATGTGACTTAACAACTTTGTGGGTTATGCAACTGGCACCGACCCGCTCACACAAACTGGCGAACATTTGAAAACTTAGCAATTGACTAAAACATAACAAAATTACACTTTATTAAACAATACCACAATGTTTCGAACTACCCGACGACATAAAAATAATATTTTAAAATAATTTTTCCCTTTCGATTCATTTTTTTGTAATCTTGAAGTTAGTCGTAATACAGCTTTAACTCAACGGAACAATTAGAATAAAAAATGTTGCACCTATTTGTCGATGAATTTGTACAGAAATTGTCATAATAATTTCTTTAACATATCCTGTAAAGTAATATAATCGTGAAAGAAAAATCAAAGTTCTCGTTTTGTAATATGGTTTGTGTCACCAGTTGTGCAAGATCAAAATATATCAGAATATAGTGCGGAAGGAGGCATTGCTGTAGTTTCCGAATTAAGGAGACAATTTGAGTGCTTTTATTTTTACTTTCGCTATTGAAATGTGTTTTAATGTCACAGCTATATTGTGGTCAACATCACTATTACAAAACTAAGTTATTAACATGGAAAAAAGTCCGCATTAAACAATTCATACACTCAAATATAAAATACACTGAAGCGCTTAGGTTCTACTAGTTTTGAATTTACAAAAATTGCAGATTAAACAAATTAATGAAAGTAAAAAGGAATTGCGAAACAATCAAATGAGTCACAAAATAAAAATGCAATTGAAAAAGGAAACTTAGCTGAATGGAGGTAGGAAAACTTGTTTCAAAAATAACAATGGGCTACAACAAATTAAAATAAGAAATTTAAGAATGAAAGATAAATTGTAAAGAGGAAAAGAAAATTTACAGACATATCAAAGATAATGGCAGGTCAACAATCTCACATTCTCATACTTTTTTTCTTTCATTTCTCTCTGAAACCGGGAGATCTGTAAGCAAGGGAGATTTTATAAAAGGTGCTGGCGTAATAATTCTCTGGCCATCACAGTGGGACGTGGAACACAATTGGAATGTGGAAGGAAAGGGGGTAAAAGATTCAATTTGATATGTCTAGTTATAGCAATATCTTCATTTCAGTTTATTGTACACAATTTCTTGGACAACGTTATGTAATGCCAAAAAATCTATGTCGAAATTTTGATGGAAATACAAATTCTGGGGGTCTCCGATACTGAAAATGTGTTTGTTTTCAAAAACTGGCCTAATGTCTGTGGACAATGCTCGAGATTCAAGAATCAAGTGATGCTACGGCCCCTCTAATATAATCGGAACAATTAACTTTTGGACCGTACTTTACATTAAGCCCCACGGACATTTTCGTTTTTCTTTTCAAAACAGCTTCAAATCTTTTCTTTCATTTTTGTCTGGACAAAGCACAATGCACTAAATCACAAGAAATGAGCGCCATTTTGACTGTTTTAATTGCACACGATTAAAAAATAAGCTTACCTTATTAGTGTAGGCTATTTCATAATATAGTGGAAACACACTAATTAATCTTATATGATCTCCCTCAAAATTAAAAAGTTTTCGAGGATAAATGTACTGAAAACGGCCTGTTTTTTTTTACCATTCTCAGTTCTAGTGGAGCAAATTTTCCACACATTTTGAAAATATGAGATTTTACGCTGCTAATAATAGCAGCGTAAAATTCTGAAAGTTTCAAATCAATTAAACTACAATAAAACTTGCTCAATGCGGAATCTCAAGGGACCAGTATTTTTGTTTCGTAAAAGACAAGGTTCCGCATTATGCAATGTAAAACTTTAGAATTTACGTTCGGCAGGACAGCGATGTGTTTTCACTTTAGAAAGATTTCCGCATTATACACGTTCTGCATTGAACAAGTTTTACTGTATTACTCAACCAGAAAATTGAGAAAATGTGGGGAAAAAATCAGTGTATCAACGAATCTTGAAATATACGAGGGTCACTCCAAAAGTAACGGTCAGCAATTGTTTAAACATTCAATTTTCCATACCTGTTCTATTTTAACAATATGTTGATCCATCTTTGAGGAACAAACAGTCAATTGTCCACATTATATCCGTCCCTACTGCCTTACGCCACTTTGGAAAAAGGGCATGTATACCCGCCCTGAAGGGCGGGCATACCAGCCCTGAGGAAGACCACGACAAGATGGTCGAAACGTCGGCAACACAGCCTTCGACGCGGCGTCACCCGGACAGCCCCGATCACGGGCATGTATACCCGCACGGTAGGGGTATGGAGTAGTACATCTGAGCCAGTATTTAGCAGCCCTCACAATGGAGTCATCTCCTGGAATCCACCTGGCACAAAACTTTTTTAAGTGCAGTTCTTTCAATATTCTGCATACATTCGCTTCTCCTATACCTACATTCATTGACAATTCTTTCACGGTTACACGTTTGTCAACCAAAATGAGGTTGTGATTGCGCTGCACATTATCCGAAGAACGCGAAGAGCGAGTCTGTGGCTGCGGGAGAGATCACGAGTATTCTCTTGCTCTCATTCACCAGATAATCCGAAAGACCACCGACTGCCATCAACAGCATCATCTCCGTAAACATTGTTTAACATCTTGAAAACGTTTGTCACCGTCTCATTCTCACAGCACAGGAATTCTATCACACGTTGCTTCCGACGAACACTTAATGCAGCAAACATCTTCAAAGAGTGCTACGTGAGCTACACTCGTGAAAACAGATTCAACTAAATTTGAATTCAAGCGAGAAGAATGATCCTACGAAATCTGTAAAGAGTAAAGACGTAGAAAAGAAAATGAATTTTAAAAAATCATACGTTTGGAGTGATCTTCGTAGAACAACACAACTTGCATAACACGGAATCTCTAAGACGGAAGCCTGCCATCTCGGACAAAAAATCTCAGAACGGAACGAGTGATAGAGTGAACGACGAGTTTTCCGTCTCATGCCTACAGTCGATAAAGTTTTGGCGAACTCGGGGTTTGTTTCGCTGCGACCTTTTCATCGTTATTTTCAAGAACACAACAAGCGTGACTTCGTAGCTTCCGCTCCGAATCCTTAATGTTGGTCATCCGCACCCCGTTCAATTCTGAAAGGCGACATCCCTTTCCTTCTAGCGAAAATGGAATTCCGGGAAAGTTCTTTTGTCTTCCTATACTTTGTGCTTATCCTATATTTTTCCTGTTTGCAGTTGATTTGTAAAGTATATTTTCTGCAATATTTTCATTGGCAAATTATGCTTTATTTTCATTACTTTGAAGGAACAGTCTGATACCGTCTTAGGTTTGACTGTATAATGAAATATATATATTAGATAAACATAACAATGGGCAATTTTAAACTGTATAAAAAAGAAACTGTCTAAAAAGTGCTTAGTAGTGCCACAAACCCCATAAACACTCCATTTCCTCTTGAGCAAATCTTAGAAAACTAAGAAGTAAATATTTAGTTTTTCTTTTTTTCAAGAGAAATGATGCCCACTAAATCTCATAACAATGCCCTAATCACAAAACCTTGACTCAAAACGTGTTTCACTGAAGTCAGAATATAGCTACTTTTACGAGAAAATCCATAAAAAGACAATTACAAATGGCCATTGCTTCATGAAATTTCACCCAAAATATTTATATGAAAGTAAACCTTGAAATGTGTACTTTAAGAATCGTGCTTCGAACAATTATCCATTCCAGTGGGCTAACAATTGAACCGCGCGCAGTCGGTGACACTGTTTTTCTGCACTGTGGCATTGGAGCCGCGCAGTTTTTCTGCACTGTGAGGTTGCGTTGAACGTGTTTGTGGCGAGTATAGTTTGTGCGTATATGTATGTGAGCCCGCGAAAAACTTGTAAACATGTTGAGAATGTCGAAAAGAATATTTTTGTCTTGGCGGTATTGTCGACAGTCGATTACTTTACCGATAGGCAATTGTTTTATAACACACTCAGAAATATTTACGTTGATGTCACTTCCACAAAAATGTTTCTTCTGATATTTATAGTTGATATAGTGAACTTCTAGGGACTAACATTTTTGGTTCACTGTATCCGATGTCAAAATTAAATAGTATTTCTCCATAATTATTATATATATATATATATATATATATATATATATATATATATATACAGCAAAATACATGAACAGCACGATCTAATCATTTCCATATCTTTATTTGTCCTTAAAATCAATTATTTTCAATTGTTTATTTCTTACATTATTCATTAGTAATTTCTTCGGATCCTTCCCAAATTTCGTATTCTCTCCATACTTAATTCTGCATTGTCCTCTGGATCTAAGTAATACAGTCTTGTCATTCATCAATGCCTCTTGCTGTGTTGGAACACCAACCCACTTTGCGGAGGCCCTTTTACTCCAAATAACATACGAGATGCTTTCAGTAGCGGGATGGGGCAAGCGGCTAATGCAACTAATGGCTTTTCCGCGCAGCACGGCATCTCGTATCGCCAGGCTGTGACAGTCGCGTGCTTCCCGTCGCCAACGTAGAAACTCAACGCGCTTCGCCCCGCGGAATATCAAGTAACAGCAAGCCGCCACTTGTAGCTCACGCAGGTCACGGCCTTTGTTTCCGCAGTGAAAATGATTAGCGTAATGTCATCAGTAAGGTCCCCTATTCAGGGCCCGCTACCTTCGTCTCAGATGAGACTTCGACAATGACCTTTGGCCGACGATATTTTTTCAAGCTGTCCATTGTTGGAATTTGTGGCACTGATGGAATATCTTCTTTTCCATGACTGTATTTCCTACGTTCGCAAACACTGAAATGGGACGAAAACTGTTTATCACGTCACTGCTTCGCATTTCTTCCTAACCTATCACATCGTCAATGCTTCTGCGCTAACATCAATAAGATAACTTGCGAGGTTGCAATGCGTTAACATTCGTAAATCCGTTCCTTAGTACTTCTGGAAAAGTATTTGAAGTGATTGCTACGGCCGGCGACCTCGATACGACGCTTCATGCTTCATGTTTCGCGGCACAACATTTGAAGTTGTTAAATATATTTTGAAATAAAGACGGGAGAACAGTCTGTTAATATAATGAAGTGGTGTTATTATTGAAGCTATAACATCCCTATCTAGTGCAAAAGCCTCCCACTCTCTGGCCCGGTAGCCCACAAAAATAATTTACCAAGTGAGCTAATATCTGGCGAAGTTAAGTTTTTCCTATTTCTCAATTCTGTTATATAAATATATAGTCCACAAGTTCTTTTCAAAACCAGTGAATTTCCTGTAGCACTATTTTCATTGTTAAACAATATTTTGCAAGCCACATTAACATGTTTCATACTTACTTATGTTAAAATGTATATTTACACACACACAAAAGACATTCTAGAAAGAACAAATTTGTGTCACTTCTTTCCACTTCACCCTGTCTCTAGCTATGCGGTCCCATAAATTACCTATTTCGCTAACAAATTCGTCTTGCCACCTTTTTCTTTGTCTTCCTACACATCACCATCCTACTCTTGGGTCCCATTGAGTAATTGCGTGTGTCCACCTTTCTGGGTCAAGTCGACTGATATGACCTTCCCATTTCCATTTTAAGCTTTTTGTCTCTTGTGCTGCGACTTTTAATTTTGTCTTTCTTCTAATGTCAACATTCTTGACTGCATGAATGAGCGTGTGAATTGCATTACTTGGGATGATGTATTGTTGATATTTTGAGTTGCTTCACTTCTGAAGAACTATTTTCTAACTTACTCAGGTTGAAGTTTTAAAGAATTAGATTAGGATATTTTCAGTTTTGTCACTTTTTAAAAATATAGTAATAAATTTCCTTTTACTTTCCCTGTTCATGTAGAATAATGTTGACATCAGGACGATCGCCTGTCATATTGCATGGTATTACAGAGACTGGACATTCTGCTAATCTGGAATGTATTGAAGGAAAAGAAGACCATGAAACAAATCCAAGTGATCAGGTAGCACAGGAAGACCACAATAAAATAATGAGCTAAATTGTCATAGTAATGCATCATTCATGACATGAATAGGAATACACATAGGAATGCATGAATGAAATCCTCTATTGAAATAAGATCAATTGTTGCTACTACCAGTTCTTAGGGAGATAGAAGTGACAATCATGCTGTTCCATGTAGGTCAGGGAGTCCTATCCACATGCGAAATAATTCGAAATTAAAGATAAATAAGGAAAAATTGAATATCAAAAGTGACCTATGTATACGTTTCATTCTAGAAAAGTGTCAGAACTCTAAATAATCAACAGCTTTATGTCTGATCAAGACACTAAAAGTGACATAACTAAAACACAATTTAATCCTGGTTTTCTATCCATTCTCATTAGTGAAGATAAATTTGTTTGTCTTAGTATCGTTTCATTATTACCACAAACATTTTTTGTGATTTATGGGAAACTTGACATTTTGGGTTGTGTCACTTTTGTAGCAAGTGCGCGATACGCTCGGTGGCGTATGAACAGATGTTTCAAGAATATTCTCAAAAAATGAGTAAATTCTCAAACCTGAGAAAGTACTTCTTTCCAAGGCTCAGTACAGCATAAGCTCACATCCACATGAATAAAAATTAAGAATTTACTCTTTTCTTGAGCATATCCTCAGATTGTTGAGTCTGGTCTTGGAGTGCTTCACTTTCCCCTTAACTGTGAGATTATCTTACCTTTGTTATAACAGAAATGTCACGAAATGGCTTTGTTTATGAATATAAAAAAATAAAAGATGGACAGTGATGCGCAAATACAGTGAGATACAGCTTATAGAGTTTATTACGATTTACGGAGAGAAATGTGAATGAGTGTTTCAATCAAGAAACGATGGAAACTAAATGTGGCATTCGTCCTTATGAAACGAAAATAAAAATATTGGGCGTTATGAACAGTAAAATAGAAATTACCCAAAAGGATTAAATTTAAACAATTCGAAGAGAAAATGAGCAAATAAAAAAGCAAGTGCCAAAACAAATTCCCATTTATTTTTCTCTATTTGCGCCATGTATTGTACACACGTTCCTATTAAAAAATACTACGATCCTGGAGGATGAATCTATTAATAGTCAAGCTTATTCAGATAATGGAATGTAGGTAAATGTGAAGAAGTCTGCTAGTATGAATGTTACCTGGCCTGAATCGGTAGAGGCTCCAAAGTATGAAAAGGTGGAGATATTAAGGAAATAATAAAAATTAACAATGACAATGCCTTCAAAATACAGGTTATTGTATTGCCCATGTTTAATTACGCCATTCATATTGCTGAACACATATACTTCGATTTATAATGGCACCTCGAGGTCAAGTTACGCAGTGTTGACACATTCACGTGGTAAGCACATGACTGCGGCCACCCAGCCCCGTTGAGAAGGACGTTCGCGAACATTCAACACCGTAGTGACGTTGGAACTCCCTATTGGAAACTGATTTTCCTCTCCTCTTTTCGTACTTGACCTTGAAATGCCATTATAAATAAATCAAATTATAATTTAAAAAGGGTTCATAAATTAGTTATTCCTGAAGAGCGTCTACCACAAAGCAATGCTTTAGTCAACTAAAACAATGCTTCCGCATTTTATTTGCTCCACTTCGCGTGAAATTGAAGCCTAAGTTCGAAAAATACTCCCCACACACTCACAACGACATACTTCATAAACAGCAGCTCTGGTAGCACGCAAACGAGGTAAGTTGCAGCCTTGCGACATTTGCTTAACCGCGCGAAGCGGAACAAAATCGCATCACCTGCATATGAGAATATTCTCTATTTGCCTTGAGAATGTACTCGTTATTCCGATATTTGTATTCAAAGAAGTTGAGCATATGCTTATTGGTTAGAGAATTAACTCAGACCAAATGATGATGCTCGTGACAAGATTCTATGAGCAAATGCTTCTTTATCATTCACACCATCCATGGTTTGGTATCTCTACAAGTTAAAAGAAGTTTCTGCATGACACGAAATTACAACACAACAATCTGGGGAAGTTTTATCGTGCATGCTCCCCTGCATTCGCTACATTTTCCTATATCCATAGAAAATTCCTCGTAATAGATTTGATATTTTTTAAAGATTAACTGTATGAAGAAATTAACATGAAAATATACACATGTTGGGTATTTTTGAATTCATGAACACATTCTATACTTATAATACAAGTAATATAATTTTTACTCATAATAATCTTCCTTCACTTCTTCATCAGCATTATGTGAATATCATTAGTACAAAAAGAAGTAATATACTTGCATAAAATGATATAACACAAAAAGTTCAAATGTAGATGGATAAAAAATAAAATAATTACATAATGTAGTATCAACTGCATAATGAAAATTCTTTCAGAATATACAAGGGAAAAAATCTTGATCTGCAACAAAGGTTTAATGGAATCAACATTATTTGATGTGATTACATTTAATACCTTATAATATCCCGTGTTATGTACATATTATTTTGTTATTTAAAGAAATAATAAACTAAAAATTGTTCATCTTTAATGTACAAAATAAAATTCAAAATTGACTTTTTCTTAATCTGCTATTATTTCTTATATTTGACAAGATATTATTAATCAATTAGGGCACAAACAACAATTACTACAAAGAAATTTCCTCTAAAAGTTATGTAATGCAACAGAAAGAATGAAGATGGGGAATTTCATGCACATCGTTATTGAAACAAAACCTGATTATTTTTTTTTTATTTCACCTAGCAGCAATTATCTGAGAGAATGTCTGCAAACTTGCATTAAAGAGCTGAACATGCAGCCAAATATTTTCTTACAAAAGTGAAGCACACACTTTTACTGAGCAACTTTCTAGCATGTAGCATTGATGTATCACAGTTCACTTCTAGGAAGTAACCATTACATGAAAATTATAATATTGGTAGAGTAAAATTAAATAAAAATGCAGTCACAATTGCCCAAACACAAAATAAAGGATAGTCAAGTAGTTCAATGACTGGAAATTATTGGAACCATTATCAAAGAACTCAAATGAAGCATGTTGATTAAAGCAATACTCACAAATAATTAGCAAGATGTGCAAGAAGGTTTGAATTGATGTCCAGATTACATTGGGTAATTCGAACAATACTCTCACTAGAATGTGATTAGATTTCTACAAAAATCACTAAGTTTATTGGAATAAAAAAATACCACAAATCTACAAAAATTATATCTCGGAGGAAAGAAGGTAGGATAGGTAAGGCATTTCCATCATTTCTAATTTCTTAAGCACAAATTTTCTGTACTGCAATTTCACGTTTGTATAGTTTCACATTTTTCACTCCCTTCTGCCAAAATCGAATGATTTTTGTTCAATTCATGATCCTCAGCATGTTTATCTGGTGGCACGGGAAAGTATACAGGGCACAACATTGGGCAGCTGCCAATTCTCTCAACTGTTTCTGCGACTGCCGCTCCGTGAGGTGCCAGGGTCCATCTCGGCCAGTTTCTGTCTCACTATGCCAAGAAAATCCATATCTCAGCACACTTACCCACAGGGTAATGTGGAAGAATCACGCAAGAATAGCGGGTGGTGGTGAGACACATGGAGCTAAAATATGGCTACCATTCTTCGAACACACCACAAAAACATCCATGCCTTAAGCAGGACTTCAACACCCACGCCTGTATATATCGGTCATAATGGGCAGAGTGAGTACAATGTAGGACAAGAATAAGACAAAGAAAAAAGAAAGAAGGTAAACGAAAAAACGAAACGAAAGTAATATTGGAAAGAAAGTATTGATTGAAAACGAGAAAGAGCAAATTGTCAGAAGCAGCATTGACTCAAACAATGATGCTCAATGTTCAACTGAACTGCCACAGTGTTAATTGAACAGTTTTCCAATTTGGGTGTCGCAACATCCACGGAGTCGCGTGAAGTAAACTAGTGGAACTACACCAGAGCATACTTTCTCGCAATTCACACCACTTTTCCAACATCCCAAAATTCAGAGTTCAGTTGTTCTTTGTAAAATGCATAAACACATTTAGTTTAAAATAAAAAGATTTTTTTAAGCTGGTAGTTTTTGTGTATGTTTAATTTCATGATTTTAATTTCGTGATGTTTAATTTCAATAACTTAATTTTTAATTACTATTAATTTATTGGCAATTTTCAAAAAATACAGTTTGCCGAAAATGGGACCAGCGCCAGTTTTTTTTACAGTTCTTTACCACACACAAGGATAAAATTAAAAGAAGAAAATCGGAGCAGTATTAAAAATATAATTGTTTGCAATTTGCCTATATTTCAACCAAAATTAAATTACGCAAAATATAATATTTTCGAAAAATTGTACGCGACTTTATCAATCTGTCTTTGAACAGCAAATTTCATTGAGGGAAAATATATACACCTTCAATAATGAAGTTGTTGGAAAACGTGAAAGGGCGGAGAAAAAAGAGAGCGAGTGTGTGAGAAAAAGAGGGAGGGAGTGAGTGAGTGAGAAAAAAAGAGAGGGAGTGAGTGAGTGAGAAAAAAGAGAGGGAGTGAGTGAGAAAAAAAGAGAGGGAGTGAGTGAGAAAAAAGAGGGAGTGAGTGAGAAAAAAGAGAGGGAGTGAGTGAGAAAAAAGAGGAGAGGGAGTGAGTGAGAAAAAAGAGGAGAGGGAGTGAGTGAGAAAAAAGAGGAGAGGGAGTGAGTGAGAAAAAAGAGGAGAGGGAGTGAGTGAGAAAAAAGAGGAGAGGGAGTGAGTGAGTAAAAAGAGAGGAAGGGAGTGAGTGAGAAAAAAGAGGAGAGGGAGTGAGTGAGTAAAAAGAGAGGAAGGGAGTGAGTGAGAAAAAAAGAGGAAGGGAGTAAGTGAGAAAAAAAGAGGAAGGGAGTAAGTGAGAAAAAAGAGGAAGGGAGTAAGTGAGAAAAAAGAGGAAGGGAGTAAGTGAGAAAAAAGAGGAAGGGAGTGAGAAAAGAAGAGGGAGCGAGAGAAAAGAGAGATGGAGGAAGTGACAGAGAAAAAAGAGGGAGGGAGAAGTGCGGAAAAAAGAGTGAGGAAAAAAGAGAGAGTGAGGGAAAAAAGAGAGAGTGAGAAAAAAGAGAGAGTGAGAGAGGAAAGAGAGAGAGAGTGAGGAAAGAGAGAGAGAGAGTGAGGAAAGAGAGAGAGAGAGTGAGGAAAGAGAGAGAGAGTGAGGAAAGAGAGAGAGAGAGTGAGGAAAGAGAGAGAGAGAGTGAGGAAAGAGAGAGAGTGAGGAAAGAGAGAGAGAGAGTGAGGAAAGAGAGAGAGTGAGGAAAGAGAGAGAGAGTGAGGAAAGAGAGAGAGAGTGAGGAAAGAGAGAGAGAGTGAGGAAAGAGAGAGAGAGTGAGGAAAGAGAGAGAGAGTGAGGAAAGAGAGAGAGTGAGGAAAGAGAGAGAGTGAGAGTGAGGAAAGAGAGAGAGTGAGAGTGAGGAAAGAGAGAGAGTGAGAGTGAGGAAAAAGAGAGAGTGAGAGTGAGGAAAGAGAGAGAGTGAGAGTGAGGAAAGAGAGAGAGTGAGAGTGAGGAAAGAGAGAGAGTGAGAGTGAGGAAAGAGAGAGAGTGAGGAAAGAGAGAGAGTGAGGAAAGAGAGAGAGTGAGAGTGAGGAAAGAGAGAGTGAGAGTGAGGAAAGAGAGAGAGTGAGAGTGAGGAAAGAGTGAGAGTGAGGAAAGAGAGAGAGTGAGAGTGAGGAAAGAGAGAGAGTGAGAGTGAGGAAAGAGAGAGTGAGAGTGAGGAAAGAGAGTGAGGAAAGAGAGAGAGTGAGGAAAGAGAGAGAGTGAGGAAAGAGAGAGAGTGAGGAAAGAGAGAGAGAGTGAGGAAAGAGAGAGAGTGAGGAAAGAGAGAGAGAGAGTGAGGAAAGAGAGAGAGAGTGAGGAAAGAGAGAGAGAGTGAGGAAAGAGAGAGAGAGTGAGGAAAGAGAGAGAGTGAGGAAAGAGAGAGAGTGAGGAAAGAGAGAGAGTGAGGAAAGAGAGAGAGTGAGGAAAGAGAGAGAGAGTGAGGAAAGAGAGAGAGTGAGGAAAGAGAGAGAGAGAGTGAGGAAAGAGAGAGAGAGTGAGGAAAGAGAGAGAGAGAGTGAGGAAAGAGAGAGAGAGTGAGGAAAGAGAGAGAGAGTGAGGAAAGAGAGAGAGAGTGAGGAAAGAGAGAGAGTGAGGAAAGAGAGAGAGAGTGAGGAAAGAGAGAGAGAGTGAGGAAAGAGAGAGAGTGAGGAAAGAGAGAGAGAGTGAGGAAAGAGAGAGAGAGTGAGGAAAGAGAGAGTGAGGAAAGAGAGAGAGTGAGGAAAGAGAGAGAGTGAGGAAAGAGAGAGAGTGAGGAAAGAGAGAGTGAGGAAAGAGAGAGAGAGAGTGAGGAAAGAGAGAGAGAGAGAGTGAGGAAAGAGAGAGTGAGTGAGGAAAGAGAGAGTGAGTGAGGAAAGAGAGAGTGAGTGAGGAAAGAGAGAGAGTGACTGAGTGAGGAAAGAGAGAGAGTGACTGAGTGAGGAAAGAGAGAGAGTGACTGAGTGAGGAAAGAGAGAGAGTGACTGAGTGAGGAAAGAGAGAGAGAGTGAGTGAGGAAAGAGAGAGACAGTGAGTGAGGAAAGAGAGAGGGGGAGGGAGGGAGAAAAAAGAGAGGGAGGGCGAGAGTGAGAAAACACGAGCGGCCGAAAGTGAGAACAGAAAAGAGGGCGAAAGTGAGGGAAGAAAAGAGGGCGAAAGTGAGGGAAGAAAAGAGGGCGAGAGTAAAAATACTAAGAAGGAGAGAGTGAGAATACAGAGATGGCGTAATTTATATTTTTGTACTTTAATGAGAAATGAGTTTCCTACAGAATCGTTCAATACGCAGAGATTTTTAAACAAAATCATCAGTAATTCTTGATTCGCAGATATTCCGTGGGTTGGTGGGGGGATGGAAAACTATGGGTTGAAATTCCGCAACCGTCGGGACTCGAACATTAGAGCCTCCTGGCCATAAGACACTGCGGTGATAACAGCTGTTACCCTGAGCTATCTCAGTCGGTCATAGCACAAGTTAGCCAATGTTGGTGAAATGAATGCGAATCATTTGTATGTGTTACTAGCCGAAAAAGCTCTGCAATTTAATTTGGCGTGAATGAGTCAAAATAAAGGGTCGCACGACATAACAGAATGCGTATTCTCATCGCAGCGCATTACCAAAATCTATGACATTTGTTTGTTAAACGATTGTCATGAAATTTTGTTTTAATACGTTTGTATTTCGAAAGTAATAATCCTAAACACCACGGAGAATTAAATGTTCATTTCTTTATTAATTTATCTAAATATTAAAATAATAATTGAAAATATTTACTTGGAGTTTCATGACGCATTATTATGCTTAGTGTATTTATTTTGAAAATGAATTAGATGAAAAGTATTTTTTTTGTATACCAGCATTATAAGCGACCTTTCCCATTGCAAGAAATTGTTCGTAGAATGGCATTTTATGGAAGAGCCCGTCCGTCGAGCCCATCCTAATTGGTCGTCCTCCCTTCGAGACGTCATAATACGAACTATGTTGCCAACTGGAAAAAATACTTTTCAAAGATTTCCAAAATTAATTTTGGTTTTATAAATTTATAAAGCTGTTCTACAAAAAATAGCGAACGCAATTCGTTTGCAACATTGTTTTATAACAAAATATGTTTTGAAATGCATTATTTGTTGCATTATGTTTTGAAAACGAGCGAGGTTTCAAATTTGTACGAAAGCAATCAAGCATAACATTATAAATTAGTTGCATAAAATACTGTTATTCAACAAAGTTTATCACAACTGTTTTCATCCTCTTCAGAATCACTTCTATGCCTGTCTCACCTGGATCTTAACATAAACTTTTAGAGCATATATTTACAGGTGAGTTCAGAAAACATGTCTATGTACGAATAAATTGTCTACAGAACTATTTCTAAACATCACATATGAAATTCATCAACCATTCCTAGGATTAATTAATCACCAAAGCGATTCACAAGCCAATTTGTAAATAACCTTCTGTTATTAAGGAAATTTCATTCAAAAATTAGTCACTTATAATTATAAACTGTTTTTGTAAAATAATGTAAATTTCTGCGGCCGGTGTCCATATTGACATTGCTAACAGAGATGATAGACCGTAGTGCAGTGGAATGTCTGTACTTTAAGTAGTCTGACTAATGTATTCCCCAGGCAGATGGACGGACTATCGGCGGTTTCTCTACCTGGTATGGTGGAGGGGGGGGGGTCTATGGAATGGCTGGAAGCCAGCGGTAGTGGAGTGTAGATCGCTCGTCTCTGTAACCACTAAAAGCCCCCCTCTCCCTTCCGTCACGCCGCGTATGGCTCATCTTTTGGAACAGCGCTAAGCTATCAAATTTTGCGTTATGCGGTAAAACCGAGCAAAAGACTCATGATATGATATAAGACGGCTTACGGTGATGTCATGGGTAGTTTGAGAGTTGGACAGGTACAAGCTGTTTCGGGCGGGGAGAGAGAAGTTCATGACGCATATTCAGGACAACTTTCGAGTTCCAAAAGTGGCCGAAAATGTGGCCTAAATGAAGAATTTGCTGGACAGTGACTGCAGATTAACTGTTAGCACGATTGCCGTGGAATTTAGCATCGCTCACACCCAAGTGCACGAAATTGTGGGCGAAAAATTGCAAATAAAGATCTGCGCGAAGTTGGTGCCGCAAGTGCTGACAGGTGAGCCACACAGCCTTCCGCGTGAGGACGTACCTGTCCCGACACATCGCAACCCTGCCTCAGTCATCCTACAGTCCCGACGTCGCCCCAGCAGACGTTCTCTTTTCCCTGTCTCAAAATCGCCCTGAAAGGAGACCATCACGGCTCGTTGGAAGCGTTACAAGCCCAACTACTTTAAGGACGGATCTTGTTGTTCCTAGACGTTTCGTTTATAGCTGTGGCAGGCTTACTACGCGGTGACGAGGCAGAGGTAGAATTCTTGCCGGCTCCTGGCTGCAAGTCACAAGTCACGTCCAGAAAATGTCTGCCGTGGGGAGTCAAAACGTTTGAAAGAACCATTTCGACTTAACCACGGCCTATCAGCCCGGTAAGCAATTTTAAAACAGTTCTGGATCGAAACCATTATTGGTGATCTACTTCATGAATTCTTACCCAGTAACACACGATTTGACAAGCAGACAATTTGCATGGCCTTTATACTGGGTGAATTCAATTTTCCCGTCGTAGAACGTACTTTCTAATCCTCCGAACATCCTATGTCAGTATCTTTGAAGTTTTACAATGGACACCTTAGCAAGATGTATTAGGTTTAGTTTAAAAGAAATATTTATATTATCTGGTTATTGCTATGTTTATAATTGGCAGTACTGGTCTCTTCCCTGTTCCTAGAAAAGTACAGCAGTAAGACAAACATTTGGAACGAGGTAGGTGTGTATCTCTAACGAAATTTCATTTCAATTTTAAATCGAGCTTGCAGCAACATTTCATTGAATAATGAATTGAAAATTGATATAATTCTGCTTCTATCCAGAATTCTTTCGAACCCGCACTATAAACTGTTCTTGCCTATTATAACAAAGTGAATAAACACCTTCCTAACAAATAAAAACCAAGACGAACTTATAAAGATAAATAAATAAAGATATTGTCTGGTATCAATACTTTTTATTCAGCTTAAGATCGTTTCGATCGCGTAGCGATCATCCTCAGAGCTTGTAGCTTCTGGGCCGAAAACAAAGTTTTCTTTGTTTTCCCAACAACCCACAAACTTTGTTTTCGGCCCAGAAACTGCAAGCTCTGAGGATGATCGCTACGCGATCGAAACGATCTTAAGCTGAATAAAAAGTATTGATACCAGACAATATCTTTATTTATCATAATAAAAAGGTATCTACCTCACCAGCGATCCAATTAAAGAACTTATAAAGCTTGAAATTATGCACATCATTTCAGATATTAAAAATGTCTACACACAAGAACTGTAACAACCAACCCAACTCAATTAGGTTTTCATTAACTTTTAACTCTTTCTCTTGAATAATGAAATAACATTCTAAGCACGCCAATTTACATATTCCCAACGGGCATAGCTATTAAACACATACAATCCTCTGGTTTCTTTATATTATCCCATCAAGGATTTGTCTTCTTCGCCGTAATTAGTCGAAAGAAGCAAAATATGAAATACTGCAAAACATTTTGACACACATTTCAAACAGCATTTTCCCAGGACATGACTGAGGTAGAAATCATTACGATCAAAACCATTCCTTTCTCCATGAAAGGCGAATTTGCAACATGCAGTATAAGCGTAACTAAGCAAAGGCTGTATGCAATTAATAACAATTCCTCCAAGCTCGCTTCAGACGCAAACTGTTGGAACCAGGCTTCAAGATACAGGTAAATGGTAAAAGCAAATCATAAAAGTACATTAACTAGCAGACATACATTGTTCATATAATTGTTTCAAATGTACTTGCGTAAGTGTGGCAAGATAAAAAAGATAATTCGCACCAGGAGCTATGAAGCAACAACTATTTATTCCACTGAACACAAAGAAGCTGATAAATCTTTATGGACGAACAATGAGCCTATATCAAGATAAACGGTATAAGCTTTCTGCTTGGAACAATGTACAGACTTCCGACATCAACTGAAGTAAACACTGGACTAATTCTGAAATTAAAGGATTACACTGTCCACGACAACACAATTCATAGATTTTAACTATTCCAACACTAAATGGAGAACACTAAACCCAACAGACGATATGAGAACGAATTTCTGCAGTTTAATAATCAAGAGTAATTGACAACTGGCAACGAACTAGAATCAAAGTTACTTTTCCCTCGGTACTTTTAACTCGGCGGACCTGAGTACGAGTCTCAGTGCAAAAAATATTTCTTCCTGATTGAAATCATTTTAGTATGGTTATGTAGTAGTCTAATATAGCGAAACGGTTAGAAAAATGAGAGAAATGTTGTGCCATGTAGTTTATTTACCATTTGTTGCTACATATGAGGAGGCACTTTAACCCTTCGATGCACGGAACTCGGATTTTGCGACTTTCCGCTTAGTGGGCCTCAGAGGCCCGTTGTGAAAAATACTCTGGTTTGGGGCTGCAATTAAGAAGTAATAAATAAAATGTTTTTTTAATTATAAAATGAACTTATATTATAAACTTTCATGACATAAGAAATTGTAAATATTTAAACTTCAATTATAGCGCAGAATAATGTGTTCTGAATGTTCTTAGCAAACATTGTTTTAAAAGCATCAGTTGCTGTGCTATAACTTACATTGATTAATGACAGCACTAATTTCTTTATTATTGATTAGTGATTTCGGGCATGTCAACTGCTAAAGTCATTAGTCCCGTGTGACATGCTTGAACGCAGGAGAACGCAGGTGATCTTCCCTCAACTAGTTATCTCCCTCCAGTGTGGTGGCATCGCCCTACACGGGACCATCTCTAAGCTCCCGTCTCACAATAAGTCTCGCAATGAGTGGTAGAGTAGTGCCTAAGAGTGTGTATAAGTAGGGGATGAGAATTGGGCAAGGAAGAGGAAGCGAAGTTCGCGCCCGGTTAGTGGCCCGTTTGTTAAGAGTATTGCTGCTTGAAAACCACCGATCAGAGCAGCCGGCTACAATTCTCTTCCAGACAGTGGCGTAATTCGATCTGTCTGACAAGCTAGTGGCGAAAATCCTGCTCCAGTCAGGACTCGAAAGCTAGGACTTCCGAGGTACGAGCGCGGGTCCAAAAAGCAGTGGTTATCAGAATCTCACTATGAGTCACGTCACGGACCTGCGTCTCATTTTGCGAGTAGCCTAAGACGCGAGTACGCGGAGATGCTACCTGGCGGTACTTTTGACAACTGACTGCAGAGACGAGACATACTTAATAAGGTATATTAATGGAGAATTACTCCCAAAAAGCGCTGAACTCTCGACTAGGGGCTTGGAGACGCGTTGCTTTGATTAATAAGAGTATTTACAATGATGAAGCCGCAACAATTTTTTTTTAAATCAAGAAAAATGATGAATTCATAGAAACCAGTTCAGATGAACAACAAGCTGTTAAATTTGTTACTGATGTAATCAAGGTTTCTTTCTTTCGATCAAGTGAACTCAGTTTGCAAACTTTCGGTTTGGACTGTTTTTTATCACGAAATCTCTCTTTAGTCATCCCGAATTCAGTTAAACGGACATTTCGCCCTCAATTTTCCGGTATCAAGAACCCACAAAACATGGGTTCTGGCTACATCACGTGTGAGAGGAATCCCCCTCCCATATTTAGCAACAGGATTTATCTACTTTTCCGTTACTAGGGCCCTGTAGTTAATAGTTTTCTGCCGAAAATTCGCCGTTTTCCGGCGCACGATTACATAGCGACTTCAGACTTCATTCATACGAAGTACCTTCGTCGCGAGGAGAATGTAAAATAGGAATAAAATATGCAGACGCAAATACGAGAAATTCTGAATACCAGATCCAATGTAATATACTCAGGACTGATAACTTTACCGCCTTCAATTACGCTCAAATTCTTACACAGAATACACACACCAATTCTACCATTACCTCCGTACGATTTCATCAAAGAACTACCAAGAACGCTACCGGAAGGGCCTACACTTTCAGTATGAACCACATATTTGATCAGACCCTTTTCTCATCTCAAAACCAACAGAAAACCCATAAATTACGGTTGAAAACTGCCTTTCAGAAACTTAAGACATTCACACTGGCGCCTATGTTACCATGCTAATAGAGAAGTCATTTAAGGAACGAGCTTCCAAAGAATGGTTGGATTGATTGATTGATGAGGTTTAGAGGCCGCTTCAAATGGTGAGGTCATTGGCGCCCAAGTTGACGTATTTAAAAAAAAAATGAAATAGATTTAATAAAAGCAGTGTTGCAGATGCAACTTACTCGCTGATTAAATTAATGAGAATGTAATGAAATATACAAGTAGATAAAGCAAAAGGACACAATGATAAAACATGGCACTGAGTTTTGTTCTTAATAAGACTGAGCACAGACCACCCTTCACCAGTTCGAGTTACCCCACGGATTAAAGGTGTCGAAGAATGAGGGAGGCATCATCTCAATATCCAAAATTGGAAGACGCAAATCATTTAATTACGCAATCATTGACGTCACACATTGGAAGATTTATGGAAATAGTGTTGGTCGAGTGCATACGCAACCTCTACAGTGAAAAACGATTTTTTCACAAAGCAGCATGGATTCATTACTTTAGAAGTCAGTATCAGAGACTTCTAATATTCAAGACGTGGAAAAGTGGACATGGCTACAAGACCACGGATTACGAATCGAAATCTGCCTCGACTTCCAAAAGGCTTTCAGCAAAGAGCCCCACCGACGCTTAGTATAGAAATCGGAGCAATACTGAATTAGGGGAAATTATTAGGCTGGATTGAAGCCTTCCTACTTAGAAGAATTTACAAGGTCAGTGTCAATACTCGCGATTCCATTTTAGTGGAGTACGGTGGATCTCAATACTAGGTTCTACATTTGTCCTGAACACCCCTGACCTATACACTCTTATGGATGTGGAAAACACCGATGATCATGCCAAGGAAGTACGCGTCATACTATGAACTATGCGATCTGCAGAATGTATGAGAACAGCATTAGCTCGCGAAAAACCAGTTCGCGGATGGGCAATATCTGCTGGCTAGTATGATGTATCTATATCACTTAAAAACTATTGCCCGGTGAGATTTCGCGCCAAACAACTTGAGAACTATCGCATTTTCGTTTAACAGCTGTCCTGGAGAACGGCTGCGCCGAAAAATTCAGGAGATAAGCTCGAACCGCGTGACCGTGTGGAGGGCAGACGGGTTGCGAGACTATACTCGAAAGCTGTGTAACAAAACCCAAGTTATAGTTTCAATACCGACGCATGTCCATTCGCTGACACATACTCAAAATGCCCCCATGCTCATGGTAACATACCAGTTTCGGGGATGCAAACTGTTACAGTCAAGCGTATCCACGCATTGCGAAACGTCCAGCACATCACCTGGCAAAACCACATATGCATAATCCTTGTCGTGGGCCCACAAGAAACGCAGGAGCGTCAGGTCGAGTGATCATGGGTGCCAGGCGACAGAACAATTGCGGCGAATCCAGCGACCCGCGGAGTACGCGTCCATGTGAACAATAAGTTCAGCATCCTCGGCTTATATGCCTCCAGTCCTGTCCCGGTAGAGTGCGATAGCTTTTGTATGCTGTAGCAGGAAAATCAATTGTATTCCTCATTATTACGCTAAAATCAACGTAGGCCCTTTATGCATGGTGAATACGAATGTGTAAGAATAAAATGGCACATTCTGTTTTAACCCCCGACAATCCTCATTTAATAATAACACTAACACCAACTACTCACTGAATAATAACAATATTTTAAAAAAAGTCAATACAACAGATCAATCAGTCAGTACAACAGATCATGCAAATACTATCCGACAATACAGGAAGAGACCGGATATGGATTAAAGCAAAAAGCTACTACCCTGATATTTAATGAATAAATACATGGAGGTCTCTCAACACTTATTCACGTAAACTGTGATAGAATTATGAATCTTGGAAAACGCTCACACAATTTGGCTCTCCTACAGAGTTCCGATATGCATATCCTAGGAAGCGTACAAAGAGTAACAAAATTACAGAAAGCTTGGGCATTTTCCAAACGAAAAAATACTTAATCCATTGAATCTACCAATTTGGTAATTAAAATGGCTTCGAGGAGACTGAAATAAAACATTCAAAGTCTTCAACTACTTCAAACACCATATCTCACAGCCATCAGCATGAAATACAAAGCTCACGCAAAAACCCATACAACATAACATGAATGGGAACTCTATTAGTATTGTTAAATCAGACACTGTACAACAATTTAAATATACACTAAACCATTACGAGCAATCATATGTACGAATTTTATTATTTCGATATAGACAATTTTTTTCTGGTCAAATAATTTTTAAAAGATTTTATGAATGAATTGATTCTAAACAATAAAATTTATACAAAATGAAATAAGACAAAGGTAAATAAATTAAAAAGATATATATTATTAAAATTTGGCTGAGTAGGAGTCATGTGGATAAAACAACAAGGTATAAGTACGAAACAAGTACATGACAACAGCAAATACTTCTTCGTATTATTTGTAACAGATACATATTACAATAATGCAAATTGTATTCTATTAACTGTTTCTGGCATCCATCTGGAAAACATTCATTAGCAAAAGAAGCTCGGGATACTAAAATGCAATTTTAAAGTCCACATATGTTCATGAAAATCATACTTATTTTTGAAATTATCGAAATTTAGTTTGTGTTAATGAAAATTGAATCTATGCCATAATAACAACACTGGCATTAGAAGGAAAGGGCCACCAATGATTTTAGAGCTATCTTTAGAAATCTGAAAATGATTTTTATGTTTCAGACATGCTTTTTGTTCAAAATAATATTTATTTCGCCGCGACTATTAGCATGAGTAGGCTAATCACAGCGTTTTTTAGTGTGGATAAAAAATAGGGTCCATTAAATCGAAAATTCCCCCGTTAGGGACCGCAGGACCTTGCCGAAGACCTTGTGTCGGGTACGGGGGGCTGAGTTGAAAGAATAGGTGGAGCAGTATGATTGGGAGTATGACTGGCATCTCTATAAACGAGCTCTGCTTATGAATGGGGCATCTCTATGGACGAGCTCTGCGTATGAAAGGGGCGCGAATGGGCAACACCGACCTCTCGATACGACCAACAAGCGGTCTCCAGGTGTGACTGTGGCGCGAGCAGTCGCACCTAGTAGCCCACATGGTCTCGTTCTGGGACGGGCACTTGCGCCCTAATCCAAGGTGTGAGATACCGTGCCGAGGGATGAGTGGTACGGAGGGAGCCGTGCCGCTAACGGTTCCTTTGTAATACCTGGCGACCTTACAAAGTATATAGCCTTACCTGGCATGCGGGGCTCTGCACAGGCTGACCTTTTTTTCCCCTAGCTACTCGTGGGACCAAAAATGGATGAACATGATAACAAAACCAACAAAAAAGAAACGGAAACGGCTGTCTGTGGGACGAGCTCGAATCTCGAACCGGGCCTCACCAGGGCTTTAGGGTCGATCGCATTGACCGAACCAGAGACCGGTGGGGTCAGTGGGTCGGGTGAAAAGTTAGTACTGGGACAGCTCACTGAAACGACAAAAACAAAAGAAACGGACAATACGAACACGGACTCCACGGAGACTGTTAAACTAAAATCGAAATCTAAACGTATGGGGCAGGCACAGAGACGTGCTTTAGCCAAGGCTAGGAGTACTGGGTCGGACCCCACGAAGGGGCCCGAACCAGCCACTCCTGGTCAGTCAACCCTGAAACGACAACGGCAACTAAACTCGAGCGAGACTTCGCCGACGGACTCCAGACCTCAAAAGAGACACAAGGAGGTTGAGGACGGACTGACGGCTGCTCAGAGAACAAACCCTCTGACTATCATTGTGGCTAGCGAAGAGTACCCGCAAGTGGGACTCACCCAGACGCACGTCAGAAAATTGAGGGTTGCTGTACGGGAGGAGGTTGAAAAACTTCCTCCTGAGCAGTGGCCAAGATTCGATGATGTGTTTGCTATGTTATGGTGGCGCTATTGCCATCATAACGGCTAACGAGGGTTCGAAGCAATGGTTCTTGAACCACGCTACGTCCCTCTTGGAGCGGGTTACGGACAAGGTGAGGGTCGGTGGAGTTGAATTGCTCCAGCGATATCGGAGGGCGACCGTTTGGATCCCTCAGTCTTCTGTCAGAGAGGATCCGGCGGTCGCTGTCCTGAGGCGCTTGGAGCTCTTCAACCCCACCATTAAAACGGGGGGATGGATAATTTATGCGACCCTCAAAAGGGATGGGAACAAGGAGGGGGAGGAAGGGGTGGAAGGGAGGACTCTGGTGTTGGGGATACCAGAGTCTCACCTGTCGTCTCTCAGGGCTATCGATAACAAGCCCTACCTCGACATGGGCAGGGTCACCGTGTAAGTGGATGGTCTGAACAATAGTGACACGAAATGCGGTCCCACCCCCACCCCCACCGGACACTACGGCACAGGATCATCATCCTGATGCGACGGAGGAAAGCTAATGGTGCCGCCATTATGACGAACACCATGATTCCAATATCACAGATCAACTTGCACCGTAGCAAAGACGCGGCAGCCGTTCTGGCCAAGCGTATGGCTACGGGGCACACATGGATCTCCTTGATCCAAGAACCTTGGTCTGTAAAGGGGGTCGGACAGGGCTGTTGTATGATCGCGGATGCTTCTGGGGAGAGACCGAGAGCGTGCATAGCCCTGAAAGGCGTCAGTGGGGTACTCCTCTTACAGTTCTGTTACAGGGATCTGGCAGCTGTATCCTGCAAGGTAAACTCGGACCAAGGAGAGATCACTATCGTCTTTGCGTCGGCCTACTTTCCACACGAAGACTCGGAGGTTCCACCAGTAGGAGTTCAACGCCTAGTTGAACACTGCAAACTAGAAGGACTACCCCTCATCATAGGCTGTGACGCGAATGCTCACAACACTGTGGGATAGCACGGACACCAATGTCCGAGGCGAGAACTTGATTACATATCTGGCGGGCTCTGACATGGACGTGGCAAACGTGGGCAGTGAACCCACATTCAGAAATATATGTAGAGGCGAAGTGCTGGACCTGACTCTAGTCAGTCTCAACATACGTCAAATGATACATGGATGGAATGTCTCAGACGAGCCTTCCCTTTCTGATCATGCCACCATTGTGTTTTGGCCGCGCTGTTCTACGGAAAATGGGTTGCGGGACATCCACATTCCGAGGAGCACTGACTGGGTTGGATATCTGCAGGAGCTGGAACGTGATCTGAGGGTTTTTCCCAAGAGAATCGGAACGGTTTCCGGGTTAGACGACGCCACGGTGCTCCTGTCGGGGATTGTCACTGGCGCCTATCTGAGGAGCAGCAAAGCAAGAGTGGTAGATCGAAAGTCGAAGGTTCCATGGTGGAATGGAAGGCTCGAAACAATGAAGAACAAGGTGAGATTAGCCTACTAAAAGACAAG
The DNA here is from genome assembly GCA_038098605.1 of Gryllus longicercus. NCBI lineage: Eukaryota > Metazoa > Arthropoda > Insecta > Orthoptera > Gryllidae > Gryllus > Gryllus longicercus. The sequence continues at coordinate 1,589,924 of JAZDUA010000179.1, forward strand.
ATCCGCCCGAGGTGAACGAAAAGAGGAACTCTTCTCCAAGTGAAGGAAGGAAAGGAATAGAATGGAAGTCCGCTCTGCCAAAAAGCCAAGTTGGAAGAACTATTGTGAAAAAATCGAAACGGGGAGAGAAGCGGCTAGACCGGGCAAGGTATTAGCGTCTAACCCAAATGCGTGGATTGGAGCTATAAAACTACCTGATGGCACATATACAACAAACGATGAAGACACATTGACTTATCTTATTAAGGCCAACTTCCCGGATGGGATAAGTGCTAATGAGGAGTCCACAACTGAGGAGAAGGGGAACTACCCTCAGATGGGCAGAAACAGTGATTATAAATTCGCAAATGAGGTAGTAAATTGGAATACGCTCGAATGGGCACTGGATTGTCTTGAACCCTACAAGTCACCGGGCCTAGACGGGATATTTCCGACACTACTGACCAAAGGCAAAACACTACTTATGAAACCCTTACTGGCTATCTACAGAGCTAGCCTAGCCCTAGGGCACGTTCCGGAATGCTGGAAGGTGGCCAGAGTCACCTTTATCCCAAAACCGGGCTAACCCAGCAACGTTACAGCTAAGGATTTCAGGCCAATCAGCCTTACGTCGTTTTTGTTGAAAACGTTAGAACGATTGATACAAAGACACATAGTAGGGAAGCTGGAGAGGTCTTCCCCACTCTCTAAAGATCAACACGCGTACATTCAAGGACGATCTACGGACTCTGCACTGCACGGTGCAGTGTCACTGATAGAAGATCAGATCGAAGAAGGCGGATATGTGATTGGACTACTGCTCGATATTGAGGGAGCGTTCAATCACACAAGCACGGATATAATATGTGCGGAAGCGGAAAAACGTGGCATACATCCGCTGTGCACACAATGGATCAGAAGTATGCTTCATGACAGACGACTTGTCGACGAAAAAGGCCTCACTAAGGTGGAAATGAAAGTAGACAGAGGCTGTTCCCAAGGATGAGTGTTGTCACCCCTCCTATGGCTTTTGGTGGTCGACAGCCTACTAGTAAAGCTTAAAGGTCTCAAGTTTTCGGTGACTGGCTACGCTGATGACATCTTGATTTGGGTCAGGGGACCATTTTTGGACACATTGAGGGACCGAGTACAGAAGGCCATCAGTGTGGTTGAAGAATGGTGCGGCAAAACAAACTTGTCCGTGAATGCGACAAAAACGGAATGCATTATTTTCACCAGAAAATATAAAATAATGGAAATCAGGCCCTTACGTATGTTTGGCGAGGAACTGACGGTAAACAAGGAAGTGAAATACCTTGGTATCATATTGGATAGCAGACTAAATTGGAATAGCCAGGTGCAGAGAATTTGCACCAACTTTTGGTCCGCATTCTGGCTCTGCAGGCGTGCGGCCGGCTGCACATGGGGGCTTAGCACCAATACTATATTATGGATTCTGAAAGCGATCCTTCTCCGCAGACTTACTTATGGATCGGTTGTATGGTGGAACGCGATAAAGAAAGGCAATGTTAAGTCCAAACTAGAGAGACTAGGTAGTAATGTCCTCAGGGTCATTGCGAGTGCTATGAGGACTACTCCCACGGCGGCGATGGGAGTACTGACCGGGGTTGCCCCCTTCGATCTTCTGATTATGGGAAGGACCTATGTCACAGCCCATAGGCTGTTCTCCAACGACACTTGGTCTCATAAAGGCAATCATGCTAAAGGGTTGAGGACAATGTGTAGTCTTAAACCACTTGGCCCAGCGGACACTATCCGACACCTCTGTTTTGAAAAGAGGTTTAGGATTAGCTTGTCTACGAGTCAGGTAAGCTATGATGCGAACCTGGCTGAACTCCCGCCAAACGGCGACATATGGTATACGGATGCATCAAAAAAGAAGGATAAAGTTAGCATAGGAATTTATCGCAAGAGAGGAGGTACGAAGAAATTCTATGCTATGAAGGAACATACCACAATCTTCCAAGCCGAACTGGCCGCCATCTTGAGGTGCGCCAGGATGGCCTTGGAGGAAGTAGTGGACTGTGGCAGATGCTCAGATGTGTACATATGCACTGATAGCAAAGCCGCACTACTAGCACTTGACAATATGAGAGTGAAATCACGAGTGGCTAAGGAATGTATTGAGGCATTGAACCATCTGGGAGGATATTGTAACCTCCATTTATGGTGGGCCCCTGGCCATTCTAATGTTAAGGGTAACATTATGGCTGACAAGCTAGCTAAAATGGGCACTAGATCACGCAATGTGATCGAAAGCCCCGGGCCCTCTAAAGGTGTTATCAAGTCCACGATTCGAGATTGGTTGGACAAAGAACACTTGAAGAGATGGCGTGAACAAGATGGAAATAGAAGGCCAAAATGGCCTTGGGTAGCGAACTACACCCTGAATGGGCGAAGGAATTCGAACTTATGTCCAGGCGAGATGCAAGGCTGATCGTGAGTCTGCTGACTGGCCATGTGCGCCTGAACTTTCACCTGTCTAAGATGGGCCTGGTGGCATCCCCCTCGTGTCGATGGTGCGATGCTCATCCGGAGGAGGCGCTACATGTCCTATGCCTTTGTTCTGGTCTGAGTGAGCGAAGGCGTGGGGTCTGTGGTGCCTCCACCTTTGATCCTTCTCAGGTGAGAAAAATGAAACTGTCGGAAATCATCAGAATGTGGAAGGGCACAGTGCCGGCCGAAGTGGAGATCTATTGATCTCCTCTGCTTAGGGTGTCAGAACCGCCGGGCTCTTGGGACCGCCCAAAGGTGGTACCGGGTTGGCTGGGTCGGCATATCAATGATGAGGGAACAAAGGGCTTGCCCAGGTTCACTGGTGTTAACACCCCTCTACCCCTTTATTATTATTATTATTATTATTATTATTATTATTATTATTATTATTATTATTATTATTATTATTATTATTATTATTATTATTAAATCGAAAATTGAATATTTAGAAAACATTTTTGGTTTGTTCGTGGTGTTTTACGTCTTAGAATAATGTCCTATAAAAATCTGCTATGTACAGAAGATGCATCGGACTTTACATGACAAATACTGTATTAAGTGTTGTCATTAACTTTATGTAGCAATATTGTTGCAAATTATTGTTTCTTTTAATTATAGAACTTAAAAATGAACAATACTTTGAGTTGACATGTAAACGTGTTGATTCAATTTAATAAATTAGCAAAACTGTCTAAAATAGTTCAATAGAATCACTCTATTGCATGAGCTTTTGAAAGTTATGCCTAGCTGCGCGAAAAAACTGCAAATTTTCGGCAGAAAATCTCCTATTACAGGCTCCTGGTAAAGCAAAAGTGGATAAATCTAGTTATTAAATTTAGGGAAAAATCCTCTAACATGTGGTGTAACCAGAACCCATGTTTTATGGACCCTTGATATCGAAAAATCAAATAACGGCAAAACATTGCCATTTTTTCCTTTCCTAAAGATGTTGCTTCATCAATAGACCAAAATGAAGCACCCATTGGAATATTTTGAGATCTTTTTGAAAACTTTTCACGTTATTGACCAAAACATCTGGCTATCAAAATTACTTTTTTATGGAATTCATGGTATTGCCCTAGATTGGATAACTTTGTACCTGAAATCATCAATCTCAAAGAGTAGAAATACCGTACTGGCAGGAAACGACATTATTTACTTATCTTTCCTATTCTTTACCAATTGAGAATGGGGTCCCGCAAGGTTCTATCTTACGTCCTATCCTCTTTCTGTTATACGTAATCGATATGACCTCGTCTATTAAAAATAGAACGGTTCTGTTTGCTGATGACACATTGCAAAAAAGTATGATTCCAGAAGTTTCAGATTGGTTTGGTTTCAGTTTGGTTTTCTAATAACAAATTAATAGTTAATGAAGGAAAAACAGTTTGGAAAGGCATTTTTTCATTTCAAATCAGCAATCGCATGCTCCATTGAAAATGAGCATTATGCAATTAGCTGATGTTAAGGTAACACAATTTCTAGGTCTCTCAATTCAGTCAAACTTCAAATGAAATGTACATATAACACAACTACATTAAGTTCTTTATGTTACGCATTCAGAATTCTTTGAAATTTTGTCAGCCTTCATGCAGCTCGTTGCGTGTATTTTGCAAACGTGCATTCCTGCCAGAGATATGGCATTATATTCGGAGGAAGCTTATCATTAGTACCTGGACCTTCAAGACTGCAAAAGAAAAGTATATGAATACTGAAAAAATGCCATCCGCATGATCCCTGCAAGCCTCTTCACTGAGCTTGCCTATTTATTTACGAATCTGTAATATTTTTCAAAAGTGACTTACTTACCGGTGGGAACATATTTTCATGCAATACTGATTTTTATAATTACAACTCACATCGAAAAAATCACGTTCATCAATTGTCAGTATCAACAGCTCACTATCAGAAATCCACATACAATACATGTACGTTACTTAACAATGCATTGCCAGATGACATTAAATAGTTGAAGATGGTTCACAAATTTAAATTACAAGTAAAATCTTTTCTGCTACGTAACTGTTTCTATAATCAGAGACTATACTGTTCATCAAAAAGAAAAATAATGTTTATTCAAAAAGAACAGTGATATATAATGAACTAGTTTACTTTTGTATTGTATTTTTTTTTTAATTGACTTAATATGTTTGTATCAAATATTGTATTTCAGCTTCCAAGTCAATGACCCCCTTCTCGATCAGGTTTTGTCCAGTTTCCCTTAAAATGTATCAATGTGAGCAAATGCTGAGATGGCCCCTTGTTTTGCTTCTGGATGTAAATGTAGTTTCGCTATGTACATGTTTTGATTAACTCTCCTTTTGCTTGTAGTGGCAGGAGTAGAGGTATGGTCGAGTAACTATTTTGTCAGCAAAGCAGAAAGATCGAATCTGCAGTTCGTTTACCGTTGCAAATATGTATTATATAACTCTGGAACGAAGATGGCTAGTTTTTCAAATGTTGCTTATCTCGTGCAGTTTTAAATATAATTTTTATTTATTTATCTTTAACTTTCACACATCGTTGAACTATTTATAGTTAAAATGATAGGAAGGGATTCAGGAACTGAAAATGTGCGTAGATCTTCTACCCCATATGTCACATGTGGGTTTTTTTACTGTTTTATGACTAAATAAATCTAAAACGTCTGTCTGTCTGTCTGTCTGTCTGTCTGTCCGTCCGTAAACAACGCTAGCAGCAATACCCTTCGAACTATATTCTTCAAAATTTATATTTATCAATTGATATGGCTGATGTCGTGACCCCTTGAATTTGAAACCGATATTTTAATTGAGGGTGTGCACATACGGCTTTTGGAACATTTATAAATTAAAAAAACAACTTTTATTGCTGGGTAGTGTGAAAGACGAAATTTAGTCCTTTTCGCATAATTTTGCGTGCAATGTAGGCAAAATTTAATTTTGTTTAACATTTTTCTCTCAAAAAGACACCAATTTTAATTAAATTTTGACCTCGGATATCGTATAGGACGGTTACATGAATGGTGTAGGTCTCATGTTCGTTAAAAATTCTGAATTTTGAAAATTGCAAAAAAATTTAAACATAGCTATCAGTTATTTCCAAAAATTTGGCGCATTTCGGAACTCTGTTGGACATAATCCTTGGAATATGTCCTATTAAATACCACTCGTGCTTTGGAAATTCTCAGATAAATCCTCTTCTGGCTTCGCGAGTCTGGGATTTATCGACAATATCCAGAGCACTCGGGGTATTGCCTTAGATTTTTCTTAATGAAACGTGTTCATCAAAAACAGCTCTTTAAATAATGTCACGTTCAATTTATCGTAAATATTAGTATTTTTTGCAAACTTTAGTGTCAAACATAGGCAATTTTTATTTTCTTTGAGCAATATTTCTTAAAAGCGGCACAAATTTGTTTAATTACCTTTGGACCTCAGATAGAGTAAAGGACGCTTCAATTGCTGCAGGACTCACATTTGTTAAAATTGCTGATTTTACAATTTTTTTTTTCTTCCAGTTTTCGAAAAATCAGCGATTTTCACGAACATGAGACCTGCACCACTGTCATAAACGTCATTCACACTATGCAACAAACAAATTCAATAAAAAAACGTTAGAGCCACTGTTTCAAAAATTTCCCAGGTGTTTTATGTAAAGCACTCCCCAAAATGAAAATATCGGTTTCAAATTCAAGGAGACGCGACATCAGCCAGATCGATAGGTGATTATCAATTTTCAGATAATCGACAGAAGGGCTTAGCAGCTGGCGTTGTTCACGGCCAGACAGACACACGCAGACGACCGGCCGGCAAGACGGACGGAAGGAAGGCCGGCCGGCCGGCCAGACGGGCGGAAGGAAGGACGGCCGGCCAGACGGGCGGAAGGAAGGACGGCCGGCCAGACGGGCGGAAGGACGGCCAGACGGACGGAAGGACGGCCAGACGGACGGAAGGACGGCCAGACGGACGGCCAGACGGACGGAAGGACGGCCAGACGGACGGAAGGACGGCCAGACGGACGGAAGGACGGCCAGACGGACGGAAGGACGGCCAGACGGACGGAAGGACGGCCAGACGGACGGAAGGACGGCCAGACGGACGGACGGCTAGACAATTTTGGATGTTATATTTGCAATACCATTTGTGTCCTAGGAGATCTTGTCCCATTTTTTCAGAAACTATGAAAAACGATTCACTTTACATTATATGGCATTAAGGCTGTTTTGGCGAAAAGATCGAGCATCCTCCCTTTGTCACATTACCTGATTTTTTAAATGTAAAATTTTGACATCATCTGCATTACTCATAATTAGCAATTTATGTATTGGTCTATTTGTATTTTTAACACTTTTTGTTGTTGTTTATAACTCATGGAAACCATGTTCATATTGTAAAGATGCTAATTTTATACCATTAACAGCACTGAATATCAGAAAAACTCAAATCACTCATGAGACAGAACATATTTTCTGGTGAAAGTTTTGCCACCATGACCTTACCCCAGTGCTTTCGAAAATTGTCAATTCATGCCAAAATTGTTATTTTATTTTGAATTGGTCAAATGCTATGAGTAAAATTTTTTCGGAAAAAATGTTTGATGCTGAAAACTTATAATTAAGTATCGTTAATCTGCTGAAAACGTATCATAAACTATTATTAAGTAGACTTCGTCACGGGAATTGACAAAAGATTTACTAGCAGTATTTTGGAGAAAAGCATGTATTCCTAATTCCAAAGCAAGGTATTTACTTGTGCTTGGCCCCCACAGTGTCCATGGTAATGATGACCATCATCTAGAAATTGTTCCCAATGACAATTTTGATCATAACAAATTGCATATCAAATTTATACCGCCAAAAATACTACAATCACTCCAACCTCTGGATCCATACTTTTTCGTACTTATGTTTCATGATCAGTCTCATCATGAAATTGCAAGAGATGGAAACATTATTTTGCAACGGTGAGACAATATCAAACAGCATTTCCTACTATTTCAACAATATACCTATCTCCAAGATTTGAATCGTCCATCATTCCAAATTGAAGCTGGACAGACTCTCACAAAGTGAAGCAGAGTATTCTGAAAATACAACTAACTTTTTTCAGGAACTAACTATTTGTAAGTGATGGATGTGACAAATCACTTAATAATTGCAGTGAATGGTGTGCTAACCAATTTTGCTACACTTTGTTGTTGTTAATTATCATTTTATTGAGTCATTTTTATTGGTATTGTATATGATTTATAGAAAATTAAGGTAAAAGCTTTTTTTTTTTTTACCTTTCTTACCACCACCACCACCTCTCCATCCCACCCTTACGATGCATTTGCTAACAGAATTCTGCAACTATTTGTTAGTTTCATATTAAAGGATTAGTAAGTATTAGCCCAATATTATGTTTACAAATATGTATCTTTACATTACGAACATATCGAAAAATGATGGAAGTTTCAGATATCCTCAAGATTTCCACAATTCATGCTCAAAACAATATCGTTTCATAAACCGGTATGTAATTTTTCAGCAGATATCTATTTACAATTATTGCTTGTTTTGAATTATGTCTATTGCAGAATGTTATTTATAACGTACATAATTTTAAAAATAATCAAATCCTAATTTGATAACTTCTCATGGAAAAATCATCCTGTTTACGGTGACTGTCTCTGGCCTAAACCTTCAAACTACATCAACATTGAGTAACATAAAGAATGACAGAAAAATGCTTCCTATCACTGAAGCTTAAGCTCTTAACACTGCATTTGAGGTTGCTCAAGCTGGCAACAAAGTCACATTCACCAGTCATTGAGAACTGATTTAGTGTAAAAATGGATTTTTAAGAGGCTGAATCTTATGAATGTGGTGTCTAGGAGTTGTAAAATTTTGTAACGTGACGTACTAGTGCTTTGCATAGAATGTAACGGCATGTATTCCATTTCTTTACTTTCTTCTTCTTCCTTTTCCTCTCTTCTGAATTAGACACAAAAGGAGGATTGCTTGTCAACTTTAACACATTGAAGCACATGCCTGACCTATACTCAGGCTTTGCGTAATACTCGAGAGCCCATTTCCGCATCTTTCCGTGCACATGCCCGAGGATTCGTTAGTTCTGGGCACTGAGGAGAGGTCTCCATTGACTGTACTGTGTTGCCATCTATTGGCCAATTTGAGAACAATTTTGTGAAATGCAAGATGTAAGGTCACTTGCTTTTCATAGTAATGTGCAGCGGTAGAAGAGTTCTATATTATGGCACGTACATTGTTTTGAGTTTAAAATGTTGAGCATGCCACAAAATTATGACCTCTTCGGAAAATAATTCGAAAAATTTTGGAAGAAAAATATGGATGAAATTATGAAAATTCTGATCCTAGAAAATATATATGGTCACACAAATATTTATGCTGTATTTTTATAATATATATTTTAATTATTTTTATTATAATATACATTTCATTTTGTCAATAAAATGTAAAAACTGACATTTTACTTTATTTTTCATTAACAAAAAGTCAAACTTTCTGAAAATAGTAAGGGTTTATATATTTGTTTCACCAAACTAATTACTGATACCACTTAAAATACCACTAAATACCCTGGGTTGTGGGATCGAACAGTCACTAAGTGTCTGGGATTCAAAATGTTAAAAGTACGTAACATGACCACTAGAAGAAAAAATATTCAGATGTTGATTTTTTAGAAGAAAGGTACATCTTAGAAGAAAAGTACAAGTTGCATTAAAAAAATCTTAAATCCAAGTTGTTTTTATATTGGCAAACAAAGCAGCTTTAGTAAATACATACTACCACGTTATCATGGAAAATCTCTTTGCCAATTTTTTGGAAACTTGTATGTTATAAAATATTTTCTTGTCCCTGCACTGAATTGCTTCACATTTCAGAAAAATATAGGGAGGGCTGACAAAATAATCAACAGAATTGGGCAGGTGATCATAATGTAATGATTCATAGGTGAAGTGTCGTAAAGTAATTTGAAAATCTGTTTAATACTAAGAGTGCCATTATTTCTGCAAAGAGCTGAGCAAACAGGAAAAATCTTTAGCCTGATATTTCTCACACTTATTGCCATGAGCTCAGACTAATTGGAGAATCTTTTATAAATATTTGAAGCTACAAAAAGGCTATGTTTCAAAATTACTATTGAAATGTCTATCAATAATTTCACATATGGACCTCTCATTAGAAGGCTAGGTGAATCCATGTAAGTAAGGAAAAAGTATGTATTAACAGCAGAATTATATATTGAAAACTAGGCCACAAATATAACGTGAAGGTCTTTTACGATTCACAAGATTCAGTGCTTCTAATATTACTGCTCAAAGCAACAGATGTTTTTTCTTTTGCCGGTTGTTTGAAAGCAACAAATGTTGCTTAGATGGGAAGATACAATAGTAGCAACAGAACTTTACTAATCATTATCAGGAAGCACAGCTACCATTCCACACATTTCATGCAATGAAAGTTGCAAATGCATTTTACAATTTTACACACACTTCCAACCCAATGGCATTCACTGTACAAAAAATAAGGAACATGCAGCATTTTTCTACATTTGTGTGCATACGTCTAATCTTCTACACAAAATAGTACACTAAAAGCATCTTAAACGAGGTACTATATTCCATTACAAGTAAATCATAAAAATTAATATCTTGAGAAACAATGTATCACTTGAAATTCAAATTTTGTTTAGTATTTATTGTAAATATAAATAACTCCCTAAAAATTTAAAAAGTATCGTAAATGATATAAAATACATTTCTTGTTAGAACCTATTCTCCTGAAACTTTGTAATTAAAAATTGTAGAATCAAAAAATATCAATTTTTAACAAGTTTTTCAAGAAGGGAATTAAAATCCACCGAAAATTTGCACTCCATACATTTAAATGTGTAATTAACAATTAATGCAGAACATACAATTCAATAAACGTGGAAAAGTCTTGTGTGTGGAAGGGATGAAAACCTTAATTCATGAACTGCCCTTACCTGTTCTTTTGTGCGAGTTCGAGTACGCATTCTTCCTGGAGAATCTTCTAATGTCTCTAAGTTTTGCACAGGACGAAACAGATATGGTGCATCTCCACGCACAGCTGACACACCGTTGGCAGTATTGGACACATTATTTGCATTAACAGGAGGTAATTCTCCATATTTTTTGCTATAAACACGACAATCAGAACAGAGTAATGTGCGATCTTTTCCTATGTGCTGCCAATCTCTTGAATCTGCAAAACAAAAAAGAAGCATTTGTTAATAAATATCATCATCTATATTATTTCAGTTGTATACATACCTTTTACGGTTCTCACAAGGTGACAAATAGCACCAACTTTAAAAATATGATGAATTTGTTTAAAAAGCACATCCAAATATTCATGTTAAACGCAACTCGGTCAGATATATTGTTAAATAACTCCTAAACGAAGCGTTCTAGGGACTTAAAACACTAACATTTTGAGGTCAAAAGCCTCAAAGAAACGTTCCATACACCGTAATCTATAGGATGACAAACTCTTGAACATTCTATTAAATGTTTCCTGGTTCAGCACTTATTGCTACTATCAATGTCACCTAGATTTCAACTCTTGGTGATGGTGGCCATCTTCGTGATGTCACGCTTAGAAGACTTAGCTTCCTCTATCTTATACTATTTACACTTTCTGTGTACACCGTTGTTTTGTGCAGATTAACGAGCTGTATTTGCATTATTAATTCAAGATTTGCTCTCGCAGCAACAACTAAAAGTACTACTTATAGTTGTGTGATTCCAATGAAGATTGTTCCTTATGTGTGTAGTGAAAACATTAATCTATTGTTTTGTTGAAGTCTACAAGTGCTGCGTACCTAATTGTGGAGAGATATGTGTGTATAGTGAAGAATGAAAACCTGTCTTGTTAGGTTTGGTTTGTGTTTTACCTATACCACTATTTTCATTATCAGCCATAATTTGGGGAAACTTTCAGGTCAGTGTGTTCAGTCACTTAGCTTTCTCAAGAGTAAAAAGCTTTTTAAATATTTTTGTGACTATTACAAAAAGCGAAAAGCAAACTGTTAAAGAATATTGAATAATTGTTTTAAATATTTTCAAAGAAGTTTTGTGAATTGTTCCAAGAAATCTCTCGATAATACTGAACATAATAATACAATCTCATTCATTGTTACTAACTGCAAACAATGTTACTAACTGGCTAGTGAAATTTTAAAAAATGTATGAGAATTATTAGAAAAAAAAATAGGTTATTTATTGTTTATTTAACCTTACCCAAACATAATAATTGTAATATATCAATTTGAAACACCTCTATGTCATGAAAAGCAGTGTTTTCACAAAACATTAAATCCAATTATTGCTCCCAGCAAATGGGAACAATGAACTTCCACCAACAAGCAGCTGAAGAGGAAAAATTGTGAATTTAAAATACGAAACGGAATACATATAATTGAACAACAACAAAACAAAAGCACAATGCAACAAAACAAAAGCAAGGAGTAAGGAATTTTTGTCATCTTCCACCCAAACCCAGTTTATTTAGTGTCAGTACAAACCAGAAATAAATTTCAGACATTAAGTATCGTTACTATAAAAAATTAACCTTAACCAACATTTTAGTTACAAGGTTTATTGATAACATTTTATAACAAAACTTACTTGTTGTGTAGCAATGTTGACAACGATATGCAGCATTATCTCGAGAATCTGAATCATCTTCTGAATTATCTTCCTCACTACCAGAACTTCCTTCACCTACAAAAGTGTAATATATTCATCATTCTTTCATGTTTCACTGTATTATCAAGAAGTTAATATCATATCAAGATTAATATACAAGCAAAAAAATCTACTTTTTTGCCAAAAGAATCTTATATACAAATTCTTAAGCCCAGAGATATATCAGAGTGCTCCCCTTAATATTAATAATAATTATGATAATGATAATGATAATAATAATAATAATAATAATAATAATAATAATAATAATAATAATAATAATAATAATAATAATAATAATAATAATAATAATAATATTATATCATCATCATCATCATCAAACCTCTTCTTCCTTCTGAATGTCTCTTTATTAATGTGATGATATGAGTTCCTTTACATCATAGATATTCAATTTCATTTATTCTGTAATTTTAGTTTTGTAAGTTACATTGGTGACGTGATGTGATATTTCGGCTACCTCTGTTAGCCATCAGTCCATGTTTTTATACATTGTACATAATGGAATATTTTATACTATGTATAAAAACATGTACTGTAACAATTCACTGCTAAACAGATGTCTGATGATAGCCAACAGAGATAGCCAAAACATCACATCACCAATGTAACTTAAAAACTACAATTACAGAATAAATAAAATTGAATGTGTATAATATTAAGAAACTCCTTTTATTGTATAATATAATAATCACATCAATAAAAAAAATAATAATAACAATAACAACAACTCTACCTAGGGAGTACATGACCTTGTAGTTGGTGGTGGAGCTTGAGTACCCCCTTGAGCCTGAGAGCTATGTCGGCAGTAGCCTAGCAACTGGTAGAGCCTCCCATGCTGATAAGGTTGAAGGTGAGGGTTCAGAGGAAGAAGTACTCCACAGGAGTGGAAACTAAGTAGAGAGGTCATGAACCTTTTGACTTTCTGTTATCACACCAACCCACTGATTAGAGTGGAGGACTGCACACCGCATTAGCCAGCAAAGGAGGCTACCTTCAGCAGTCAGTGATAATCCCATAGGGTTTAGTAATTTCGACTGGCATTCGGCGGGATCTTTGCTGGGCCCTGTGGGGAGATGCCCCAAGGCCACTGAGGGTCACAGTAATGGATAACAGGAAATAACCAATGGGTTAAGAGTTATCTATGAACTCAAACTTGCTTCCTGCAAATCTTCACTTAAAACCAATGAGCAAAATGGATAGTACAAGAAATGTAATAAATCTTAACGTGCCTTGTTCTACCATTGTCCCACACCTGCACAGAAAACAAACTAATGTCACCTTGTTGACTTTTGGCTATCCGGGTATGTTAGTCCCAAGGGCTCAGCACCATCAGTAGCCCGAAGCCATTGTCAGAGATGCACATGGGATGAATTCAAGGAGGTGAGATAGTACCTTTACAATTCAAAAGCAAAAAATGGAGGCTCAGAAATTGAAGTTTTCAAAATATGGAGAAAGTGGAACCCAGTTATGTGACCTGCCCTAGATTGAAATAAGCTTGTCAGTCAACACCAATAGATACTTAGCACTGGAAAATTCACAGCAGAACACCTTGCAAACATTCAGAAAAAGAGAGTATATTCTTCGATCGAACTATCCATATGATAGTTCCACATAACATTTAGAAGCCACTAATATCCCTGAAAACAATATTCCTCTTGAAGGTTCATCTCTTCCCAGTGAAACATCCGTCAGTAGTGAAAACTCACCTGGCTATCACACGATAAGGATATGCAGTAGAACCTCCGTCTACATAAGATAGAACGAGTTTGTCTATTTCCATTCGAATATTGTGCCCCGTTTAGGAAAATCTACAAAAACGCTAAAGCAAAGAGAGTGGTAGAAGGACCAAATCATGTCTCAAATGATGTTGTACAGATCCAAGGTAGAGATCTAGATATTACTGAAATCTATCACATTGTGTATACCACTAGATATCTGGTATCTCATAATTTTCGGGCCAGCCAAGAACACCGGCGGTCGGCAGCCACAGTAAACAGCTCTGTACCCCCCTGGGTGAAAAGAATTATGAAATGGTTAGCCAACACTCAACGTGGAATATCACTCTTAGCTGAAGCTTCATCTAAATCAAGTCACACCTCTGAAGTTGAAGAAAAAATGCTCCATATTAAATAAGAAAAAAATAAGGATTTAAACAGACGTGAAGAGATTCCATCGCATTGTCTCCAAAACCGAACGGCAATGCAACCCCTCCTTCAAAAGATGGTGTGGAAATATTATGGGCACGAATCAGAGAAGAAAGCAGATCCTACAACAAAGACAAAACTTGGGTTCAATCTGAAGCCGATGAACTTGGGGAAACAGTGGAACATGTTCACAAATTCTCAGAAGAGGACCTCTTCCAAGGTATTAAGAACATTGGGAAACTGGAAATCTCCCGGAATTTATAGATTCAGATTTATTGAATTAAGAAATTCACAGTATTACATTCTCATCTAGCAAAGGCTGTTAATAAAATTTTAGAAGACCGAAAGGCTCACACGCAGCATCACGTATTTGCTTCCCAAAGCAGGAGACAGCTCTTTGTCGAAGAACTAGATTCTTGAGCACTTCAGTATTGTACAAACTTATATCGCAGCCATTGCTAACAAAATGAACAAACACCTAGAGAAGCACCTGCTGCCAGTCGAACAGAAAGGATGTCGTAAAGGATCCAATGGCTGTAAGGAAATCTTGCTACAAGCAAGTCATCTTGAAACAAAAACCTAATTTAAGCATGGATTGAATTGACCAAAAGGCTTTTGATAATGTACCACAAGATTGCATCTTGAAGACACCGGAGATTTATCAATTTCATCCCAGACTTATTGAGTTTTGCAAGGGTAGTATGAAGTAGTGGAGTACCGGGTTACTAATACACAGTCGACAGGAAGTAGTCAGAAATAAGTAGCATTCAAATTAACAGAAGAGTTTTCCAAGGAGATTCGCTATCCCCTCTGATGTTTTGCATTAGTTTGATCCAACTATCTAGACAGTTGTCGCAAACTGACTTTGGTTACAGACTCAATGGTGATGAAAGACCAGTATCCCATTTGGTAAAACTTACACATATCTGGACATTGAAGCATGTGAGAACATCTTCAACGACACAATGAGAGCGAATTCAAAGGGAGTATTACACCGCGGGCGGGAGGGAGGGAGGGAGGGAGGGCGGGCGGAAGGGCGTGCGGACGGAAACGCGGGCGAGCGGGCGGACGGAAGGGCGGAAGGGCGGGCGGACGGACGGACGGAAGGGCGGGCGGACGGACGGAAGGGCGGACGGAAGGGCGGGCGGGCGGCCGGGCGGACGGACGGAAGGGCGGGCGGGCGGACGGACGGAAGGGCGGGCGGACGGACGGAAGGGCGGGCGGGCGGACGGAAGGGCGGGCGGGCGGACGGAAGGGCGGGCGGGCGGACGGAAGGGCGGGCGGACGGAAGGGCGGGCGGACGGAAGGGCGGGCGGACGGAAGGGCGGGCGGACGGAAGGGCGGGCGGACGGAAGGGCGGGCGGACGGAAGGGCGGGCGGACGGAAGGGCGGGCGGACGGAAGGGCGGGCGGACGGAAGGGCGGGCGGACGGAAGGGCGGGCGGACGGAAGGGCGGGCGGACGGAAGGGCGGGCGGACGGAAGGGCGGGCGGACGGAAGGGCGGGCGGACGGAAGGGCGGGCGGACGGAAGGGCGGGCGGACGGAAGGGCGGGCGGACGGAAGGGCGGGCGGACGGAAGGGCGGGCGGACGGAAGGGCGGGCGGACGGAAGGGCGGGCGGACGGAAGGGCGGGCGGACGGAAGGGCGGGCGGACGGAAGGGCGGAAGGGCGGGCGGACGGACGGAAGGGCGGGCGGACGGACGGAAAGGCGGGCGGATGGGCGGACGGAAGGGCGGGCGGATGGGCGGACGGAAGGGCGGGCGGATGGGCGGGCGGATGGGCGGACGGAAGGGCGGGCGGATGGGCGGACGGAAGGGCGGGCGGATGGGCGGACGGAAGGGCGGGCGGATGGGCGGACGGAAGGGCGGGCGGATGGGCGGACGGAAGGGCGGGCGGATGGGCGGACGGAAGGGCGGGCGGATGGGCGGACGGAAGGGCGGGCGGATGGGCGGACGGAAGGGCGGGCGGGCGGAAGGGCGGGCGGGCGGGCGGAAGGGCGGGCGGAAGGGCGGGCGGGCGGGCGGACGGAAGGACGGGCGGACGGGAGGACAGAAGAACATAGGGACGTTTTGAAAAAAGCTTTTTTCTGTAGCAGGGGAACCCAAAACGTGTATTTCCGTTTAAATATAGAAATCGATTTTACGCAACAAAAATTTCACTAACTACGTATATTTCTCCGTATATACGTATGTACAGGGTGCGGCAGCATAACTTCCTTTTTTCAAAACTCAATAAAAACTATTGTGTGCATCGGAAAATATTTATTTATTTTTTATAATGTAGGTACATGTCTAAAGTTTTTATTTACATTGTTTTGAAGATCAAATCTGTTAGGTGACGTCCCTCATTCTCCATACATTGCGTAAACCGATATCTGGCGTTTGTCATGACTCTTGTTAGCATAGCTGATGTTATGTTGGCAATTTCTTCTTCGATGTTGGTCTTCAAATCTTGTAGGGTTCTTGGACGGTTCACATAAACAAGGGATTTCAAAAAACCCCATAGATAAAAATCACAAGGGGACAGATCGGGAGAGCGTGCCGGCCATTCCAAATCGCCTCTAATTGAGATAAGGCGCTCTGGAAAGTGTTCCCTCAAAACAGCCATCGATGCTCTTGAAGTGTGTGCTGTTGCACCGTCTTGTTGGAACCAAGTGTCCCCCAAATCCAACTCTTCTAGCCGTGGGAAAAAAATCTGTAGCATGTTTACATACCGGTCCGAATTCACTGTCACTGTAACCTCATTTTCCTCAAAAAACCAGGGACCAATAATTCCAGCTGAGGAAATTGCACACCACACTGTGACTTTGGGTGAATGCAAAGGCCTTTGGTGCAATTCTCGAGGGTTAGTGTCAGCCCAGTAGCGCATGTTTTGTTTGTTAACCGACCCACACAAATGAAAATGGGCTTCATCGCTAAAAAAAACAATAGCACCCTCGGGAACGACATCAAGAAGAAGCTCACACGCGTTCATCCGAGAATTGAAGTCACGTTCTGTAAGTTCCTGCACTATCGCCATCTTATAGGGATGAAAATGAAGATCATCACGAAGAATTCTCACAGAACGATCGGATAGTCCAAGGGCAGATGCGTGTTTGCGCGCAGAACGCCGTGGTGATCGCAACATTGACGCTCTCACTGCTTCAATGTTCTCAGGTGATCTAACGGGCCGAGGGACTCCAGTTCTTCGTTTTGTCGCACTT
>JAZDUA010000179.1:2240000-2265000 GCA_038098605.1 Gryllus longicercus
CGGACGGACAGACGGACGGACAGACGGACGGACAGACGGACGGGCCGACGGACAGACAGACGGACGGACGGGCCGACAGACGGACGGACGGACGGACAGACAGACGGACGGACAGACAGACGGACGGGCAGGAGGGGAGACGGACAGGCAGGAGGGGAGACGGACAGGCAGGAGGGGAGACGGCCAGGCAGGAGGGGAGACGGACAGGCAGGAGGGGAGACGGACAGGCAGGAGGGGAGACGGACAGGCAGTAGGGGAGTCGGACAGGTAGACGGACAGAGCGACAGGCAGACTGACAGAGGGACAGGCAGACGGACAGAGGGACAGGCAGACGGACAGAGGGACAGGCAGACGGACAGGCAGAAGGACAGGCAAACGGACAGGCAGAAGGACAGGCAGACGGACAGAGGGACAGGCAGACGGACAGAGGGACAGGCAGACGGACAGAGGGACAGGCAGACGGACAGAGGGACAGGCAGACGGACAGAGGGACAGGCAGACGGACAGAGGGACAGGCAGACGGACAGAGGGACAGGCAGACGGACAGAGGGACAGGCAGACGGACAGAGGGACAGGCAGACGGACAGAGGGACAGGCAGACGGACAGAGGGACAGGCAGACGGACAGAGGGACAGGCAGACGGACAGAGGGACAGGCAGACGGACAGAGGGACAGGCAGACGGACAGAGGGACAGGCAGACGGACAGAGGGACAGGCAGGCGGACAGGCAGAAGGACAGGCAAACGGACAGGCAGAAGGACAGGCAGACGGACAGAGGGACAGGCAGACGGACAGAGGGACAGGCAGACGGACAGAGGGACAGGCAGACGGACTGAGGGACAGGCAGACGGACAGAGGGACAGGCAGACGGACAGAGGGACAGGCAGACGGACAGAGGGACAGGCAGACGGACAGAGGGACAGGCAGACGGACAGAGGGACAGGCAGACGGACAGAGGGACAGGCAGACGGACAGAGGGACAGGCAGACGGACAGAGGGACAGGCAGACGGACAGAGGGACAGGCAGACGGACAGAGGGACAGGCAGACGGACAGAGGGACAGGCAGACGGACAGAGGGACAGGCAGACGGACAGAGGGACAGGCAGACGGACAGAGGGACAGGCAGACGGACAGAGGGACAGGCAGACGGACAGAGGGACAGGCAGACGGACAGAGGGACAGGCAGACGGACAGAGGGACAGGCAGACGGACAGAGGGACAGGCAGACGGACAGGCAGACGGACAGGGGGACAGGCAGACGGACAGAGGGACAGGCAGACGGACAGAGGGAAAGGCAGACGGACAGAGGGAAAGGCAGACGGACAGAGGGAAAGGCAGACGGACAGAGGGAAAGGCAGACGGACAGAGGGAAAGGCAGACGGACAGAGGGAAAGGCAGACGGACAGAGGGAAAGGCAGACGGACAGAGGGAAAGGCAGACGGGGACGGTCGCACATGTCGGGTGGCGACGCGAACAAAATATTAAATTTAATATGGATTCACGCGTGAGTAAAGTACGGCTGGAAATGTGCTGTTTGCGATACCTGGTAGGGCCGCTAAGCGCGCCTAAGGAACGGAGGAATGCACCTCCTTTGTTCAGCGCAACCCACGCCGACCGCACCGTTGTGACGCATGGGGAAATACGCCTCCCGCACCCCCGAACCGAGCAACGGAATTCCCAGCGTCCTGTTCTTGGAATTTACGTGATGGAGGTTACGTCGGAGAAAGTTGCATGGACGCGGCTCTGCCGCTGACGCCGTGATAGGACGGAGAAACCACGGGAGCCGCGACTACCAATCGCGATGTGAGACGCGGTTGAGGAATCACGTGACAGGCGATGTTTCCTGAGGGACCACCGAAGGACACTCGTTCACTTGTTTTGGAAGCGGCAGAGCGGATCACTTGTTTTGTAAGCGGCAGAGCGAGGTGACTTGTGACTTCGGTTCGGAGCCGGGGCTTTCCGTGCCTGGTCGCCCCGAATGCCGCGCAGCACTCGCGAGTATCGCAGCCCGACTCGCGTGACGGAAGCCGAACTATGGGACGGGGCAGCATATGTGAGTGCCTGACCGCAAGAGCCAAGTGAGTACGAGCCGGGGCGTGAGAGACACGACCACGAAGCGATCCGCCATCGCCCAGGCGCGGCCCTGCCGCCTGCCCGTGCTGAGCGACGCCGAGGGGCCGTCCGGCTTGACGAACGCCGTCCCTGTAAGCTGGGTCACGACCGCCCGGAAGGGAGAAAACCACGGAGCTAATACGAACTCTGGCCATGCCGGCCTTTTTTAAGTTAAGATTAGTTTGTAAGTTAATTGTAAGTTTTGTTTCTGGCATTGGGCTTCACTCGCATTGAATCAAGTATTGATTAAAGTAATATTTAAGAAAATGCCTCAGTCTTTCTATCCAGTAGTTAGGCTACTGGTGCATGCCTCCCTCTAGGGAGTCTGCCGACGAAGCAGCCGGGCAAAGCTGAATCGCCGAAGGAAAGCAGGTAATCGGGTGAGTCGGTGGTTGCATTAGATAAACATTTTTTGAGTAATTTTTATTTTTTGTGACTAGTGTTTAACGGATAATCTGAATGTAACAGTCCGCCACACAGGACCAACCAGCACTCCCTCTGCTAGCGCGCGCTCGGGGAAGGAAAGGGCTCTTAGTAAGACACGAAACATATTCCAAAAATTCACAAAATGGTTGTATTCCCCCCACCCCTGAACTCTGCTTTCCAACATTCCGCAATTTCATACTTTTTGTGTCACTTAAGGATTAAAAATACGGATTTGTCATAAGTAGTATGTATTGAATCCCTTCACTTAAAGGGGTGTCACAGGTTATCACAATGGGTACGAAATTAAACACACTGCAACAGTTGTAAGTGCTTAATTTACCTGACTCACCCTGGATTATATATATATATATATATATATATATATATATATATATATATATATATATATATATATACAAATACATATATATGCATATATACATATATATACATATATATGCATATATTATACACACACACACCTTGTTCACAATTACATTGATAAAACACTCATACAATAAAAAAAGATTATACTAACCTATTCGAATGAGTGCATACAAGAATAGTAGAGTGTGGCTGCAGCAATAACTGTTTGATAGCTTGGGCAAGTGTGTATGTTTTACCAGTGCCATATGGTCCTATAAAAATACAAAAGAAAATACATTAAAATTGCAAATTAACATAACTACTATTTACATAATATAAAAAGTTACGGTAAACTAGTAAGTATTTACCATCAACAACTAGATTAAAAAGATATGACACAATAAACCCTGTTTCATATAAAAATCTTTTGTGAATTAAAGGCAAGTTTAATTCACAAAACACGTAATACATTCAACCCTCAGCAACATACAACATACATTACATAACGGTTGCTCATAATCTAATGTCTACTAAAATATAAACAAATAATTTCTTCCGTTAACATGCTTCATACTTCATTACCACAGATATCATTTATTTGATTTCAGGTCCAAATAAAAAAGTCTTTGAGCAAATAAAACATTGTTACCAACTATACACATTATGGCCGATTCAAAATTTGCACTGTAGAGGCCTCTAAAATCCTCAATGTATTTTAAGGAATCTAAAAATGCCACAAAGCACAATATGTTACACTATTATTATTATTATTATTATTATTATTATTATTATTATTATTATTAGCTATATGTCATTTCTGATCACGCTACACGATTAACGTGTGTAACTTTGGGGATCTGCTTTTCATCTGTATCCCTCAGTAAGACAAGGTTGTTACATGTTGAATTGGATATTATGATGTTATAATAAGATGATGTTGATGATGCGTGAAGGGACAATCACAAATGTGACCATGCCTACGCAAGACTCAAACCTGCAGCGTCCTCGGCGCAGATGACTGCTGCCGCAATCGTCTGCGCAACGGGGCCGGTTTATTATATTATAATTACATTATAAAAATTACATAATCATAATTACATAATTTTACATTACATTACGAGTGGTGGTGGTGGTGGTAGCAGTGGAGGTGGTGGTAGCCGTGAATGTAGTAGCAGAAGTAGTATCATTATTTTTGTTATCATTATTATTAATATTATTAGAGTTGTTTGTTTCCTGTGGGTATGAAGAAAAGAGGAAGACCTTAACATAGCTGGTTGCTATAAAATGAGAGACTTTCGAAAGAGTAGAATTTCACAATGATTATGAACACTGGGACAAGTGAAAAATAAAATAAAAATTATATTAATTATTAAAATTTTGGGGTAAAAGAAAGTTGTATTTTTAATTTTATTATTATTATTATTATTATATTATATTATATTATATTATTATATTAATAATAAAATTTCTTCCCAGTTTTTACTGGTTGGTATTTCAACCACTAACTGGAATGACCAGGTGTGCGGTTTCTTTACTGAAGATTCAGGTGGCTTCTAACGATACGGCATGTATTCGAGATGACCATCTGCGTATTATATAGGTAATTCCACGCCAACTCCACATTGCATCACACCAACCCATCTAAGATCGAAAAATTAAAGTTATTTTCTTACTTTTCTTATGCCAAGATAAGACCAAATTTAAATTTTCAACCATTTCTGATGTAAATAGCGTTTGTGAGAACAATTATCGATTTTTCGCGATTTTCAAGCATTTTACAGCATCTTTTTATAATTATCCATTATTTCGATATTTTTTAATGAAAAAATATGTTTAAACTACTATTTTTATAGGAAATTTTCCGCAGAATTCGAATCTGTTAATGAAAATATTGATTTTTTTTCTTAATATGACAAAAATTGAAATTTATGATTTTTATTACTTTATTTTCAAAAATTAATTTTAGTATTACAGTACAATTAAAAAGTTAGTTTCTTATGCTTAAAGTACGTGAAAATAAGTGTACATTACGGTACAGGAAATTTTTTTTTGGGGAAATAGTGTTTAAAAGAGTTAAACGCAAAAAATACAATAAAATCTCTTTTCTAAATGTGTTTTATCATTTTTAAATAACCTGTTAGTATTTTCTACTACTTTTAGACTGTTTGGATGACTTCGGTGGTGTAAAACAGTTTTTAATAAAATGTGCGTCCTGAACTTTTTTGGGAAATACGTTTTACACGAGTTAAAATTTTAAAAAATCGTGAAAAATTAATCGATTTTTATCGTTATATCGGAAGAAAATACCTCTCTTCATGATACTGTACGAAATTGAAAGAAATACTCATTACGCCATAGAAAAAGTAAAAAAATGTTGGAGAATAGGGGCCTATGAACGTATTAAACATTTAAATTATACATGGCTATGTTCAGAATCTGGCGCGTGATCGCAAGATAATTTCAAATATAGGGGCCCTGAGCAGTGTTTCTAACTGCAGGAATGTGTACTGTGTGTGTCTCACTAATCTTAATCAAACCGAAGAAGACGTGAATGGAGGGGCGTTCCCGTAGTTAGAAACACTGGCCCTGAGCCCTGAGTGCTGTACTTGCCACTCTGCTGACAAAGAACATTTCCATGCCACAAGGAGGTTAAGCTTTAATAATAATTTCAAAATAAGTTCTGAGTAAAACATGATGTTTTAAAACATGATGTTCAAATTGTTCATATTTTTCAAAATAAAATTGTTAATTATATAAAGGAAAATATTCCAAACGTGCAAAAAATTAACTATTTCAGCGATGGATGTCCAGGACAATACAAAAATTGTTATAACTTATTACATCTCTGTAGACATACAAAATTGTATAGTATTGATGCTACCTGGACATTTTTTGCTACCTCTCATGGGAAAACGGAGAACGATGGAGTGGGTGCAACTGTTAAGAGAGAGGCAACAAAAGAAAGCTTGCGTAGACGTCGTCAAAATCAAATCACAGATATTGACAAATTATTAGAATTTTGTAAAGCACATATTAAAAAAATCCATTGTGAAATTATTAGAAAAGCTGAAGTCGATGAATATCGGAATCGAAACAAAACTGAAAAAGTATTTACAATTCCGGGTACTCGCAATTTGCATGAATTTGTTCCTTACTCTGAGCATATTATTCAATGTAAAACAATAAGTACTCAAGAACACTGTTCTTTGGTGTTTGATTTAATTAATAACAAGAAAATGAAATAAGAAAATAAAAGATTAATTTTAATAATTTTATAAATAACAATGTTTTATTATTCAACTAAAAATTGTAATAAATGAAAACTTTTATCAAAAAGTTTTTAAGTGCCTATTTATAAATTTGTTTGTACTATTTATAATTTAATCTGCTTTAACAATAATAATCGATTAATTATTCACGATTTTTTAAAATTTTAACTCATGTAAAACGTATTTCCCAAAAAAGTTCAGGACGCACATTTTATTAAAAACTGTTTTACACCACCGAAGTCATCCAAACAGTCTAAAAGTAGTAGAAAATACTAACAGGTTATTTAAAAATGATAAAACACATTTAGAAAAGAGATTTTATTGTATTTCTTGCGTTTAACTCTTTTCAACACTATTTCCCCAAAAAAATTTTTCCTGTACCGTAATGTACACTTATTTTCACGTACTTTAAGCATAAGAAACTAACTTTTTAATTGTACTGTAATACTAAAATTAATTTTTGAAAATAAAGTAATAAAAATCATAAATTTCAATTTTTGTCATATTAAGAAAAAAAATTCAATATTTTCATTAACAGATTCGAATTCTGCGGAAAATTTCCTATAAAAATAGTAATTTAAACATATTTTTTCATTAAAAAATATCGAAATAATGGATAATTATAAAAAGATGCTGTAAAATGCTTGAAAATCGCGAAAAATCGATAATTGTTCTCACAAACGCTATTTACATCAGAAATGGTTGAAAATTTAAATTTGGGCTTATCTTGGCATAAGAAATAAGAAAATAACTTTAATTTTTCGATCTGAGATGAGTTGGTGTGATGCAATGTGGAGTTGGCGTGGAATTACCCATATACATTCCTGGCATCCAAGTGAAGACACTCTAGTGCTCGGAGTGTCATTTTCGCGATCACTCCTGTAGCTGATATTATTATAGGCACAGTTATCACTTTGCTGAAGTTCCACTGAACTGCGACTTCATGGACGAGATCGGAATACTTCTGGATCTTCTCTTGATATTTTCCCGATATGTTGTGGGTATTGGGGATTGATATATCGATAAGGAAAACCTGTTGATGGTTTCTATCAATGTACGTTATATCGGGTCTATTGCCGCCGACTTGTCTGTCAGTGATAATGGAGCGATCCCAGTAGACTGTGTGGTCACTACTTTCAAGCACATTCTGAGTCACATATTTATAATACGGCACGGAAGGGGGCGAGTAAGCTCGTTTTCATTGCCTATAATTGGTGGACCTGCTTCGCCACTTTATCATGCCTCTTTCTGTATTCCAACTGTGCGTGGCTGCTACATCCACTTGTCACGTATTGGATAGTTTCGTTTGCGGCCTCACATCTTCTACACGAATCGGAATGGATGGTCGAAACTCTCAGAATATGTTTTGTAATTCAAAGTTGGCACCACTTTGTCCTGGATAGCTATCATGAAGGCTTCTGTCTCCGGAATGAGATCCCACTACTGAGCCATGCGTGCGACGCAGAGATGTCGACTTCTGATTTACTCAACTCATGAGGGTACCTTCCGTGCAGTGCCTTCGCTTTACATGAGGTTAGCGTCTGTTCGGTTTCAGTGATTGGCTGAATAGGCGGATGAGAACTATAGTTATTATCAACTCGCTCACTGCTTGCTGAACTCTCCCACAATGTTCCAGGAAGTATCTTCTGAGTGATTATTATCATCACATATTGCCCAAACATGTTATAGTGATGAGCAGTACCAGCACATTCTGAATGGTTATTTATATAAAACATTTCTGGTTTTATATATTACATTACATATAGAAGGTTTAATAACAAAATTTGCTGAAGAAAAATCTGAGTCAGGTTTGAATATTTAGATTTAGATTTATTCAGTCCAAAAAACAGTAAAAACTTTATGTGACGTAGGGGGGGGGGATTATTTGGCCACGATTTCTCGAGTTCCACAATCCCTTCCCATCATTTTAACTACAAATAGTTAAAAGATGAGTAAAAGTTTAACATAAATACAAATAAATTTTAAAAATCGCAAAATTAGCAATATTTGAAAAATAGTCATTTTGTAGAGTGAGTGTTTGTAGAAAAATTACTTGCATCGGTACACGAATTGCAAGTATGATTTTTCTGCATTGCTAACAAAATAGCAACTCGCCCTTACCTCTACTCTTATCATTACAAGCAAAAGGAGAGTTCAACGAAACGTGCGCATAGTGAAGATACATTTACGTCCACAAGCAAAACAAGGGGCCATCTCAGCATTTGCTCAATGAATCAGGGAAACTGGACAAAAACCTGATCGAGAAGCGGGTCATTGACCCGAAAGCAGAAGTACATTATTTGTTACAAATATATTAAGTATTTAAAAAATATACAATACAAATGTAAACTATTTCATTATATATCACTGTTTTGTTAAAATAAACCTCATTTTTCTTTTTGATAATCAGTATAGTCTCTAATTGTATAGAAACAGTTATGCAGCAGAAAATATTTTACTTTTAACTTAAATTTGTGAACCGACTTCAATTGTTTAATGTCATCTGGCAGTGCGCTGTAAAGTAACGTACATGTATTGTATGTGGATTTCTGATAGTGAGCTGTTGATATTGACACTTGATGAACGTGATATTTACGACGTGTTTTGTAATTATAAATATGAGTATTGCATGAAAATATGTTCCCACCGTTAAGTAAGTCACATTTGACAAATATTACAGATTCGTAAATATATAGGCAAGGCAGTGGTAAGATTCTAAGCTCAAAGAAGAGAGGCTTGCAAAGGTAACGCGGATGGCATTTTTTCATTATTCGAATAATTTGCTTTTGCAATCTACAAGTCTGAGTACCACATGATGAGTTTCCCCAGAATTTTATACCATATCTCAGATGGGAATGTACATTTGCAAAATACACGTAACGAGCTGCATGAAGGCTGACAGAATTTGATAGAATTCTGAATGCGTAACATAATGAACTTAATTTAGTGTAATTTTGTTATATATACATTCCATTTGAGGTTTGACTGAATTGACAGACCTAGACATTTTGTTACCAGAACATCACCTAATTGCATATTATTCATTTTCAATTGAGCATGCGATTGCTGATTTAAAAGGCAAAAATGCATTGAAACTGTTTTTCTTTCATTAACTATTAATTTGTTCTTACAAAACCAATTTGAAAAGTTAATGTTAAAGGAGAGCCCTAAAGTTTTTTTTTCTCAAAGCGAGCTTCATGAGAAACAAAGTCAGAGATTGAAGTAAAGATGCAAAGAAGTTGATGAGCTCTAAGGTAAAAATATTATTAGCAGACACATCAGAAATCTTTGGTACACATATCGTAAGAACGCGTATGCATTCAGCATTCAAAGCTATAAAATGATGATAGAAATCCATTTCTTACATTCCGACGTGAACTACTTCTCAGAAAACATGGGAGAATTCAATGGAGAACAAAGGGAGGCAGTATTTAAAAGATATCGAAAAACGTTACCACCAAAATTGGGGGGTGTCTATGCTCGGATGAAAAAGCGTAAAACTTCGAACATCCACAAATGAAAACACGACAAGAAGAATGAAGTTAAATTAAAAACAAGCTCTCTTAAGCAAACCTAGAACATAAAAATTCTACAAATGTATTATTTCACATCGAGAACACACATTTAGAGAAAAAATTGTGAGAGTTTTTGGTTCAAGCCCCCCCCCCCCAAAAAAAAAACGTACATATCAGTTAAAATAGGGCATGCAGATTTCCGAATTTATTTCATAAACGAATAATTTAAAAAAAACGAAGTACAAGAAAAAAACACTCACAACAAAAATATAAAAAATGACAATCGGTGAATAGTTCAACATTTTTTGAAAGTAATAAGTCATCATATATACAATGAAGGCGAGTAACTCAATTCACACAAACTGGAAGCACGATTCTCAATCACATTTTTCGTCCGGTTTCCCCAATCCTATAAGCAAATGCTGAGATGCCCCTTTGTTTTGCTTCTGAACAAAAATGTAACTTCACTCTGATCATCCTTTCTTGAGATCTCTATTTCTAAGTTGTGACAGGAGTAGAATCAAGGGTGTAAATCTGCATTTCGTTTACAGATGCAAATAAGGAATAAATGTAAATAAGGAAAGTAATAGTTCAGGCAAAAATAATGAAAAATAATCAGGATATTTTGAACGCTAGTAACAAAACTAAAGCAATGTAGAACATCGTAAAAAATACGAGCACATCATATCGGTGCTTAGTAGTGAATGTTGTTTTAAAGAATATGAAAGTAAAGCAAGTAATCCGGAAAAAGTGACAAATCTGTTCAACCAACACTTTTCTAGAATTGCGACTGAACTCACAAAGGGACTAAAACCACAAAATACAACATTATTCCTATCCCAAAAAATTTTCGACACGATGTGTATTTCCGAAACTTCACACGAAATCTTGAGAATAGTCAGCAAACTAAAAAATAAATATTCATCTGGTTGGATGAATTTCCTGTTTGTTTATTGTAAACTTGTGTACCTGCCTTTATACACCCGCTAACTTACATTTTCAATGCTTCTTTATACACAGGAATATTTCCAGATATTTTCAAAACAGCAAAAAGTAAGCCACTTTTTTTAAAAAAGGAACAAAAATGAAATCCAAAATTACCGGCCGATTTCTTTTTTGTCAGTTTTTTAAAAATATTCGAGAGGATTTTCTATATGCAAATGGAAACTTTTCTCCGGCAAAACGAAGCGTTTTCAGACTCGCAACTCGGTTTTAGAAAATCAAAATCTATGGAAACTGCCATTTTTCATACAGATGTTGCTTTATCAATGGACCAAAATGAAGCACACATTAGAATATTTTTATAACTTACAAAAGCTTTTGACGTTACTGACCATAATATCTTACTATCAAAATTACCTTCTTATGGAATTCGTGGTATCGCCCTAGATTGGATAACCTCGTACCTTAAACACTGATCTCAAAGCGTAGAAATACCATTCTGGCACGAAAGGATGATTTATTTATCTTTTATATTTATATATCTCTATGATAGATTTACTTATCTTTTTTTCCGATTACTTTTTTACCAATTGAATATGGAGTCTCACAAGGTTCGATCTTACGTCATATTCTCTTTCTGTTATACGTAAATGATATGCCCTCGTCTATTAAAAACGGAAAAACGGTTGTTTGCCGCTGATATGAATGTTCTTTGCAAAAAAGAAACAAATAGTACGATTTCCGAAGTTTCAAAGGGTTTTGAAATAACAAATTAATAGTTAACGAAGGAAAAACAGTTTCAACGCATTTCTGCATTTCAAATCAGCAAACGCATGCTCCATTGAAAATGAACAGTATGCAATTAGCTGATGTTAAGGTAACAAAATTTCTAAGTCGATTCAGTCAAACCTCAAATGGAATGTGATGGAAGCCTCTCTTCATTGAACTTGGAATCTTACCACTGCCTTGCCTAATTATGTACGAATCTGTGATATTTGTCAAAACTGACTTAACGGTGGGAACATATTTTCATGCAATACTCATATTTATAATTACAACACACGTCGTAGAAATCACGTTCATCAAGCGTCAGTATCAACAGCACACTATCAGAAATCCACATACAACACATGTACGTCACTTTACAACGCATTGCTAGATGACATTAAACAATTGAGGACGGTGTACAAATTTAACGAAAAGTAAATTCTTTTCTGCTGCATTACTGTTTCTATACAATTAGAGGCTATACTGATCATCAAAAAGAAAAATAAGGTTTATTTTAACAAAACAGTGATCTATAATGAATCAGTTTACATTTGTATTGTATATTTTTTTTAAATACTTAATGTATTTGTAACAAATAATGTACTTCAGCTTCCAGGTCAATGACCCCCATCTCGATCAGGTTATTGTCCAGTTTCCCTGATACATTGAGAAAATGCTGAGATGGCCCCTTGTTTTGCTTTTGGGCGTAAATGTAGCTTCTCTATGCGCACGTTTTGTTGAACTCTCCTTTTGCTTGTAGTGGTAAGAGTAAAAGAGTAGAGGCAAGGGCTAGTTACTATTTTGTTAGCAATGCAGAAAAATCCGTTTATCGTTGCAAATAAGTTTTCTAAAACTCGGAAACAAAAATATATATTTTTCAAATGTTGCTAATCTCGCGCTTTTTTAAAATTTTTATTTATTTATCTTTAACTTTTACTTATCTATTTATAATTAAAATGATGGGAAGGGATTCTGGAACTCAACAAAATGTGCGCTGTTGACCTCCTCCATACGTCACATACAGTTTTGACTAATTAAATGTAGTGAAATCTAATCTAATAGGATTTTTATACCTCGAGAGCAATTGGAAAGGTCTAAGTTTTCACATGCTGTGCTTTGTTGATAATTTGATTCATCATACAACTGTATATAGAAAAGCGTTGAGGGCGGATGCAGACATGAAGAAAAAAGCACGCAGCTGTATACGTCACATACGGATTTTACGTTTGTGTTTTTTTTTTTTTGCGAAAATAAATCGCATAAAACCACTCATACCACAGACGCTTTTTGGAGAACAGGCAAATTAGATATGGTTTAAATGGAACATATGTAAAAAGTGAGAAACGAAACTAGTGGGGCTACACTTTCTTGTATTTCTAATTTTTCAATCTTCCAAAATTCAGAGAGTTCAACGGAAATGAGATCTGCGTCATTTTATTAATTGTCTTCACACTATGAGAAGACAAATTTAAATAAAAAATTTGGAGACTTTTTGAGAAAAGTTTGAAAAAGCAAATGAGACTACATGTACAGTATACCCCAAAATCAAAATATCCATTTCAAACACCCGGGCCTCGAATTCATTTAAATCGAAGAATATCAATTTTTGAGAAAATTAGCTGAATGATTCAGGCACTAGTGTTGGAAACTCACGGACACAAGAACGGACGGATGGACAGAAACAGACAGGCAGACGGACAGACTTTTGCCTTAAGTCGATTTTTCGGTATCAAGGACCCACAAAACATAGATCTGACCCAACGTGTTAGAGTGTTATTTACTTGAGTCATAGGAACAAGATTTATCCACCAGGGACTGGCAATAAGTTTTCCTGTCAAAAATTCACCATTTCGCAACGCACGATTACATTACAGTCTTTGCTTAGCAGGCAAGGGCGAGAAAGTAAAATGCAACGAAAACCCATTGAGTAAGGCGGCAGATTATACACTGATACGTAAATGAAAAGGCAAGGCAAGAGTAGAATTTGTAGCTAGAGAGAATCGTACCTACCAAGAGAGGCTTACAAGAATCAAATGGGTGGGATTTGCTTATTATTCGTACAATTCGTTTCTGTTGTCTCTACGTTTGGGAGCAATAGGATGTTTCCTAAGAATATTATAATGGGAATTTCATTTGGTTGATTTTGCGTTGACGAATAAGCGGAAACCATTTGTTTGCAAATGCTGCAATATCTAGGGAACTGCAATATCTAGGGAACGACAATAAGATCATGCGGTATGAGTTTCGTGAGGTAATGTAGAGAACAATGGTGTTACGAACTCAAATTTCCCGCAAATAGCGAGTGCACACTGAATGATGCGATCGTTTGAACTCCAGAACTTATTCAGCTGCAGCTCTATTGCTATTCACCAAACGTCGTTGCTCGGTGACCTCTCTCTTGAGGTAACTTAAAGTAGAACACTTTAGGTGTAGGTTCAATTGCCGTACGCTCGCAGACGCGCCGCGGTTGGAGGCAAGGCGAAGAGACGTCCCGCGATCGTCCACTGGTCAAGGCCAGAAAAGGCGTCGCAAAACCGGACACGAACGGTCGTCCCGTGGTCGGATACGTGCTGATGAGAGGCGTCCCCGTGGTCGATCGCAAGTAGTCTCGTTTTCGGATTCGAGACAAGGCGAGACGTTCCGTGGTCGACTGTGAGCAGTGGTCCTGAAGATGGACCCAACCGGAGAGTTGTCCCTTGGTCGGACACCAAGCCGAGGAGAGACGTCCCGCAGTCGAGGGCGAGCAATCGTCGCGTTGTCGGACGAGAGCTAAGGGGAATCGCCCAGTGGTCAGACGAGATCCCGAAGAAACGTCACGGAGGCAGGCACGAGAAGAGAGGAACCGTCCCAGGAGTCGGAATAGAATTGTCCCTGTGATCGGACGTAAGCAGCAAGAGCACGTGACCTAACTTCGGTTGTGGTTAGGAATTTTCTATATGGATTAAATCACGGTGTTTTACTTTCATGAGCACCTAAAGACAAGTGGGCGAAACCTGGCCACCAACTGACCATGTTAGAGAAAAACGAACACATCACTATGTTGTCAACTGCGAGCCACAATAAATTACATGTTTAGAAGAATGGACTGCATTATTTCCCCATACATTACAGGAACCATTCCACAGGAGGAGATCAGAGAACAATTGCAATTACAAGATAAATAAGAAATCAAAAATATAAATATTAATTCGTTACTTTATTTTAATCAACTTTAAGTATAATCACTAGCACATTTTGAATAAAAAAATATGAACACTCGAGAGTTTTAGTAACGAGATATTTCATTCTTTTGAAGGATGGTTCCCTTCAACAGAACCATACAATGGTATAAATGCATTTTTGCTACATTGTATCATATTTGGGGATTAAACAAACTATTTTATTCCTAATTATTCACATAAATAATATAAATTACATTCGATTGCAACAAATGTGTAGAATATTCAGCAATTGTATCCACAATATTGTAAGACTTGATATTTACTTTTTCACTGGCTCACAGAGGTGACAATTCCTCAAAAATATTCGAAGGTTTTCCAGGGTTTCGTTTTTTAAATTCAACATCATATCTGAATCTCAATCTCAGAAAACTTCCATGCACACGACTTCTTGATACGAATGGCGAATAGTTGATTTTTCTGTAGAATTATTTTGCACCGAAAACCTTTTGTTTTACATACACATTTATGTGTTTTCTATTGTTTTCTTTCACGATTACTGGTCCCATAAAACATATTCAATCTTACAAATTAAAGAGTATGATTTCATTACTTCAATGAAACCTTCGGGTCATTGCCTGTTATCTTTTACTGCTGATTCATTGTCAAAAAGAGCATTATTGGGCTAAAATTGTTCGATTAATTTCTACAGAAAATAAAGTCATGGTTAGTACAAATGATAAAGCTTTAACTAATTTTTAAAATATTTTGTTGGTTGCCTTTTCTGCAGAATGTTGTCCAATTAAATTTCATCCATGGAGGACTCCCTTTTCCAATGGGTAACAAGGAAAACTCATCAATGCAGCCGGCGAAGAATCTTCAAGACAATTGAACGAAGAACGATGGGAGTCATTTCCGAACCCCAGAATGCAATGTGCGAAAAATGTTAATCCCGGTGAGGTCATATTTTCACGGTGTCGCAGTGTTGAACGAACGAGATGGAGATTTCTGTAGCTAGCCAGACATGATACACAAAGCTGACCGACATTTTCTAAAACCCAACAGGCTGGTATCAAGTATCTTTCCTCTAGATGCCTGAACAGACCATGACTTACGACTTTTACAAAAGCTAGTCAGAGGTTAGAGCAGTAACTTGAGGGCACTGGTCAGTCCTCACCAACCTTATGGACTGGGATGATGATGGCTTCGCACTAACGCTTACGAATGAAATTATTCTAGAAAGTGAATTGAAAAGGCTAAGAAAGAAGTACGGTGTTTAACCGGGGTAATGTTTCACCATTTATAGGTGTATCTGGACAGGAGCAGGAGCAGAATCTTTTGCGTGAGCGACAGTAGAAAAGAATTCCTCCACGATGGAAAGTTATTGTTATAATATGTATTGTACACAATGTAAAATATACAATTTGATGGCTGCCAAGTGGTGTTTTTATTTGTCTAATTTTGGCGATCAATGAAAAGAAGTTGCTTATATGATTCATTTAGGATGCCTCCGTCTATTAAAGACGCTAAAAATGCTGAAAAACTACGGTTCAATTAAAAATATTTCTGAATTCGTCAAACAAATTAAAAAATACAAACTCTCTACGGCATATTCATGATTAGGGATTGTTGGGCGAAAACTTTTATATCGTGAACAGGTTAGAAGTTCGGGGCGGCTTCTTAGCTGGTGAGACACACTGTACAGTACGTTAGCGAAGCGGATAGTTGATTCACCCGTACGAAAACAGCTGGAAAATGTTTTCGATGACGTTTTCTTCCGTTGGCAGGGAATCACGTACAAACAGCGACACTGCCTCGAATGCGAAGTGCTCGAGTGCGCGCTAGCAGGGCAACGCTTCGTGTGGCGGACTGTTACATTCGAAAGATCTGTTAAACACTAGTCGAAAAAAATCAAAATTACTAAAAAAAAATGCATATCTAACATATGGCAATATGTATATCATTGGATTCGTCTTTCTACGCTTGTCATGATAAATTGAAAAAATATGTATAGTTCCATTTGAAATAACAAAGTTGATTCAAAAATCTCGTAAATACAAGTGATAAAAGAGAAATGAATATATGTATCACTTAGCCCCACTCCCTCATGCACTTCCGTGACAACTGCATTGCAATAACTTCAACCGTTCAAAAATTATAGGAGGTGGTAAAGTTACACGACTCATTGTGACCGCTCAGCCTGAGCAGGCTTAAGCAACACATTCCTTGGAATATTTAAACGCTCCATCGTTCAAACCGCAACGCCAAGAGATAGAAACGGCGCGTGACAAGAGGAAAGGCAGCCTGCAACCGTGATGCACAGGGGAGCTACGTAGGGATTAAATGGGAAAATGGAGGGTTGTACGAAGATCGCGCTTCGCAAAGCCTTCTCCGCTCTCATTTCCTTTGGCGGCAATGCGTGAAACACTTCACAGACATGCTGTAGTTATACGTTTGAAAAGCCAGACGATTTGAAATTGGAACGTTACCGGTTATAGAAGCATTTACAAAAGCTCACAGGTGTAAATGTTCGAAGTACGAACTTGTCGCGTCGCGTCGCGTCGCGTCGCGTCGCGTCGCGAAATGATGTACGAACTTGTCGCGGCGGCGCAAAAGAAGTTTCCCGCAGCTAAGATTGTGCTAAGTGGTATAGTGAGAAGAAAAGACATCTTCTGGCGTCACATTGCGGAAATTAATGGTATATACGAGTGGGTGGCGGAGCGTCTTGATGTGACATTCGTAGACGCAAATTCCTGGATTCGTGACGGCCCGCGTGAGGCTTTTGGTCGCCACAGCGATTTTGGCAGAGACGGGCTGCATCTAAATTGGAAGGGTGCAAAAAATCTTTGGAGCCTGTTCTCTAGAGTTTGCGAGGCTAAAACCCGATTGCACGGTTGAGGTTCCTCAGCGGTGGTCGCAGCAGCGACAGTAAATTGTGGGTGGGGTGGAGCAACTAAAACAGTAGCGAGGGAGGACCGAAATGAGATTAGGGCAACTGTGAAAGGAAACGAGGGGTATTCGTCAACTCCAGAATTCATTGTCGGAGCAGAGGCTGCGGCAATGGGCGTGAACGAGTCGACTGAGCAGGACTTCAGCGAAACAGAGGCGCTGGCGGTGGTAACGGGCGGGAACGACTCGGCAGCGCGGGATGAAGACGACGTTGAGACTACTGCTGAGCTCGAGGACGACAGCGAGGCGGCGAGAACGGCACGTGAACACCACGTCGGTGCCCTGCACAGCGGCGGCGGCGGCGGCGGCGACCACGGCGGCAGAGACGGTGACGGCGGCGACGACGACGGTGACGA
Source organism: Gryllus longicercus (assembly GCA_038098605.1). Lineage (NCBI taxonomy): Eukaryota > Metazoa > Arthropoda > Insecta > Orthoptera > Gryllidae > Gryllus > Gryllus longicercus. Next base: position 2,257,863 of record JAZDUA010000179.1, read on the forward strand.
CGGCGGCAGAGACGGTGAGGGCGGCGACGACGGCGGTGACGGCGACGGCGACGACGTCGGAAACGAGGGACGAGCCTTCTCGAGAATACATTCAGGTGAGGAAAAGGTTTTTAAGGTTGTTGCAGGTAAACTGCCGGAGCATAATCAATAAAGAAATAGTTTTGGAATCTAGTTGATATGCCTGTGTTCCCGACATATTGATAGGGACCGAGTCATGGCTAACTGAGGAAATCGGGTCCTCTAAAATTTTTCATTCTCATTACAAGATCTTCAGGAGGGATAGAAATGGTAGAGGGGGCGGAGGTTTTATTTGCATCAAGGCAGGCATGGATATTAGATTAGATTGGGTCAGTACAGAGTTTGAAATGATGGGAATAGAAATTATTACTTCAGGAACCATATTAGAAATCATTGCATGCTATAGGCCTCCGAGCGACGGTTTCGACATTTTAGATGATATCATTCAGAAAACAGAAAACGAGAATCGCCATCCCATTGTTATTGGAGGTGACTTAAATATTCCTAGTGCAAATTGGGAGGGAACCGTGAGCGAGGGGAAGGTCCAAACACTTGTGAACAGTCTAGTTTGGGACAGGGGATTAACTCAGGTAGTTCGGAGCGGGACGCGGCAGGATGCGATGTTGGATGTCTACTTAATTAGGCCGAAATAACTTTTCATATCCTGTGAAATTGTTGAGGGCATTAGCGACCACAAAGCGGTTCTGCTTGACTTAGAAGGAAATATTTCAAGGAAAGGCATCACAATAGGAACAAAAGTACGGCAATACACGAAAGCAAATGTAGACGGGCTTCAAGTTTTTTTTAGGGAACAATACAATCGCTTTCTGAGAACCGAGGGAGGTATGGAAGAAATATGGGGCGCGTTCAAAGATATTATACACGAAGCTTTGCAAAGGTTTGTTCCCTGCAAAGATTTAAAAAATAATCCTGACCCAGAATACTACAATTCAAAATTTAGGAGAATGAAGAGGGTAATTCAGGGAGAGGGAAAAGAGGGAGAAAGGCATTCAATAACAGAGAACGTAGTAGCGAACATATGAATATTTTTCGAAATCGTTCCAAAGAATTGGAGCGAGAAAAGAAAATTGCTCAGGAAGCATATTTAAAGAATATTCTTGATGGGAAGGGAAATAACTGGACAGGATTTGATAAATATGTTCGTAGAAGGAAAGGAAATAAAGAGGATATCCCAGTTGTTCGTGAGAACGGAAACACGCTCATTACTAACGATCGGGCAAAAGCTAATGCGTTTAATAAGTATTTCAGTTCGGTTTTCAAAAGCAATACAAACCATTCATTAATTCAGGGGTCTTCGGTTACAAATCGGTTTAATATTGAAGTGAACGTTTTACGGAATAAAGTAAAATCTACGAAAAATGGTAAGTCAAGGGGTCCAGATGACATTTCTACGGACATAATTAAACTGGGATCAGAGGCAATATTACCGTACCTAATTAGAATATTTCACGTTTCCATGAATAATTCTAAAGTACCTGAAGAATGGAAATTAGCTTTTGTCGTACCATTTTTAAAAGTGGTGACAAAACTATATTAAGTAATTATAGACCGGTAAGTCTTACGTCAGTGGTCTGCAAACTTATGGAGTATCTAGTTGCCAGTTACATTAAGCAAGAATGGGAAATCAAAAAATGGCTCTATGATGGCCAACACGGCTTCAGGAATGGTTATTCATGTGAAAGTCAGGTACCCACACTATTTCAGGATCTAGCAGATGAAATTGACGCGGGCGGGAGAGTAGAAGCAATAGTGATAGATTTTGCCAAAGCGTTTGATGTCGTTCCCCACGATCGGCTCGTACAGAAATTAATGAATTCAGGCTTAGATTTTAGGGTGGTGGCGTGGATTAGAGAGTTTCTGCGAGACAGAAAACAGAAAGTCCGAATTGACCAAGAGTTTTCTACCGGGGCAATCGTTACGTCAGGAATACCGCAGGGGAGTGTCATTTGACCTCTTCTATTTCTAGCGTTCGTCAATGATCTTCCAGCGCAATTAATATCAAATGTTCGGCTATTTGCAGACGATTGAATAATATATCGTAGTGTGAATTCGAAAGAAGACGAAGAAATGTTGAAACGGGATCTTTATGCGTTACATAGCTGGGCGGAAAATAATGGAATGACCATAAATAGCTCCAAAAGCAAATCCATCACTTTTGGTAGGGGGCATAATTACAGAGAAACGAATTACCGTTTAAATAAAGACATTATTCCGATAGTTTCCTCATGCAAGTACCTAGGAATCCATTTCGATAGTAAATTAAGCTGGAAAAGTCACGTAGATTTTGTTGTAGGGAAAGCCTGGAGATCTCTCCACTTTGTAATGCGCACCTTAAAAAAGAGTACGGCAAACGCGAAGGCAATTGCTTATTTATCGCTTGTTAGACCGATAATGGAATATGGAACAATTTGTTGGGATCCGCACAAAATTTTGCAGTATAAAAATATGGAAAGAATTCACCGTAGGGCAGCTAAATTTACTTTCAGGGACAAGAAATTGGCAAAATGGGATTCTCTCCAAAATAGGCGATCAGTAGCAAGGCTATGCGCTTTGTATAAAGCTAATAGCGGTCAACCAGCTTGGAAAGAAATTAATCGGCGGCTAAGTATTCCTACATACATCAGTAGGGGGGATCACAGGCACAAAATAAATTTAAGACCGCAGAGAACAGATGTGGGGAAATTTTCTTTTACAAATCGAACAATAAAAGAATGGAATACATTGCCTGCCAAAACCTTTGAACCCTTTCCTCGTAGCGTACAACAATTTAGGAAGTTAATTTAGGGCATTACTATACAAATGAGGGAATTAGCTGACAATATTAGGTTATAGAGCGATGCGTCAGTTATACATTGTGAAGTGAGGTGTCGTGAAGTGTAGAACAGAGAAATAATGAAAGAAACGATTAAAGGGTCAGAGTGAAAAGTGTAGTGAAGTGAAGTGTACTGAAGTGCAGTTGAACAAAGATTCAGTGCGGAGTTTGATTATGTTTTTTTAAGGTAATTTTAAATTTTTTATGAATTAGACAGTTTTATATCATTATTATTTTTATTATCAATGTTATTTTTATTTTCATTATTATTTTATTATATTATTATATAATTTGCATGTTAGCTGTAGTATTTTATTTATATAATTAGCTGCCACTGGGTTATGCCCATTTGCAGTTCAAATAAATTTATCTTTATTCTATCTTTAAATATATACTTATTCGTAAAACAGTTTTCGAGGGAAAAGAAAAACCTATTCTTGAATTTTATATCGTCCTAATGAGCATCACTGGGTTACAGCTTTTGTAATTACAGTTCGGAACCCTTACTGGTTCGGATCACAATCAGAGTAAGATTCTGGAACAATTTGGACGTTTCCTGTGTACCTTGGTGGCGAATTTCCTTGGCACATGGTAGGTGGACGTAAACGGCAATTCTGGGATGTTCTGCAGCACGGAGAATCTACAGCACGGGATCCCGTTACTGCACGTTCTTCAGAGGGGATTCGAGAACACAGCGACCCATCCAGAGTAAGATTGTAGCTTCCTTTTTATAATAAGTGATGGAAATAGTACAAAACAGTTTCGTGAATGCCATGTTAATTTCGCAATCGATATGTGTTTAGTTCACCAATTCTAGAACCGCGAGAAAACTCAGTAACTTACTGCTTATTCTAATCTCTCTGGTTTCCATTGCGATGGCATGGAACATTATGTAAATGAAAGGCAGTCTAGAAATCAAGGCAATCATAGATTCATTTGATGAATTCAGAAAAGAGAAAATTAAATGATTTCAGTATATGTGTAACATTGATTAACTTAATGATCCAATTGAATTTTGAATGGGCGAACCTGGGTGTTTGTTTTTTGTGAAAAAAATACGAAGGTGACGGTTGCAAAATACACGGACTGACGAGTGCGCAAAACAATGGCACACTTGCCTAATATCGTGTGGACGTGGCATGAACTCGACGTATGTCTGAAGAATTGCTGGACACCATTAATCCTGCAGGGCTGTCCATAAACTCTTGAGAGTACCAGGGGGTGGAGATCTCTTCTGAATCCCATAAATACTCAATAATGTTTATGTCTGTTGATTTTAGGGCCAGTGGAAATTCAGAAGTGTTTCAGGAGCCGCTCTGTACCAATTCTGGACGTGTGGGCTGTCACATTTGCTGTTACTATACTTCTACAGAAAGAAGTCAATATGCATCGTATAACAATCTTTAATACATTGACAAACTTAATACGTTTTACAGATTCGTTACAAAGGTTTTTTGTTTCTTCGATAAAACAAACTATCAACAGATACGCGTTACGTAGAAACGCATATGTCTCTTCTTTTGTCATGTCTCGTGTGTAACCAATAGCATTGTCCGGCTTGTCATGCTAGAATTGTCCAAGTCTGTCGGGATGCACAATGGATGTGAATAGGAGCAGGTGATCAGACAGGATGCTCATGTACGTCTCACCTGTCAGAGTCGTATCAACACGTATCAGGGGGTCCCATATCACTGCAAATGCACACGGCCAATACCATCACAGAGACTCCACCAGCTTCAACAGTCCCCTGTTGATATGCAAAATCCGTGGATTGTTGAGGTTATCGCCATACTCGTCAGACGAGGCAACGTGTTTCCAGTCTTCAACAGTCAAGTTTCGCAGTTGACATGCCCAGGCGAGGCATAAAGCTATGTCGTGCATTCATCAAGGGTACACGAGTTGGCCTTCGGCCCCATAACCCCATATCGACAATGTCTCGTTGAATGGTTGGCCCGCTGACACTTGTTGACATCTGCAGCAATTTGCGGAAGAGTTGCACTTCTGTCTCATGTAATGATTATCCTCAGTCGTTGCTGGACTTGCACGCTCGCTTTGCGGCCTCAGCGATGCCGGAGGTTTGTTGTTTTTCCGGTTACTCGATATACATGGTACACTCGAGAAATGATCGTACGGGCAAAACAAATTTCATCGCTATAATACCACATTCAAACTCCCTTAAATCGTGAAACCCTACCATTGTATCAGCGGTAACCGATCTAATAACTGTACCAGTTTTCGGCACTTCAGTGTGAGTGTGTGTATATATACAGGGTGGTCGTTTTAACTTGAGACAAGTGAATATCTCGAGAAATATGCATCCTACGAAAAAAGTGTTCGAGATAAAAAGTTAATATTATCGTGGGGGACATCAGTCAGTGCTAAAAGTAGCCACCCCCCGCCCCCCCTTTGGGGGGGTCGGGGGGGTCACTTTCATATCTTAAATGGGAACCCCCATTTTTTATTGCGGATTTAGATTCCTCATAAAAAAAGAAGTAACTTTAATTTGGGACATTTTTTCCAAATTATTAATAGATGGCGCTAAAATCGGAAAAAACTATTTATCCCGATTCCCTAGAAAAATGAAGGAAACGGTCTCATATCTTGCGAAATTCACATTGGATCGAAAAACTGCAAAACATGTGTTTAATATTTTTCAAAAACTTATCGTATGACTCAAAACATGACCCCCCACCTCCACTCCCTGGGGGTGGAGCGGCGGGCAACTTTGGAATCTTAAATGGGAACCCCCATTTTTTAATGCAGACTTGTATTCCTCATGAAAAAAGAAGTAACTTTTATTAAGGATATTTTCTCGAATTGTTGATAGATGGCGTTGTAATAACAAAAAATAGACTGGAATACGAAAAATTGGAAATTATTAGATTTCGCTTTTGCAAAACAAACAAATAATAACCTGTTATGTTATTCAAAGCTCTTAACTACTTTTAGCGTTACCCAGGAACAACGACGTGGACGTAGTAGTTACTGTTCCCATCGGGGTGCTTGTTTTAGGTGAGTCCCCTTGCCTCTCACCATCGGGGTGCTGGTTTAAGGTGAGTCCCCTTGCCTCTCACCATTGGGGTGCTTAACTTCGGGAAGCCCCTTGCCTCTTTTGTAGTTCACAACAAATGCTCAAAATGTCCGCCTTCCATTTCGATACATTTATTAATTCGAGCTTCAAATGCAGCTACACAACTCGAAAGCATATCCGGTGTAATTTTTAAGCAAGCATTTCTGATACGTTCTATCATGTTTTGTCGAGTTGTAGGTACTTCTGCATACACTTTGTCTTTAAGGTAACCCCACAGAAAAAAATCCGGCGACGTAAGATCTGGTGATCTAGGAGGCCAATTTACTGGACCCCCTCTACCGATCCAACGACCACTGAATTCGCGATTTAATACTTCTCGGGCTATTGCGGCGTAATGTGCCGGACAACCATCATGTTGAAACCACATGTTCTGTCGTATTGCAAGTGGTACATCTTCCAACAGAATCGGTAACTCATGGCATTTGCTGCGATTACAGCGCCATCTATCAATAATTTGGAAAAAATGTCCCAAATAAAAGTTACTTCTTTTTTTATGAGGAATCTAAATCTGCAATAAAAAATGGGGGTTCCCATTTAAGATATGAAAGTGACCCCCCCGACCCCCCCAAAGGGGGGGCGGGGGGTGGCTACTTTTAGCACTGACTGATGTCCCCCACGATAATATTAACTTTTTATCTCGAACACTTTTTTCGTAGGATGCATATTTCTCGAGATATTCACTTGTCTCAAGTTAAAACGACCACCCTGTATGTGTATGTGTATGTAAGTATGTGTGTATATATATATATATATATATATATATATATATATATATATATAGTGGGGTTTGAAGCCATCTCAGAAACGCCACAACACTCAAACTGCGTCGGCGAATCCAGCGAAGATCACCGGAGCACATGCAAGCCGAATACCTTACTACCGAAACAGGGTTATCTGTTAGTTGCGGCCAGCAGCGCGACAGCGGCGAACTTCTAGGTCACGGAAAACGCGGAAGGGTTCGTCGTGATGTCACGCTACCTATTAAATAGCGGAACAGCTGACCGATCGTTCACCTTTCTGTACGAGACGCCAAAGTGAGAGGACCAGTGCGGTTAGCGGTAGTAATTAGAGAGAGCAGTCGCGAGCGGAAGTACGGGGGGAATACGTTAGAAATTTGTAACATCCGACGAGCATTCAGCAGTTTGTTTGGACGTAGTGAAGACGAAGAGAATTAGGAAAGTAGGCAGAATTCAACA